>JAVJIF010001494.1:0-490432 GCA_038442645.1 Agave tequilana
GCCTTTCTCAAAAAATAGAAACTTGTGGACAAAGGAAGTTGATATTGGCAAAGGAAGGATAGAGAGTTGGTGAAATAGGGAATATAAAGGTCAGAAAAGGGTTGAGAATAACAAAGGCAAGGAAGGAATAAAGAAGAGACCTTTCTCTCACAAAGAGGACTTTTCATGGGAAATATCACTGAATCATTATGTTTTGCATTGTTTTTGGTCGTTTATAGGCATCTTACATGATTAAAGGATAAGGAGAAAATCACCTAAGCTAATGCTAATGATAATTTCTAAGAGATAATAAAAATAAAAAATGTGATTCTATGTCCAATTTCTCTTTCTTGTTCTCTCAGTCACTGTAGTATGAGTAGTGACTTGCTTCCCCCCCCCCCCCCCCCCCCCCCCCCCCCCAAGGGATGTAATCTTTTATCCAATTAAAAATCTAATTTATCTCCATGTCTAATTTTAAAATCCTAAATTTCTTCTATTGAAATCTCAACCAATATAACCCACTAATTTGACTTGAGTGGATCATCTAAAAGATAAAACCATGTATCTTTTCTTATCTAAATATCTATGTTGTTAAGAAATCCCTCAACAGTAAAAAAAAAAAAAAAAAAAAAAAGTAATTTCGTAATTTCATTGCTTAGGAAGTGATTACTTATAGATATCCCTGTACTCTTTGTCCTGAGAATTTTCTTTCTCATCTTCTGACTGAAGTTCTGGTATTGTAGCAATTGCGGCAATTATCTTTTTAAGAGAGTGGCGGTTGCTTTTTCAGGTAAAGCACCTTAACTTTGAGCTGATAATGCTAAACTTTATTTATGGATTTGTAGGAGATGGATGGAAAATTTTACATGTTTTTGATATCTACTTTTTCTTGTAGACACGATCATTTTCAACTTATTGATGACCCTTATAAGTTTGTACTTCAGTAACTTTGTAATCATATTTGATGTTAGTTGAAATGCTTGCTTATACATTTTTTTTCCTTTTTATGTGATTAAAAAGTTGCAATCTTTTTGTGGTTAGTAAGGGCATCTAGTTTGCAAGTGTTATGGGCTTGAAAGTTTGTGATCATCTAACATTTTTTTCCTTTCATTATTCTTAATTTTGTTTCTTGAAATCAAAATTTTTGCTCATATTGTTTGGGTTGTGGTTCAACAAACATGTTATAGAGAGAAAAATTGTTGGGGCCAACTTAAACTTCTACTGTTGGCGTTTCATTTAGGGTGAATTGCAGAAAACCCCCCGTACTATAATGGTTTCATAAAAAAGCCCTGTAGTACTATTGATATCAGCAGCCGCCTTTATTATTAAATTCAGCAAAAAATTGCTTGCACTATTGTAAGCTTCGACAAAAAAATCTTTTGTTATATTTATTTTAGTGAAAAACACACTTGTACTAGCTAAGATAAAGGTCTTATTCCATGATCTTATATTTGATAAAAATTGCAAATATTGTAATAGTGAAGGGGTTTTTTTCTACTGAACTTGATAATGCAAGGGGGTTTTCTACGCATCAAATAGTACACAGGTATCTTTTACAAAACGATGATAGTACAGAGGGGTTGGAGAGGTTTTCTGCAATTTACATTTGGAAATGTGCTTTACAAAATTTTCAGGTCAATAACAGATTGCTTACTGAACAACATGCTATATGACCGGGGGTGCAAAATAACTAATTGATTGTCTAGTCACTTTATTTGACCATGAAAACAATTCTAAACCTTATATTATTTAAACTTGTTTGATATTTTGTGAAGTTTTACTAAACATGTGATAGTTAGAATACGATAAAGGGAATTTCTAATGCGTTTACTGCTTTATTTGAATATGCAAGTTTAAAACTAACTGTTAATCGTATCAATCTACAACTTCTTCTCACTTCTTGCACATTATTTTTACTTTCCTCTTTGAGAAATGCATTTTACATTTACATTCTAGACCTTTTTTAAGCAGAGTCTACAGAGTAATGAACTCTCTAGTGTGTATAATGTATAAAAACAGAACTACACTTTTAAATTCACTGATGCTCAAAAATGCCAATCCAAGCTTGCTATTTAATAGTTACAAGTAGTTAAATTACTGACCGGTAGAATCTGATGGTTACCTTGATCAACAATGCTGAAATTTATTTGAAACTAGTAATTTAATGGATTCTGAGAGAAGGTAAGGTACTTTGGGCGTGTTGGTGTACTTATGGATAAATCCTTTTGGAAAAGAACTCATCCAAAAGTGCTTCTAAGAAACGGGCTTTTATATATTTGAGTTGTTTCGTACTTGAGCTGTTTGGTACTTCTAAAATTGTGTGTGCTTATTAAGAAATATCAATCTTTGAAATAAATTTATTGGGAGGTGTTCGAATAAGAATGGATGTGTGTGAGAGAGAGAGAGAGAGAGAGAGAGAGGAGAGAGAGAGAGAGAGAGAGAGAGAGAGAGAGTTTAGATAAGAGTCATAAAATTCATAAAGACACTAAGAGAAATAGAGAGGATTTTAGTTAGGGGCGGGTTGCATGCAAGATAATGTGTGATTAAAACTAGGAGATAAGAGAGGAGAGTAGATGGGTTAGCTTTTGGCTTTTGCAGTTGTGAGAAGCTAGAAAATTTTGCTTTTCCAACTGCAGTCTTTTAGCTTGTGCTTTTTCTAAATTGATAACCAAACATCTAATTTTGCCCAAAAAAAATTATTTCCTTTGAAAGCCATGAAGCACTTACTATAAAGCAAACGCCAAACACACCCTTCATGATAAATCCAATTTCATTGTAGTTCATTTGATCTGTCACGGTCAATGTTGTAACTAGTGGCTACAAGTGCATTATATCATACAGCCCACTGGGGAGCTGCCTGCTAGACGTAAACAACAACATTTTTATCTTTGGGTTCACAATCCAGGTTTGAAGCAAATGATCATGAACTGGATTCCAGCAGCGGTTCCTTTCTTAATACCCCTTTAATTTTCGTGGTTTTCTCAGAAAACCACCCTCAGTTTATGAAATCCCAAAACATCACCCCAGGTATCCGTTTCATAGGTAAACCATCCCAAAAGACAACCTTGAACTTTTAATCAAGTATCCAAAAACATCCTTAAACTTTTAATTGAGTATAAAAAAAATTACCTTAAACAATTGAAAAGAATCAAAAATAATATACTTGAGGGTGGTTTTGGGATTTCTTGGAAACCATAAACGTTGAGGGGGGTATTAAGAAATTTAGCCTTCTAGCTATTTCCAACAGATTATATTTTGCCTAAATGGCAGCCTTGTTGCCATCTCTATTAATCTATAGGAAGTTGGGAATCAGGATAATCTGTTGTTTTCTTTGTACTTGTCAAGCTCTTGTTGAATCAGTTTTTTCCGTGTTTTTCTTTTTCTTTTTCTTTTTTCTTTTGTGCGTAAATTGCAGACTCCAGCGCCTATACGAGGAATTTTAGATTTAGCTTTTTTTGAATGAACTTTTGAGCTCTTGAGAGTAGGGGTTTCTTAGTATCACTTGTAACTTTCTCAAATTTTTTTGAAGTTCTCTCGGTTCTTCTGTTATTATTAGTTCTTATGAGTTCTTAATTCTGTTGTAAGACTTGTCCATGGCTAAATATGGATAGGGCCGCACAAACTCTTAAAAATTCTTAAGAAATAATAATGGAGGAGTTAAGAGAACTTTACTAAAATTCAAGGAGTTACAAAGGTCACCAAGGAAACAAATAGCTATCAAAAAAAAAAAAAAAACTACATTTAAACCCAAAATCTAAACTTTGTTATCTGGGTACATGACCATACAACTTGTGCAAATTAAAAAGAGCTTCACAAGGGTTCTAATGACTCCTACGGAACAAATTATCTGCTGTTAAAAAAAAAAAAAAAAAAAACCCTAATCATATGTCTATATGGGTTTGATCTAAATGCTGAAGGGTCGCTATGGAGGCAAAATATCAAGGGCCATAAATGACAGCCGGCTTCTGGTTAAGGATCATTTCCTTTTAACCTTGATTCCAAACTCAAATAGCAATTGGGTTGTCTTATGGATCAAACGCATCTTTCGGACCAACCTATGGAAGTTCTTCAACATTGCCTTTTTACCTGTCACCTGTCCATCTTGGAGCCCCGATTGCTTTGGGTTCTTGATAGGATTGTTGCAGCGTGGAGCATCGTTACTGCCACATACGCTAGTGTTATTGGAGGCTCAAACCTCGTGTCTCGTGGGGAAGAGGCCTCAAAGAACCCTAACAGGAGACATGGTTCTCCAGCTCGAAAAAGTCTTAACCAATAACTTTACTGCTGTTTGGGCTCACAGTCCAGGTTTGAAGCAGATGACCCTGAACTGCATTCATCAGCTCTCCCCAGCTCTTGATGTTTTGCCTAACTTGCCATCTACATCAATCTATAGGAAGTTAGCAATCAGGATGATTTTTTTTTCTCTGTACTTGTTAGTATCCTTATGAATTACCTTTTGTTGGCATATGTTGCATGCACCAGTACATATATAAAGAATTTAGATGTAGGTTTAAGAGTAGACTTTATTTGAGTTTTTGAGACTCAGTTTCTTGTATCTTTTCTAACTTTCAAGTTAATAAATTTTCCTTACTTCCTCAATTATTATTTTTTTAATGATTTTTTAGTCATGTTGTATGACCTGATACATAGGTTAATATGGACACGATCGCACAACAGAATTAATTCTTGATAATTAGTAATGGAGGAAATAAGGAAACTTTGGTAAATTTCAATGAGTTACAAAAGATACCTTGGGACTCCATCTTATTTCGAAAAATTTAAGTAAACTCTAGATTAAGCCCAAAACCTAGGCCCTTTATCTAGGTAAACGATGTTACAGTTCATGTGAATTAAAATAGACTTGTAAAGATTTCAACAACCCCTATGAAAACAACAAATTATTGTAATTTTTAACTTCCTATGAATATGATGTAAGTAAAAAAAGGGTTGCTATTGAGTCGATGGAAACAAGTGCCGGAATTTGCAGCAGGATTCAAGTTAAGGATCCTTTCCTCTGAACCCCATCTCACATCCCAAACAGTGTATCATATTGGTGCAGATCCAGCTGGATCTGCATGACATTCTGTCTCAATGATGGCTCTTCCAGCTTTGGGGTTGAGGGGCTCTGTTCCTAGTACTTTACTGGGTTTGAGCCTCTAGTTCCAGTGGTATTGTGGGTTCGTGGCGGTATTTTGAATCTCCTACACTAACCCTCCTGCCTGGAATAATGCATCAAAATTTAGAGAAATAGGTAAGCATGGTTTTCAAGATGGACTGGCTGATGGAGGATATATGATAAAGGTAATGAGGTTGAAGGTTGGCAAATGGCAATACTCAGGTTTGGTCAAGCTTGGTCGAATTTCTCGGTCATCCAGAAAAGAGTGGTTTTGTTGGGAAACGAAGTTGATGACCACTGAATGATTGTTGTCAAGCATCGTAAATTGAATGACTTTGACACTAGTTCTGGTTCAAGGAAAATTGGGATAAGCAATCAGCTGATGTCACATTGTGAAATTAACTACTCGTAGGAAGTAGCTATGGAGGAATTAAGAAAAATCCATTAGAATTGGAAGGAAAGAAATAAGAAAAATCATGATTATACATTATTTTAACAAGCTTGAATGAACTAACTTTACTTTTAGTCATCTAGATTGAGCTCCTTTCTACAAGTCCAGGACAATGTAACTTGTGCTAAAGAAGAAGGTGCTTAGATATATACAATTACAGAGTATAACGAGTTTAAGACAAAAAGCATCGGGTCCATTCGATGGCACATTGCAACAAATAAGGAGAAATTTTTTCAATGTGATGGAGGACCTGGTGGTAATACAGAACTACAACAATCAAAATGGATCAAACAATTGTGTTGACCCCTGACAATGACAGCTGCATTTAATTTTAAATTCCCTCCAAAGAGCAAAAATGGATTGTCCCCAATAGTCCAATCAAAATGATGACAGAATTTTTACAGGGGTTTGGTAGTCGACCTAGCAGATGACCTGAGCCCTAACAAAGAGAAGTGGTCTCCAGATCTGGTTGGCTTTTGATCTAGTTGTCAATCGCTTTGACTGAGTGCCAGAGTACCTGAACAAATGATGTATCCGAATGAAGGATGTATCCGCTGATGCTAGTGATGGATTCAAGTGCCATGACTGTCAATTTAACACTGTAATATACTGAATCAATATAATAGTTTCAATAGTTGATCTTACATCTACGACAATATGAGTTCTTTATGCACATGATACAATAGGCATTAAATCAATGTTGATCAACCCCAAATGAATAAATTCACACAATTAACATGAATTTGGGCACAAATGAATGTATAAGAGGAAAATGTGATCAAGACCGATATGCACGGATATGAATGTGGATCTTGTGCCAAGCCAACTTCTTATCTTAATTCTTCTTGCCTTGCATATCCTTAGGTTTTACAGTCTTTTGCACCCACTCTAGCTCAAGTTGATTTGGCTTGATAAATTCTCTGTAGTTTGAACTTGAATTTTGTCACCACATTCATATGTTTGATTTTGCAACTTTTGACCCATCCTCCAATCAGAATAGAGACACTGGGATAAGATGTTAGTGCACAAATAGCATAATGAGTGGTCATCTTCAAATTATAAACATCGTAAGGCTGACATAGGAGAGTCCAATTTTATAAGTCGCATGTTTCTCATTGGTTTTGCTATGGTGTGCAATTGTATAGTCCAAGCAGTGCCAATAATGTTAGGCTGCTTTGAGTGAAGATTACAGTTGTTTTCTACTATCCCAGACTCGACCAACCATAAATAAAAAACAAGTCACCGCAATGAAAGCACAAACACTCATGCAAGGAGGTTGGATGAAGCCAAGATGCGTGAAATGACCTTGGTCGCCCTTGTGACCCAAAGTTGCACCAAAATTTCACCGCAGTATTACTCTCTTTTATTTCGTTGAAATCAGAATGCATTTATTGCTTTTGTAGTTAATAATGCTATGTAGCTTTGTTTTGATGCAATATTTGCAATTATCGTTGAAAAGGATAATGGCTCTTCAGTATTCCTTATCTATTTGTTGCTCTAAATGACTATTGACCAAATAACCTGGGCTCTTCATTCTGCATCTGTTAAAAGTGCTGGTTTTACAGGAGCTCCTACTGACATAATTTCTGTATGCAGTGGAGCAATGGTAGCTTTTTATGTCTATAGAATCATCATAAATGGTAGCAGCAAAGGTCCAAGTTCAGAACACAGTTCAGAAGACTAATGGTCCATATGCAGGTTAGTTTTTGCACCAGATCCATCTATCCTTGGTTCATCGCAGACAACATTTCTAAAGATTTGGATCCTAGGTGCTTTCTAATTTTTACAAGAGTTGACAACGATTATTCTCTGTGAATATATCAGGAAGTATCTTGAACTTTACTGGATGATGGTGAAGGAGACTGGGAATTTTTTTCCCCTTGTCGCCCCAGTGGTCGATGAGAACTTTCACAAGGATTACTTTCAAGCGCTTGTATTGCCGGCTGGGATATCGGTGGACTGTAGAATCAGCGTGAAGGTTATATTTTGCAATTATCTTTGAACTGGTGAAATTTGTTGACGAGGGCACAATGAGAAGGATGGGCATTTTGTTCGGCTCATCAAAGTTGTTTTGCTTTTGTGTTCTTTTCTGTTGATCGTGAAATGGATGCTTATTTGGCTATTGTATATGAAAGCACAGCCTTTGGAAGTCTAACTTTGCTCCTGCTCCCTTTCTCGGATTTGTCTTGCATTGTTACTAGACATCTTATCACAAATAGTCATTCTCAGCTTGTTTTTACCCTCAAGTGGATAAACTCTTGCTGGTATTTGATCTGATATTCTTCGATATTCACAGGCTTAGACATTCAACAGATGAACAGATCTTCTTTCTGTTCTTGAACTCTTGCCGGTATTTGATCTGTGATATTCTTGGATGTTCATCAGATTTATTCATTTAGTGCTACACTTTTGAGTCCAAAATCAAGAAATGAAGGAACTACCCAGTTTGTTTCTCATTATATGAACTGTGCTTGGAAGAACTGTGAATTGTTTTCTATTCCCTTTGTATTCTTTTTCTTTTTTCCCCTCTTGGTTTTACGTTTGCAATGCAATGCGAGTGGCATCCGCGTGAAATGCAAGGCTCGTCAGGACATCCGGGGATTTAACAAAACATAGTACTTGGTTAAACAAAAGAAAGACGAATAATTACATAAATAAAGACTACCAGCATTGCCATGCCATTCACCAACAAAGGAGATGAAGATGAAATTGAAATAAACAAGCATGACCCCATCCACTTGGTTTGCTAATCTGATCTGGCTACTGATGAGCTTCCAAATTTTGCATAAGCCTCTCTGTTGGCTCACCGTAAAGCAAAAGGGAGAAATCACACTGGCCTATCAGCCACATCAAAGACGCGAATGGATATCCACCACCTCACGCTATGCTCTCTCCTTGGTTCATAATTACAGGCTTTAGATGTCCTCGCGGTGGTGGTGGTGGACATGAGTGGCGTTTTCTGCTTGATTGTCTAGCGGCATGTACTGAGCCATGATGGCACGGATCTCCGAGTCCATGTAACTCTGGAAAAGGCAGATGGATGGAAGAAATTACAATGTCTGAAACAATCGAGTCTTGAAAATAATATTTAAGTTGGCCGTTATGAACGCATGTTCATTCAGGAAATAAAAGTGGACCTGATGTGCTTCGTTAAAAAGTGAACTTTTGTTGTGAAAATAAACAGAGACTATGGATTGCTAGCGAGGTGCATCATGGGTCACCAGTGATGTTAAAATAAAAGGACAGGGGAAAGAGAGATTAGATTATGAAGAAAGGCAGCCATACCCGAATTCTGTACTTATAGACTGCATAGCCTCCTACCCCAGCTGCCAACAGGCCCAGGAAAATAACCCACAAAAAGCTCCAGCTGACCTCTGAGCTTCCTTCCTTGCCTGCAATATCATAAACCAAAGGTAACATCAAACCCCCAGCATGAAAATAAACAGCAATATAACCATACTTTTGGATGAACCAACTTTTTTCTGATGCACGGTGTCACGCCACTGATAAATGATGTCATTCACTACAAAGTCAGCCTACCAATGCCATTCTTTCTATTGTACTTCTTAATCTTAATACATCTAATAACACCGATGATAGTAAAGTTCTGAGAATTCAAATATGTTTGTGCATGCATTAGAAGAAACTACAGTTTTAGTTAGACTGATCATAAGTATGAAAGAGAAGAAGCAAATGTATACTCACTTATGCATGTATCATGCTCTTTCATGTATAACAGATTACCGCGGCAGCTACACTCGTAACTTCCCCATGTGTTCTTACATCTGCAGTCTGAGCATTGACAAGCAGTCTTCTCTTTGCATTCGTCAATATCTGGAGACGAGTTGAAAACATCAGATATAATATATTAAAGGAAATACAGATTGCATTAACAGAACTTTGTCATTAAAGCCCTCATTGATCTGACATCATGAATAACTCCTCTTTAGGATTTCTAAGAAGCAAGAGTTGCTGAGAATTTTGTGCACAGCTAAATCCTATGCAGCACACACTTCGGTTGTGGAGTTGCACTGTGTCAGACACGTGCTGGACACCTATGTCGTGTGTATGATTTTTTTTGAACTTTTCATGTGTCAGTCTGTCATGTCTTTGTCAGCATGTCTGTGTCCATGCTACATAGGCTAAAATCTATCATCCATTTAAAAAGGTACCCAGATATACAAAGTTAGAACCATAGACAAATGCAATAGTAACTGACAAGCCAAGTGATGCATGCAGTGAGCTTCATGTTTCAAATTGAGAAGGAAACTATCTTGCTTGTGTCAGGAAAAATACCTTCACATGAGTTGACCCCATCGCCCTTGAAGCCTGGTGGGCACTTGCACCCTTCCGAATGATCCTACAAAAGCAAACATTACTCTGCTCAAAATAGAACCACAAAAAGAATGAACCACAAGGAAACTGAACTCCAGGTCACTTACTACACAGGCACTGTATGTCCTGCCATGTTTAGTTTCCTTCCAGCAGCCTCCATTGTTAATTTCACACCGACCAGATCCCGAAGCTGCAGAAGAAAAGTAAGCTATTATCTCCAATTATCTTCTTAAATAATAGCTATGCATGTCATTCAGGAACTATATAGTTTTTTTGACAGTTAATAAATTGTTTGTTTGACTTTATATACAGATAATATTACTCTGAAAATTAAAAAGATATTTATCTAAACAGGACTGCAGTATGTATCTGAATTTTTGGGAAAGAAGGTGATCTGTCACTTAGAACAACAATGAAATTCTGAAGACTGCAAAATATGCAATCAAGGATCTTTTTCCATCAGGAAAGCCCTTTATCAAAAGAAGAACCATGTACATCACTTTTTCTCTCGAAATCAGTCAACTTGAAAACTAACTTGGTCTGCCTCATCAGTAGGAATGACCATGCCCATTTTTCCCCCCTTTTCGACAAACTAAGATTAAGTTACACTCATAATCAGGTGTTCAATTAAAACTACTTGCTTGGGATTAATGTTAAAGTGAAGTATGTCATTTTCAAATTTGATGCTCTCAATTTGAGGAGCTTTAATAGTGAGAGATGAGGATGAATACAACTACATGTTCAGAAGCATGAAAGGACAGATTGTCGACTGTATAAGAACTTCTTTATTATAGACTACATGATTACCTGCTTTGTTTATTAATTATTGGGCATTAAGGACCATTAAGATAACCTTCTTTGATACACGTGCATATCTGATAGTCACCCATTGAACTCCGATTGCCATGTAAAGAAAGCTTTATAGATCTGTTGACACTTCTAAAATACAAAATACCAAATAGCTCTTCAGCTGGTTTGTACAACATCTAACTTGTAACACTTCCAAAAGACAAGACGCAAACAGTTTAACAATCAGTTCACGCTTTGCCAGGCTCGCATCAGTCCACGATGGATAGATCAGTCATCTAGACCCTATTGAATCCAACTAAGTGTAAAGAGGGTCAAACACACCTTTAAACAGGCTTAAACAAACCTAAAAGGTCATCATTTCAACCCAATGGGCTAACTTCGTCAGAAGCTAGAAGCTTAACTTCGCCGCAAGCTCAAGCTTAGCGTCGCCGAGCAGGCGACGATAAGCGTCATTTGACCTCTTCAAATCCCTTAGGATTTTGGGCTTACGCCCCATTAACTTAGTAGGGGGTGGATTGCCTCTTGTAATGGTATCTCTCATTATGAGGAGATAATCAAGGAGATCATAACTCCCATAAGGCCAGCAACTGTTGGCTAGCTTCGCCAGAAGCTAGCGTAGCCTCGCCGAACAGGCGTTACAAGCTATCTTCAGTCTTATTTAACAGCTTTCGTTGATTTCTCTCACATTTATTGGGACTGACTGCTTCTTTTAATGGGCGGTTACACCCATTAAAATCCCTAATTAAGATGAGATAATCAAGGGGATAATAACTCCCCTAAGCCAATGGTTGTTGCCGAGCCTCGCCGAGGGCTATTCTAGCCTCGCCGGACAAGCGTTACAGGCTATCTACAACCTCATTTAACAGCTTCTACTAATTTTTAGGAGATGCTTACTCCTGTTGAACGTATAAATAGCCCACCAGTAAGTTAAGACGAGGCAGAACACAGAGCCAAAGCATACAAGAGGTACAAAAGAAGGTACTTGCTTTTCAAGAGCACATGGAGAACTTTCCCTCATCCTCAAGGATTAATACAGGTTTCTAACACCCTAATCCTTCAACTTCAAAGAATTTTTCGAACCAGATGACAAGGAATTCCTAGCAGTAGATTCTAACCTCTTGTTGGTCGCATCGTAAACGGAAAAAGTGATCACGCACTGATCAGACTCCTATCAGCACACTTTTTCAGAATCAATTTTTGTAGAAGATTCTTACTCGTAATTTTCAGTTTAAATTACTTGTATTTCTTCTCTTTTAAGTTTTCCGAAAACACAACAAACTTTCCAATGAAAAACAAGATCACATCAGGAATGTGGAGTTGCAATTTCCACGCACCATTAGATCTTCAAACTCATTACAGTGGAATGGTTGTCATTATGGGATGCAACTGAAACTCTATGCATGCGGACACTCCGGGACTTGTTGAGGATTAGCACTCCACTATTGTGGACCATAGGTCTCCATAACTGGAATCCACTCATAATCTAGATATATTAGAGAAAATGCTTTTAAAAACTTCTAAAAAAAGGACAAAATATGTTTGTCTATGCGGTTAAAACTAACTGAGAAAACACCCTTGAGCAGAAAGTTGAATGTTCAATTAAGATGTCAAGCGATTATCAGACATGTTGCATACTTTAATCAAGTTCTTTAGCTGGACCTTGAAACTGCCCCAGGCCTCCACTTCAAACCAAAAACTGCACACTTTTAGCTCTAATTGTTGTCAACATGAAACTACAGAGAGAGTGAGACCCATCAGAATAATTATGAGAATTTGATTAGAAATTGAGGCTTATATTCATGGTAACCATGGCTTCAGTTATTGTCATTTGACCATCAGGAAACTGACAAAATCTAGTTAGCTTATCCTAATTTCTACAAGGCATAAATTCTTCAATCGTTTCAAGATAAGATCTGAACATACATGGTATTTTTTCATAAAGGCAAGAGATTCTTTCAGGCTTCCGGTGTAATGCCTTAGTACAGAAGTTGGTACAACTCAAATTTTCTAATGCGAAGATACACCTCAAGCGCCATACATATGGCTGAACATTGCTGCTTGTTTCATAGGAAAGTTGTAGGTTTAACTAAGTGAATTTTATCTGAATCTGTCTAGACTCTGGACATGCAACCATCATTCCCAAGGTTTTTTAAGTTTTAAACTTGCCAACCCTCCGGCCTCACCTTTCAACACCTAGCTCAATGGCACAGATGATTACTCTCAGCATGCACTTGTGAGAAGGAATTAGACATGCTGGAATAAGTGTTATCAGTTGGGATTCGATGAACCGGGGCGGATTGATATACAACCCAGTGTGGGGACGCCCATAATGGGTTTTTGTTCTTTTAAGTCCATCCAATTTTAAGTTAATTTTTTTGAGCCTGACTACTTAGGCCCACATTGGGCTGCTGAAACAAATAGGCCTAAGACTCACTTTTTGAAAACGACCAACAAAGCAATAACTATTCCAATAAAAAGTTCTGTGATTCCGATCCAGCACGCCAGGGAGCTGCAACGGAGACTCGTCATCTCTGGCGATCTGCGAAATAGATCGTCCAATTTGTCGACTCATTCCCGTAAAAATTAGTTTTTTTACGGGAGAGAAAAGTTTGGATTTTTATTGGGTTTTTTTTTTGGGTGGCGAGAGACGGGGGACGAGATTGGGCTGATACTGAAGCTTGTCACTGTTCTCGAGCCTTTCATATCAAAGATTGCAAATTTTTCTTTAAATTTTTTTATTAAATATTTTAGCTCATTTTGATCTTTCTAGTTTGAAAATTTTCAATTGAGGAAAAACTCATTTTTGGTTGAGAAATCTCAAAGTGAAGCTTAAGACATCAAATATTAACCCTGGGTGCATAATAATTTTATGATTCATCAAAGAAACACCAAAATCTAGCCATATTCAGTAGGCAGGCCATAGACATTAAGTGCATGGTTTGTTCAAGACTAGTAATTAGTTGTAAAAATTTCTGAAATTTGTTCTCAAGCCGACTTAATTTAGAATTGCAATTCTGTTGGTGACGGCTAGATACATTCTGTTTAGCGAAGGGATTGATTCCAAAGGATGTGGGACTTTAACAAGGATTATGTTCTTAGTGAGTTGATCAATGTGCATTGGAGTATATTTGGGAGTATAGAGGATGTGGGAGAAAATCCTAGTCTAAGAATAAAGTCAATGAACATATAATTCAACCAGAAGCGGATTTATTGGTTTATAACATACTTTATGCAAAAAAAATATTTATTTTGATGTTTAATTTAAGGTTTCGACGCAAAATTGAACTTACTAAGTGTTGCATATAAGTCTTACTGTCTTTAGCATAGGAGAATTTTGTTCATGGAATACTACTAGTAGTTGTCTATTTATTTAGATATTTTATGAAATTATTTTATATATAATTCACTAGTGGTTATGTTTTATTAGATATGAAAACATATTTCTAAAAACATCAAGACCCGATGAATCATCTCATTGTGAAACTAGAGATTGTGATACTGGTCAACAATCTTCAAAGAAAGCTTGTATAAAGTTTGATCCAAATTATTTCATTACGGATTCTGAATTGCGACCTTACTTTTAAGTGTATGATTCTAACGATCATAAGTTACTTCGAAGAACCTATTTACAGAAAAGTCTTTGCCACCCTCGCACTAATGATTTTCCTTTTAGCCAATTTAAAAAAGGTACTCGTCGTATTGCTCCTGCTTGGATTGATGAACATAAAAATTGGTTGGAGTACAGTAATGGATCAAGTAATTTGCTTGTGTTGCTATCTATCCAAAACTGATAATGGAGATCAAGGAGGCGACAATGTATTTGTGACTGAATGTTTTTCAAATTGGAAAGAAAAGAAGAGACTTCAAGTTCATGTCCGAAGTCACAATAGTTCACATAATGATGACGTGAAAAAGTTTGAAATGTTGATGAAGTAAAAAATATCATATCAATGTTGCAATCAACAGATGAAGCTAAAGCTAAATTTCGGGAACGGTTAGATGCATCAGTTACTTGCAGTCGGTTTCTTTTGCGTCAAGATTTTCCGTGGGCACAATGAATCTAAAGTCTACAAGTAAAAGAAACTTTCTTAAACTTTTTTTAGAGTTTCTTGCATTTCGTGATGAAAGTACTTAAAACTCGTTTTAAAAAATGCTTCGGAAAATGACTAGTTGACATCGCTAAGAATTCAAAAGAAAATCGTTAATGCTGCTGCCACTAAAACAATTGAAGTTATAATTCGAGATTTGAGAAATGAGTTATTTTCAATTCTAGTTGATGAGTCTCTTGATGTGTTAGTTAAAGAGCAAATGATCGTTGTTTTGCGGTATGTCGACAAAAGAGAATAGGTGATTGAGCAGTTTCTTATTATTGCTCATGATACACGTTCTTTAAAACTTAAGATGACAATTGATTCACTTTTCTCTAAGCATAATTTAAGCATATCAAACATGTGTAGGCAAGAAGATAGTGACATTAGAGGTGAATTTAATAACTTTAAAAGTTTAATTATAAAATAGAATTCATGTGCTTTATGTTTCATTACTTCACTCATCAGCTTTAATTGACACTTATAGCGGTTGCACGAAGTCATTCTCATTTTGCCTTACTATTTAATCAGATTGAAAAAATAAATGTTTTGGGACGTTCTTGCAAGCGTCGCGACACTCTGAGAAGAAAAGTTCAAAGAGTTTCTAAGGAGCTTGAATGTGATGAACTACCTAGTGGTCAAGGTCTAAATCAAAAAATTAAGATTAAAAGAGCCAGGAACACGCGTTGGGTTGTCATTATGTGGGCTTTATGAACTTAATTTACATGTTCACGTCTGTGGTTGATGTGCTTGAGATTGTTACAATGGATGATTCAAACACAGAGCAAAGAAGTGATGCACTTAATCTTTTGATATCTAGACAAACTTTTGAGTTTGCATTCCTTCTACATATAATAAAAAATTATGTTGGGAAGGACAAATAAACTCTTACAAACATAAGAAAGAAAAAATCAAGACATTAAAAATGTAATGACATTTAGTGAGATTATCTAAGCAACAATTGGGTGACTTGAGAAATAATGGATGACAATAATTATCAATGAAGTTTCTTTATTTAGTAAGCATAATAGTGAAGTTCTAAAAATAGAAGATAAATTCATAGCACAAGGGCGATCACGACATAGGGAGGAAGAAACTATCGACATGCATTACTTCCATATTGGGATATTTAAAAATGTGATTGATTGGCAATTAAATGAGCTCGACGATCGATTTAATGAGAAAAAACTGAGTTGCTTTTGTATGGCACGTCTTGATCCAAGTAATGGATTTGCTGCTTTTGATAAACAAAAAATTGATTCGAATTGCAAAGTTTTACCTGTCAGACTTTTCTTCAGTAGAGATACAGACACTTGCAGTTAACTTGATACTTATATTTTAGACATGTGCACCAATGATGGGTTCTCAAGTGACCATAATCGGTGTATTTTTCAAGAAATTTACTAAGCTGAAAAAGGACATTGTCTATCCTTTGATTATTTGCTCATAAAATTAGCATTGTTGTTACATATTGCAGCTGCAATTGTCAAAATAACATTCTATACAATGAATATTCTGAAGAATTGATTGCGTAATTGAATCGGAGATGAATGGATGAATGACTGTTTAGTTACATACATCGAAAGAGACGTGTTTGATACTATTGATAACATCTTGAAGCGTCTCAAGAATATGACATTTGCAAAAAAAATTAGTGTAATAAATACACACATATTCAATCATTCATCCATATTTTGGAAACGCTTCAAGATGGTTTCCTTATCAATAGTATCAAACACGTCCCTCTCGATGTATGTAACTAAACATCCATCATCCCCCAATTGATTACGCAACTGATTCTTCACAATATTCATTGCAGAGAACGTCTTCGAAAGTTGCAGTTCCAATAGATAACAACAATGTCAACTTTATAAGCAAATGCATCAAAGGATAGACAATGCCCTTTTTTCTGCTCAACCAATTTCTTAGAAAGATCACCGATTCTGGTCACTTGAGAAAACTTATCATTGAAAGCATGTCTAAAAATATAACTATCAAGTTGACTAAAAGGTATGATAGGTAAAACTTTATAAGACGAATCAATTTCTATTTATCAAAAGCAGCAAATCTATTACTTGGATCAAGCATGCTACACACAGAAGCAACTTAGTTTTTTACTCATTAAAACGATTGTCGAGCTCATTCAATTGCCAAAATCAATCACAGTGTTAAATATCTCAAAACGGAAGTGATGCATGTTAGTAGTTTCTTCCATTCTATGCTGCGATCGCCCTCGTACTATGAATTTATCTTCCATGTTTGGAATTTCAATATTTTTGTTAATAAATAAAGAAATTTGTTCATAAATGATTATCATTCATTATTTCTCCGGTTACCCAATTGTTGCTTAGGTAATCTCACTAATATCATTATATTTATAATGTCATGATCGTTTCTTTATAATACTTGTGAGAGTTCATTTGTCCTTCCCAATATAATTTTCATTAGATGCAGCAGGAACACAAACTCAAAAGTTTGTATAAAATTCAAAAATCAAGTGCATCACCTCTTTGCTTTGAGATTGAACCATCCATTGTAACAATCTCAAGCCCATCAATCACGGACGTGAACATGTGAATTAAGTTCAATAAAGCCCCATAATAAGAGCCCAACACGTGTCCCCAGCTCTCTTGATGTTAGTTTTTTAATTTAACCTCGCTCACTATGTAGTTCACCATATTCAAGATCCTTAAAAACTCTTTGAACTTCTTTTCCTCTTAAAGTGTCGCGACGAGCATCCCATAACATTTGTTATTTTTGCAAACAGATTAAATAGTAAGACAAAATGAGAATGACTTTGTGCAACCGCTACAAGTGTCAATTGAAGCTGATAAGTAAAATAATGAACATAAAGCACATGAATTCTACTTTATAATTAAACTTTTAAAGCTATTAAATTCACCTCTCATGTCGCTATCTCCATATCTCCTTACTCACACATATTTGATTCCATATCTCCTTACTCACACATATTTGATATGCTCAAATTATGCTTGAAGAAAAGTGAATCAATTGCCATCTTAAGTTGTAAAGAACTTGTAACATGAAAATAGCAAGAAACTGCTCAATCACCTTTACTTTTTTTGACATATCGCAAAATAACGATCATTTGCTTTTTAACTGACACATTACGGACTCATCCACTAGAATTGAAAATAAATCATTTCTCAAATCTCAAATTATAGCTTCAGTTGTTTCAGTGGCAGCATCATTAACAATTTTCTTTTGAATTCTCGGCGATGTCAACTTATCATTTTTCGGAGCATTTTTTTAAAAACAAAGTTTTTAATACTTTCATCACGAGACGCAAGAAACTCTAAAAGTTCAAGAAAGTTTTTTAAATTTGTAGACTTCATATTCATTGTGGCCACAGACAGAAACCAATCTTTGACGCAAAAGAAACCGACTAGAAGTAATCGATGCATCCAACCGTTCTCGATATTTAGCTTTAGCTTCTTCCAGTGATCTGTTGATTGCAACATTGATATGATGCTTTTACTTCATCAATATTTCAAACGTTTTCATATCATCATTATGGGAACTATTATGACCTCGGACATGAACTTGAAGTCTCTTCTTCTCTTTCTAATTTGAAAAACATTCAATCACAAAAACATTGCCGCCTCCTTGATCTCCATGATCGCTTGAATAGATAGCGACACTAGCAAATTACTTGATCCATTGCTACACTATACTTTAACCAATTTTTATGTTCATAAAACCAAGCAGGAATAAAACGAGCATCTTTTCCAATTTGGCGAAAAGGGAAAAAAATCATGAGTGGAAGGTTGGCAAGGACCTTTTTGTAAATAGGTTTTTTGAACTCACTCATGATCGTTAGAATCATACACTGAAAAGCCAGGTTGCAATCTAGGATCTGTAATGAAATTATTTGGATCAAACTTTATATGAACTTTCTTTGAAGACTGTTGACCAGTATCACAATCTCTAGTTTCACAACGAGATGATTCCTTGAGTCTTGATGTTCTTTTGAAACATTTTTTCATATCTAATAAAATATAACCACCAGTGAATTATATATAAAACAATTTCATAAATAAACAAATAAACAACTACCAGTTTACTAGTTTTCATATAAACAAAATTCTCCTAGGCTAAGACAGTAAGACTCATACGCAACACTTAGTAAGCTTAATTTAAATTACACACATCAAAATAAATATATTTTGCATAGTGTGTCATAAACCAATAAATCCGCCCCTGGTTGAATTAGATGTCCATTGACTTCATTCACAAACTAGAACAGCTCAAAATAAGCTAAAATATTTAATAAAAAAATTTTAAAAGAAAAAAATTGCAATCTTTGACATGAAAGGCTTGAGGACACTAACAGTGACAAGCTTGAGATCCAGCCCAATCTCAACCTCCGCCTCCCGCCATCGCCCGATCGTCAGCGCCCCCCACCCCACCTCCCCCGCGGCGCAGTGACACCTCCCCTGCAACCCCCCGAAAGAAAAAATAAAAATCCAAACTTCTCTTTCTCCCCTAAAATACTAATTCTTACAAGAATGAGTTGACACATTCGACGATCTCTTCCGAAGATCACTGGAGGTCCTCGTCGCATGAGGTCAGAGACAATGAGCCTCCGCTGCAGCTCCCTGGCGTACTGGATCGGGATCACGTAACTTTTTATTCAAATTTGGAATAGTTGTTCTTGTTGGGTGTTTTAAAAAAGTGAGTGTGGGCCTTAAGCCTATTTGTTTCAGCAGACCAGTGTGGGCCTAAATAATCAGGCTAAAAAAAATTAATCTAAAATTGGACGGACTTGATAGAATTTTACAAAACCCAGTGTCGGCTTCGGCTGTATATAAATCCGCCCCTACATGCATGTAAAGTATCTTTCAGACAAGTATTATACCTTCTATGCATGACATGATAAAAACACTAAATTATAATTTCTTTTAGTTATCCCCTGATTTAACTAATGGATATCTAGGAAGCCCCTAGGAAGTATTTATTTGGTAACTCTAGTTAAGAAACATATATTGAAAAATTAAGTCATCTGTTCTCAGGTAAACATTAGAGAATGCATTTTATTTGAGTTAAAAAAGTCCAATCATGGCAAAAATTGCACATCTACAAATGGGCAGGGAAATAGCATCCCCCTGCTTAACAAGAGTCAAGGCATAGCTTGGACACAGATAAAGATCCAGAATATGTATCTCCTACTTAAAACTCTATTTGCAATATTCATCAATTTCTGGTAAAAATCTAAAGTAGGACTGACCAATTGTACATAAACCCAAGCACTTACATGACAAGGACACCTACTCTACAAAAGTTTTGCTAGTACATTGGCGTGACAGCTTCCCTTAAGGGAAGTTTGAATGTTAATCCCAATCACAAGCATAACCACCCGCCTTAGGTCCCTACTAATCAAGATCCATACTTATAGTAACATTAAGTTATTCTAAAGAAAAGATACACAATGATTAACCAATGTGCTAGTTATGAGTAAGTTTAAGTTCCATTAGCACAATTAAGCACAATGGCAAAACTTCCATCCTAGTCTGTTTATTTGCACGATCACCTAGTTCTATCCCTGCAATAGACAATATTCCTTGCAAAATCTTTGAAAATATTTAAGTCAGTTAAGGAGTTGATTAGACAGACTCATGCTTAAGAAAGGTTATTGTAGTGGTCACTTTCTGACCCTCCCATGATTGTAACACATGTCCAGTCAACCTCTCACGGATGTGCCACGCGTGGCCACTTCCGGAGAATTTAACCCGATTCTTCACCCATTACGGATTTCGAACGGGTCGATTAACGGAAGAATCAGATCCAACTAGAGAAAACTCTATCCTTGAGTCCAATCCTAATTCAAATGCGGTAGCATTCCCCGGGGCAGTTCATCCCTACCTACAGCCAAGGACGAACCACAAGCTAGATATGGATTCTCTCCTGTATCGATTCAAACTAGAGCGTTCGGCTCAAGCCTTATCAGGATAAGGGATTTAGGTATTCGAACTAAGTAGGACTCCCTAGACTTATCTATTTGGCATGACTTGTATAAATAAGGGACCCCTTCTAATGAGAAAGGGATGAAGTCGACCCGAATCTAGAGAATCCTTTTGTGATCGTCATTGATATAGTGAAATTTCTCTCTCCATGATTTTTTCCCTTTCCAATTTTTCACGCGTTTTCATTGTGTTTGTGATTGAATTTTCTTTGATTTGGCAATATTCACTTCCTTATTTTGGTGCATGGATTGATTTCTTAGGAATTACCCACTGCATTTGGTGCTTTTATTGAGAGCTGAACTCAAGACCTTTAAGATCTCTCGCCACCCAACACCCTAACCCTTCCACGAAGATATCTTCAGACAACGATCATGGCACACATAAGCACATCCTGTCACGACGTCAACGCCTCTGATGAATTTGAGCCAACAACCCTCTCCCGAGGACAGTTTGTCCAGATAATGATTAATCTGCGATGACGGTTGGATAAACACAAGGCGAAGGCCGATCGTGAGCGAGAACTTATCGCCATCCACCGCGATACAGCGGAGCGCGAGTGCGAGGCGATAACACAGGTCAATCATTAGCTGCTGACACAAATAAAAGTTTTGCAAGAAGCACAGCAGCGGGTTATCGAGTTAGGCACTCGGGAAGTCCTGGCGGGCTCTTCCCTCGAGGAAACGCACAAAGGGGCACCGAGCCCCAGCTCCCAAGGAGAACGCTCCCACGACGACGGTAAAGGTCGAAGGCTCCGTCACCTTCACCCCCTGAACCTCCCGATCGACCAAATCTTCTACATTAAGCACCAGCCCTGGTTGAAACTCCCTAAGACATCCAGACACAACCCAGACTCTCTTGAAGCAGGAAGTTGACTTGAATTCAGAGAACCCTTTTGTAATCACCATAGACGTAGTGAAATTTCTCTCTCCGTGATTTTTTTCCTTTCGGGTTTTCCACGTATTTTCATTGTGTTTGCGTTGGCTTTTCTGCGATTTGACTATATTCACTTTTCTATTTTGTCGTGTGGATTGATTCCTTAGGAATTACCAATGCAATTATATAATAGAAGAATAGATGGTTAAGAGGGTTAAGAGTTCAATTCTGTTTCAGATAAATAGAAAATTTTTCACCACTGCACACCTAAACCTTTTATGTTATCCAAAAAACAAGAAGTTTCCAATTTCCATGATTTTTTATTAACATCATACCTTCACAGTGGGTATAGCCATCACCAATGAATTTTACGCCTTGCACAACAGGGCATTCACATACTCTTCCACGAAATGTGTCCTATGTATAGTGGAAAAATTAAGAACATGATGAACACGATACTTACAAAACATTTAAATAAGAATTTCCCCAAAAAAAGGAATACCTTGCATGCAGTAATATTGGCAGCCTTATCTTGCCAGCATCCACCATTATTTTCTAAACATTCATTTGTTTCAATGCCTGCAGAACCAGTACCAGATAATGATATACATTAATATTTAGGAAATTTTTCTATACATATATAAATGAAATCAAAAGTCCAAGACAATTAAAGAAATCATAGGACAGAATCTAACCAACCTTCACTCAAACACACAGCTGGCTCAGTGGTCTCCTCAAAGCCTGCACATATTGCCTTAAGCACTGCGCCCTTATCCAGCTTACCTGCAAACCAAAAATAATTCAAAACATGCCAGATGCTATATAAACCAGTTCGTGCAAATCATAGCGAACAAAGCACACACCTCTGTATTGTCTGTTGTTAATGACAAGAGTAGGTAAGATGGTTACATCCCCACGAGAATCTTTACCAATCTATAGATTGCAAGGTTGGAAAGGATTGAACGGTTAAACAATCACAGATAGGGAAAGTAAGAAACATACAGAGATTAGGGAAGTAAATTAACCTGCGCATCTTGTTCTGCTTTAAGCACTGGATTATCTTGGTCTGCCTCAGGATCCCCAATACAGTCATTTATCTTCCGTATATCAACACCTGTAAAATTGATTAAACTTTAGAACAATCCTTTCAGCAGTTAGGTGCATGAATATGCCTGACAAGATGAGTTAAAAGGACGAATAGGAACCAATAATTTCACAACATCTGTTTACAGACTAACCCAATGACCGGATGACACCATCAGCGCATTCTTTCGTGTATTTATTATCCTTCATGGGGCATCTAATTGAAAAGTCAGTCACGTAATCCCACCACAGCCAAGGCTTTCCACTTTCATTAGCGACCTTATATAAGCAAACCTGACGCAAGTTTTGGACCACAACGTCTTTTCCATCATACCCTTTACTGAAGTCCTGTTCAGGATCTGGGGCACAATATCTCCCATGGTTGATGCATTGAGACTTGCACTGCTTGCTCAGAATAAAAGCTTCAGGACAATACCAAGTAATATAATGTGGGGTGAACTGGGTATAGCCCTTTTGCTCGAGTATTTGTGCTACTCCTTTGAAGCTCTTTACGAACTCTATTTGGCTGTCGCATCTCGGGCCACACTCATCATTGCTGTTTGTCCAAAACTCATACTCCACCCGCTCATCAGGATGGGGTAGAGATTCCCTCCAGTCTAAATTAACATTAACCATCTCACCATCCTCTAGGGCTTTCTTAAGGTTATCTCCAAAGCTTTTGCTGACAAGTGCTGAAGGGATGGTAATGTTCGGGAGATGGTCTGCCCTTCCGTTATCTTCTTCAGGTGTGTCCATTGTGATCAAAGGCTCCACCTTGTTATCAGCAACAAGGATTGCAGCAGCTCCAGCATTCTGTGCATTCCATGCCTTTGTTGTGAAAAAACAATCTGCACAAATCAAGTATATTACTTAAAAGGAATCGGTTCACAAGACTTTTTCTGAGATCATACGTAGATAGACACGGTAAGTGCACACAGGTGTTGCATGTGTCCGTATATATAAAGAGTCTACATTTGATACTTAGCTAACAGAAAACAAACAACAAACATACACAGGTAAATTATTAAAAACCAAAAAAGGGTCAAACTAGTACAAACACAACAATACACACATTCATACACGAAACACAATATTCTGCACATGGAGAGGCTGCAAAAGGAACCACCATGTTCTGCAGGAATGCATGCTGAGATTTTGATTCTTTGAGATTAGTAACTCTGGTTGAATTTGAACAAAAGATAATACTTCTCATTACATTAGGAAATGGAGAAAATAGTAAGGAATCATATCAAGAACATTCAGTATGCAGAAGGGTGTTAGTATTCATGAACAATTACAACAGTATTGTCAGACCTGTCTGTGATATATTGGCTGACATAAGAGGTATGATTCAATGGGGTTGCAGACAGTTTACCATTAGTATAGAGAAATGTTTCATGTAACCTCTGAAGGAAAAGAAATCCATCCTAACCGTTTGTTTGCCCCTGGATTGTTTGTCATTTAACCATTGCTAAATTGGCAGAAGCTGGATCTTTATAATCGTCTTCTTTAAGCCCCTAGGAATCATTGAGATAGTTCAAATATTGAAAAATAATATGGATCTCATATTATTATAAGATTTAAGAGTTCTCCATATAAAGAATATATAGCAAAAGAAGCCCATCAACTTTGTAAGCTGGACCAGGGACATGAGCTAGAATGGTTAAGAGCATTTGCACTTGTTTTTTTGTTCTAATAAATGTGCTGCATAACCGCACAAAGCTCCTCCTAAATATTGACCATATATGTTTAGTCAATCTGGGCTTTCAGAAAATTCCCTAAATAATGACTGGACAGGCTTCAAGCATTAACTGCTTATTGGAGTTGACTTATCAAATTTTTACCAACAAGAAAAGATTGCCCTGGGCAAAGATGCATGTCTACCAATAAACTGGAAAGTTATTATAACTTGACATCAACAGTATGAAGAGATATCACAAATAAAAATTTATGTAAACAAGCAACAACTCAGAGCAAAAGATATTCAATGAAACCAGAATTTTCAAGGGAAAAAGTGGGAAAGAAAGAAAGAATCTAAGTTCATATCAACTACTCTCGAAAAAAGGGAAAAAAAAGAAAGAATCTATGTTCAAATCAACTACTCTGATCGGTAATAAAAGTACTTAAACAAAATGTGTCCAAAAGCAGAAGAAACTTGGCTAACATGGCAACTCCAAGTATGGTTCACAGTCTAGGTCCCGATTGTTTTTCCTACAACCCCGTTGACAATCATTGTTTAAGTATGAAGATTTGAAAGCTTAAGCACTTGCAATGTAAAATAGACAGCTGAATTGAACTGATTGAAAACATAAGCCTTAGGTTCTTCATATCAAAGGGATCGCTATGTTGTCCACATTACTCATATGAAAGGAAACAGATGAAAGTGAAATAGCCAATAAGTGACCAAAGACTTTGTAGGATTTTAATGAACCAAAATATCACCATACTATTAAAAAAAAATTGGCAGCACATAATCATTAACTAGAAATGGAATGCTAAATGTAAGTGTCAATCACCACTCAAGATTCGGCAAATTTGAGAAAGATATAGGTTGTTACTGGTAAAATTTCAAGAGAATCACTGTGAGATCAAATTAAGGCATAATGCAAATAAACACACCAGCATGCAGAACCCCTTTAATGACCAATTAGTTAAGAAAATGAAATAAACAAGCAGAATGACCAGCAAAACCTTAATAAACTAAAAATCTAAATCTCTCACCTCCTCTATCAACGAGAACAAAGGTAGGAAACCCTCCTGGCTTCGATTTGAACGAGATATCAAACTCATCGAAACCCTTGCAAGCTTTCCTGTTCGATTTCGGGTAAACCACGATCCCAACCATAGTTCCTCCATATTGAGGAATCCCAAAATTCCCAATTGCACACTCATAAACACCTTTCAACGAGTCAGGCGAGGTCACCTTCAAGCTGTTCTTCTCCACCACAAATCTCCCCAAACAAGATCCCCACAAAAACAATACCCATATGTAAAACCACAGTTTTCCTCTCATTTTTGCTCCAATTAGAAATCCACAGCTACAATTAGCTCAAAAAACAGTGAATTGTGAAGAGAAACCCTCAAAAAACCGAACTTTGGCTCAAGAACTCACAGAGGGAAGAGATCCCAGGACAAAAAATAATCTAATCTTTCCACCAAAAAACTCAAATTTCAAACAGAACCAACATCAGAACTTGGGGTTTTGCTTCGAAAGATCGGATTTTGGAGCAAGCCCAGATCGCAGAGGGCCGTAATTGATGGGAAATAGGGATCAACCCCGTCAAAACTTCCGAGTCGTCTAATTATTATTAGGGTATATATAGAGAGAGCGCTTGGAGCGAGAATTGGATCCTTTTTTGGTAAAAACGAGACGTGTTTGATTCCGCAGCCTTCTCGTCATCGGAATTCACGAGCCTTTGGGAAAGATCTGTAGAAATTACTTCGAGCTGATCTCAACCGTTGGACTTGACGGAGATAACAGATGGACGGTGGATTTAATGGTTAGGACTCCCTACTTCGTGGTTAAGGAATCTGGTTGATTAACACCCTTCAAAATTTGAAAAGAGTTGTCGGTCATTATAATTGTTTATAAAAAGATTAAAATAATTTTTTAGTTATTTAAAATAAAATTATAAATTTTAGTTTCCATATTGATTAATGCACGCACTACTCATTAATACACCCACTCAATTAACTAATATCGTCATTGATTGACATACTCTTTTTTTCTTCAACAGAAAATTTCCTGTCATTATTCATCTCTAGAAAAATCTTAAAAGTTTACAGATCATCAAAACCTTAAAATTTTCAATACATGGATAAATAATTAATTACTTGGGAGCATTACAATAATGAAGAAGTAATTTCTTATTGTTTTAAATATATATTTTTTAGTTTTTATTAAATTCGATTTTTCTTTTTTTCGTGATTTGTTCGGTGAACGGAGTCAAAGTTTTTTTGCTTTTGCTCGGTCACTTTTGACCGAACAGAAATACTCTGTTCGACCAAATATGACCGAACATAATCACTTTGTTCGGTCTAATTTGGCCGAACTGAAAACATTTGTTCGGCCAAATAGGACCGAACAAGGAAAATATGTTCGGTCAGATTTAGCCGAACAAAGTTTTTTTTTATAGTAATTGTCTATTAAGTTTGGTTTTTTTATAACCGAACAAAACATTGTATACACTGATTTATTTTTGTCTTATCTGGTGATACAGGAATATCACTTTACCCATTGTACAATACCGGTAATGAGACAATAATTGATTATACCATTGATTTCACCATTTATAAGATATTTCAAAATCGCGAGACATTAATCAAATAGGCTTGAGAAGTTGGAAAGTCACATAGATTTATGATCGTTATAAAGCATTTTAATCTCCCTAGAAATGAAAAGAAAGGAAGATTATTTCTTAGTTGTAAAAAATATAAAGGTAAAAAATTAAAGTTCAATGTGGAAGATACATCGGAGCAACGATAATAAAAAAAGTAACGGTACCAAAAAATGTGATTGTCCATTTCTATTAAAGGGCATGGAGTTGTCCGTCGAAGGGGATGGTTGCTTTCGGTTGCATGTGGTGTCCACAACCACTTGGCCTCAAAACATTTAGAAGGACATTCCTTTGCCGATAAATAATCCGAAAAAGTAAAGAGATTGGTTGTAGATATGTTCAAGAGCCTTATTCGTCCAAGAGATATTTTGCATACATTGAAACAAAGAAACAAACAAAATGTAAACACCATGAGGACAATATATAATGCAAGAAAGAAGTTTAAAGTTGTAGAATATGCTGGAAGATCATAAATACAACAACTGATGAAAAATCTTTCAGAACACGCTTGTATTGAAGTTCATAGAGGTTGTCTCAATACCGACACTGTCAAAGATATTCTTTGGACTCACCTGGCTAGCATTGAGTTATTACATGCATTTTTATGGGTGTTAATAATGGATTGCACATACAAAACTAACAGAAGCTGGTTACCGTTGATGGAAATGGTTGGGGTTACAAGCACTGAAATACAAGCACTGAAATGATTTTTTCAGTTTTTTTTGCATATTTAGAAGCGGAATGGGAAGACAACTTTAGTTGGTGTTTGGAAAGTCTGAAAGCCCTAATGCATGGTCGGTTAATGTCATCTATTGTTGTAATTGAGAGAGATTTAGGGCCGGTGAATGCTGTAAAGAAAATATTTCATGTCTCTCGTCATTTTTTGTGTAGATGACATATAATAAAAAATATTCTTGCTTAATGTAAGAAAACCTTTGAGACCAAAGAGAAAGTTGACTTATTCATGTCAGAATGGAATATAATGGTGATGAATGATGCCGAGGAGGATTTTGTAAGATTGTTTGGTAGACTTAATGAGGATTTCAGTAACTTTTCTAAGTTACTTGCATATGTGAATAGTGTTGGCCCAAAGGCCTATCACCCTAGTTTTGATGATGATCAACTCATGAAGTTATATTTACTAATGATCTTGTGTTTAATTAGTGACAGATTTATGATCAAGATCTTAGTAGGTGTGGAGCTTCAATAAAGGATTTAAAGTCAAGTTTTGGAGCTAGCACCGGTTGATTCAAGAGCTTGTGCATCAAGATCACATCAAGTACTCAAGAGGAGTTTAGCTCTATGGATCGAGTTTGGACCAAGTCAAGAAGATGAGAAGCTTTCAAGTGAAGACTTCAAGAAGATGAAGACTTGTGTCTAGGTATAAGATTTTGTTTTTGTTTTAGTTAAAAATGTAAAGGATAGATAGTTGGTGGATTGCTCAAGTACATATACACACACACTCTTGATTTAGAATTGTTTTCATAAAAGATTTTTTGGTTTACAAAAGATTTTTCATTTTGGAAAAATACTTATTTGGATTTTGGTATTGTCTTATATACATATCTTTTATCCAAAATCAAGTTTAGAGCTTATTGTCAAAAACATAGATATTTCATCTTGATTGTGTAGTGGTTCATATCCATACACACTATACCTTAAAATGAATTATAATATCTTGTTTTTGTATTTGAAGATGTTTTGGAAAAATAAAGTTAGAAAACATGTTTTGGAAAATACAGTTTTTATCTTGAGCCAAATATTTTCAACTTACAAAATAGTCCAATCTTTTATAACATGCCTTGATTTTGTGCAAGCATGTTTGTATATCAAAGTATATTGGTAAAATTATTTTTGTAGATTTTTTTAGTATTTTATGGGATTTTATATGAGCCAAAAAGACAAACTTTTTATCCCAGAAAAAACTGTTTCAGGCTTCAGCCAAGTCGACTTAACTAGTCGACTATACCTGAAGTCGGTCGACCGGGCCGGTCGACCGACGTGCACAAATGTGCACGCCTGTGTGTACTGGTGGACGGTCGACCGTGCCGGTCGACCGCTCCAGAGAGCAGTGCTCTCTGGAAAGTTCGGTCGACCGCACCGGTCGACCGTGGCTCCAACGGTCAGAAATCCGACCGTTGGCGGTCGACCGGGCCGGTCGACCGGCAGTACTGACAGATCCCAACGGCTAGTTTTCTGGCAGCCTATAAATTGGGGGGTCTTGTCATTGTTTTGATACAAGATGTTAGGAGAGCCTTGAGCTAGTTTTTCCCAGTCTTTTAAAAGAGTTTTCTCCACATATTTGAGAGCTAATTTGATGGGGACATCACACCAGCAATAGTTATCTTTTTATGCCTTAGTCTATTTTTGAGTTTAGATTTTTCTTTTATTATAAACTTAGTCCCACATCGGTTGTGATGGGAAAGTTCACTTTGTAAGAGCCTATATAAAGAGGCTCAACTCAATAAATAAGCAGACAATGATTAAATAAAACTTTTCCAGTTAAAATTCTCTTGAGAGTGCTCTCGAGTTTTGGGTGTGAAGCCCGTGGTGCAAGGGGTGTGAAGCCCGCGTAAGGGGTGAAAACCCAAATTTTATCTTTTTTTTCTCAATTTAAATCTTGGTTCGATTTGAAGGTGATTGCGATCCAGTGATTTTACATCATTTTGGTATCAGAGCTTTGGTCTCAATCCCCTTCGAATTTCTTCTCTTCCCCAAATCCTAAATCTAGATCTGGATCTCTAGATCTAGATCTACTTTACAAAAAAAATCGATTATTGTTAGATCTAGATCTAAATCTATAGATCTATTTAGATCTACTTTGCCCAAAAAGAAAAAAAGAAAAAGAAAGAAAGAAAAAAAACAGAAAAAAAAAAAACAGAAAAACAGAAAAAAAAACAGAAAAAAACAGAAAAGAGGGAAGAAACAGGAGAAAAAAAAGAGAGATTTTTTTTTAAAAAGTTACTGTTCACCGTGAACAGTAATTACTGTTCACTGTGAACAGTAATTACTGTTCATCGGTTACTGTTCACAGTGAACAGTACCGCCATCTCCCACCCCAACCAGTCCGGAATCTGTTTCTCGCCCGTTCGGAGTCCGTTTTGAGCTCTGTTCGAAGCGTTGGGTTCGTGACTGAGCCCCGAAGCCATTACAAAGATTTCATAGCACTTGAGCAACAGATCTGACCTCCACTAGCTCGTATTTGGCACCAGTACTGTCTCAGCAGCAGAGAATCAGTGTTCTGACACATCTTCAGCCCAATTTGAGTCCAATTCAAGCTACCGATTTATTGGGTAACATCTGATCTTTATGCATTGAGTTTTATTCATGGGATTTTACTTTTGTGGCAAATACATTTATACTGATGGGGATGAAAAGGAGGTTGAAAGTGACATGTATGCAGCTCTCCCGTATTTTCGGGGTTTTTATGATCAAGATGGGTATGAAAAGTGGGAAAACCATCTTGAGCATTTCTTCAGGTATTTTTCCTTGACACCTGCGCAGAAGTGTCATTATGCCCAAATGAAGTTAGCTGGAGAAGCTTATTGGTGGTGGGAACACAATCATATCAACTGTCGAGATTGGCTTATCCTACAAGAACTTCTTCATGCCCGGTATGCTCCACATCTCGAGGGGCCACAATTCAGCGATTTGGTTGCTGAATGTAAGGAGATTCTCGCTGGCATGATTAAGAAGCTAGAAAGTAAGCCGATACAGGCTGTTGAAAATCCAGAATCAGAGCCAGAAATTGATGACAATCTAGAGCCAAAGCCGGAAGTTTATGATACGCCAGAGCCAAGACCAGAAGTTATTGCTGAGTCGGTGTCACAGAAAGAAGAGGTTTCCTCACAGCCTATGAAAGTTGAAGGTCTCCCTATTGAGACCCTTGTAGATCTTCCAGCGGAGCCTACTTTGAAGTTAGTACCACCATTGGCAGCTATGAGTGTATCATTTTTTTTAAGATCGCCTGATGTGTACGACCAATTGCAGATATGTCTACAGGAGCCAGGCTCACAAATGCTCAGGGCACTTATGGTGCAAAGTGCAATCTGTTCAGTTTTCATCATGGATGACGTGCCTCAGTTTGCTATTGGTGTCTTGATCAAGCTGTCATCTTTTATCGATCCGACAAGGAGACCGGTTCCACCTCCACCACCTTGGTCTCGATGTGATGCATTAGTGCCACTGTCACGGCCACCACCATGGCCCGATTGAGATACTTCATGAGAGGTGTCCTCACTCGATAGGATCGACTCTCCCACCCCGGGGGAAATGATGGGGACATCACACCAGCAATAGTTATCTTTTTATGCCTTAGTCTATTTTTGAGTTTAGATTTTTCTTTTATTATAAACTTAGTCCCACATCGGTTGTGATGGGAAAGTTCACTTTGTAAGAGCCTATATAAAGAGGCTCAACTCAATGAATAAGCAGACAATGATTAAATAAAACTTTTCCAGTTAAAATTCTCTTGAGAGTGCTCTCGAGTTTTGGGTGTGAAGCCCGTGGTGCAAGGGGTGTGAAGCCCGCGTAAGGGGTGGAAACCCAAATTTTATCTTTTTTTTCTCAATTTAAATCTTGGTTCGATTTGAAGGTGATTGCGATCCAGTGATTTTACATCATAATTCTTCCAATCAAAAGGGAAGTTTTATCAAGAGTGTTTAAAAGAAAATCTTTGAGTTTTCCTCCACCTTTCACATCCTTGTTTTTCTCACACCACATTTGAGCCATCCATTGATTATTCATCCTATAGGTGTGTTGTAGTGAGAGTGCTTTAGGTGATCAAAGTGTTGTGATCACCAAAGATCTTTTCTTGTTCTTTGAGGAGACGGGCAAGTGTGCTCGTGATTGCTTGGGTCCTAGTGAGGACTTGGTGTTTTCGGGTTCGGGTGCGAACTCGTGTTTGAGGTGCGGCCTCGGCGAGCCGGTGGGCTTGCGGTGTGTACGGGACTAGAGAGTCCGAGGGCTTGTAGGTGTTGCGGCACCGAGGAGAGATCCATTGGGATCTTGCATAGTGGAAATCCTTCGTGTGTCGAAGGCGGGGATGTAGAGCAAGTGTGCTCGAACCTCGAAACAAATCCCTTGTGTTTGCGATTGCTCACTCTCTCTCTCGTTGTCTCTTGTTTATATCTTACATGTGATTATTGTCTATCTTTATATGCTTGATATATTCATTTGTGCTTAATTGATATACTTGCGTGGGATTGTTGCTAACACTTGTATTCAACCAAGAGAGCCAACGCGGCACCTCAACCCATTCAAGGGGAATCTAGAGGAGTTTGTCCAGAGCCCTTCACGGGGAATTCGGCAACACTCTTGTGTTATACATAGTGTTTAGTGTAAAAGTTTTAATTTGGTCATAATTGCTTTTAGCTTCCGCATCATTTGCATAATTCATCATTAAGTGACCATTAGATTAGCCATCACCTATTCACCCCGCCTCTAGGTGATTTACAATTGGTATCAGAGCTTGGTACTCTGATTTGGGTCTAACAACCTAGAGTAAAAGATCCTCATTTTTAGGCTAATCACAATATTTTTGTACACACACCATGTGAAAAACACCTAGAGGGGGGGTGAATAGGTGTAAGTGCTAATCTAATAAACTAAATGCAAACTAAGTGCGCTATATGCGGAAGCTAATGCAAATTATGCACAAACTAATACAATACAACAAGTGTAGCCGAATTCCCCTTGCGAGGCTCTGGACTAACTCCCCTTGATTCCCCTTGAAATGGGTTGAGGTGCTATGTGAAGCTCTTGTTGGATGAGTATAAGTTAGGCACACACACACAAGCAATCCAAGCAATGTGCACACACAATCAAGCCAAGCAATAAAGAATATAGCAATATGAAATAATGCAAGGCAACACAAGCAATATGATATGGCAATATGAGTTATGCTCAACACAAGCAAATATGATATGATGATATGAAGTATGATGCTTTGCACAATATAAATGAGAGAGAGTTAGAGAGACAATGGATCAATACGCAAACACCAAGATTTGTTTCGAGGTTCGAGCACCTTGCTCTACATCCCCGCCTACACCACCGTGTAGGATTTCCACTATCTCAACTCCCACTGAGGGAACCTCTACCGAAGAGGATTTCTTACAACCCAAGGAGTACCGAACTCCTCTCTCAATACAAACCACAACACCTCACACTAGAGGTGTCAACCAACAACCACACCTCTACCTAAGAGGCTTACAAACACAATCCCAATCACCTCACACTTGAGGGATCCAAACCAATACCACTCCGATCACCTCTACCGAAGAGGGATTCACAAATAAAAGGAGGGTTACAACACAAGAGGTTTACAACAACAACCTCAAACACTTTCTTTTTCTCTTTTTCCACAAAACAAGATCCTAATAGTTTAGGATAGAAGATATGGCTCAAGTGTGGAAACAATGTGTTTTGGAAAACAAGAACTCAAAGAAAACACTTGGGAAATTTCTTGTAAAAGATAAAGAATGAAAGCCAATACAAAAATCCCAAATTCCAATTTCTTTGATTTTTCCAAAACCCAAAAACACAAAGAATAAATCTTGTTAGCACTTAAAACTCTTTTAAAACTCTTTTAATCACTTTAGAAAACTGGTATTTTTCTTCTTGAAAAACTTAGCCAAAATCCCCAAAGAGATGGGGTTTATATAGCCCCTAGGAAAAACTAGCCGTTAGGCTGATGTGGCAGTCTGACCAACTGCCGGTCGACCGGCCCGGTCGACCGCCAACGGTCAAAAATGTGACCGTTGGGCAGCAGCGGTCGACCGGTCCGGTCGACCGAAAATTCCCGAGAGCAGAGCTCTCAACTCGGTCGACCGGTCCGGTCGACCGACTACATGTGTCGCCAGCGTGCACGATTGTGCACATCGGTCGACCGACCCGGTCGACCGGCCACTTGGTGCGGTCGACCGGTCCGGTCGACCGAACTGGCCTGGCAGGCACAGTGCAGGGTCAGAAAAACAGTGTAAAATATTTTCTAAAAATCTTTTAACACTTCTAAAAAATTCACAAAATTTGTTTTATCATTTTATATTAAAACATACACCTGTGATAAAAATTTCAAGACAACATATCAACATATCAATTCATTTTAGAGTCTTGCAAATTTTATCAAAAACAAAACCTGTTTTTCCATAACTTCACAAAATACAAAAACAAGATATTTTGAACTTATTAAAGCATAGTGTGTATGGATATGATCCACTACACAATCATAATGAAATATCTATGTTTTTGATATCTAGCATATAACAAGGTTTTGGTTTAAAGGATATGCATGATAGAAATACCAAAAACCAACTCTTGTATTTTTATCATAAACAAAACTTGTATTTTATCATACTAGATTTTTCAAAAACATGAATAGGATAGTCAAAATAAGTTTGTCTATAAGTTAAGCATGTATGTATAAATAGAAAACATCTACTATACATATAAATCTTGAAAACTTGTTTTGATCAAACTATTCATGAAAACCAAATATCAAAACATAAAACGTGTGTGTTTGTGCACTTGAGCATATCAACTAAACTAAGCTTTACAAATGGATCTAAAACACAAACTCTAAACTAGATACCTAAGTCTTCTTGACGATCTTCATATTCAAGTAGACTTGCTCCAAAACTCCGTGATTCTCCAAGTGCAAAGGTATGATCTTTAAGCTTTGGCACCGGAATCACCATGATAAGCTTCTAATCATCTTGTTGAAGCTAATCACCAACTAATATCCTGTTAATGATCTGAAACTTAGAAACACAAGAATATTAGTAAACATAACTACATGAGTGTTGATCATCATCAAAACTAGAGTGGAAGGCCATTGGGCCAACAATCTCCCCCTTTTTGATGATGACAAAACTCATGGAGTTATATATGCATGGATTAAAGTTAAGCTTCAAAGAAGCTCCCCCTTAACTCATGCATAGGCAAATAAACAATAATATGCAATGCATGACAAATGCATATAAACATGGTGCTCTAGATACCAATAGAATATTCAACATAAAATATGCTCTAGATACCAATTACAAAGCAAACTCTATAAATCAATCAAACTTACTATTCTTGAGATTAAAACATAATATATGCATATAAAACATAAGCATGCATATAAAACACAAATACTTCTCCCCCTTTTTGTCAATCATCAACAAAGGGGTAAACAATCAAAACCATAGATAAAATGAGGGGTAAAAATCTTTCTTCCCCTTTATTTCAAACAAAACAATAATAGACAATGTTCTCCCCCTTTTTGTCTAAAACAAAAAACAAAATCAATAAGGGGTGACTACAAACATGATATCAATTAAAAATATGTCAATGAAGCATCTTGATACCAATAAACAAGAATCAATATATGTTATATGCTATATACATTCATGAAGAGGAAGACGCTAAGTTAGCTTCCCTACACATATGCATTACATGAAGAAGGGATGACAAGCCCTAACTCACATAACACATATTATGTAATGCATAAGAGGAGATGTGAAGCTCCCCCTACACACGTATATCATATAAAGAAGAGTTGTCAAGCTCCTCAATTTATAATATACTCAACATGAATCTATATGTAAGAGAGATGTTAAGCTCTCCTTGCATATAGGAAATACAAATCAAAACTTTGAATATTTTCTTTAAACAAAAATTTTGAAAATACCAATTGTAATTAAACATAAGTCTTGAATTCTTAAACATGAATCTTGAAACCAAAACAAATTTTGAATTTCTTAAATATGATACCAATTGTAAATATTTTGCCAATTGAAAAGATTTTACATAGAAACATTGATACCAATTGTAAGAATTGTTCATTTTAAAACATATAAACAAATTTGAAGTTGATATCATATGTTTAAAATAACAACTTTTAATCATAAAGTGTGGGAGTACAAATACCAATTGAAATACAAAATCAAATTTTCTCCCCCTTTATGAAAAACAAACTAAAAACATGCATAGTCTTGATAACAATTTAAAAGTAGTCAATTTAAACAAAATTGAAACTCAAGCACTAGCATAAACACAAACATATATATGTATCGAAAATATATACCAATAGAGATTGATATACTTGGAATTGAAAGCATACATACATACAAAACATATATGAGTATACAAGAAGATCAAAGTGATACCAATTGAAAGAGTTCAATGATACCAATTGACATAACAATAAGATCAAGTGTATATCTCATATTCACTACCACCCAATCATAATTCAAGTTTCAAAGATTTTCAATTTAGGGCATACATGAACATGATCTCCCATCCTACCGCCCTTGGAAGGTAGGGGTTTTCAAAGATAGATTTGAAAATGTAATTTTGTTTGAAAATCACTACCAAAATGAAGAACACCGCAACTAGTTAAATGGAAAACTTGTTAACTAGCACGAAATCCTTCAAGCAAGGAATAAAACAAAATTGAAATTCACATGATAATCATCACTCTAACCAATAAAGCATAACTCATGAGAAACAAAAACATGAGCAATAGATATGAGTGTACAAATAATATGTGAAGATCATAATCATGAAAAAATATTTCATTAAGCTCAATTATTCCTTAAAACACGAAAATCATCAAAACTATCTAATCTTCAAGGCATATGTATGTCTAATACAAACTAAAGTATACATACATATCCAAAACATAACGAGTCCACAAAATATATGCATGAAGGCACGTGGCTCAAAAAGGATACTCATGTATAGTCAATAATTTGGATAAGATAGACATATACATGAAGTTAAACATAAATACATGAAAGACATGAAAATCATGATAAGCTAAATTTTCATCAAGACAATTTTCATTTCAAGGTATATGTATGAATTGTCAACACAGGAAGTATACATACATATCCCTAAACACAATTTGAGTCCATAATATAGATTTGCATGAAAGGCAAATGACTCAAGGGGTATACATGTATATCTTAAGGTTTGGCAATACAAACATATACATGAAGTGAAATACACAATCATAAAGTAAATTCAAAAAATGAGAATACAAGTTTAATATGTATGAATCATCAAAACTAGACTATACTAGCACATCTAATGGGTTCAAATAAGCATTCAATTCCAACTATATATAGATTCATTTGTAGCCCACTCTATGTACAAGTATATAACTAGTCTTAATGAAAACTAACACTTAAACATATATTCAAAACATGAAGCATCAAAAACATATATAAAAATCATCATGATAAAAGTAAAACATGATTATTATGTAAATTCACATGTATTAGATTCATGATGTACATTATAGCTCAAACAAAAGCGAGAACACTAATTATGGGTTCATATAAGCATGTGTGTCTCAAATACTATATATGTATGTCAAGGATCTAATAAACATGGAATGAACATACTAATCCATAGACATCAAAAACATGCTATAAATATTAAAACATGGAAAGCATGTAAACAATAAATGGGAGTAAAGGATTGTTACCAAAAAAAACGAAGAAGCAACTCTCCTTGTCTCCAAAACTTGGTGGTCCTCTCCACCAACTCTTCCCTTGAAAGTGATGCATCCAATAGATTTCCTTTAAGTCCGGAACGCATCCACTCCAAGGTGTCATCACTCTCACGTCATGTGAGATCCCACACCTACATCAAAAATAATAGGAGGGGTGGTCTTTGGTACCCACATCTTGTTGGGTCTATGGGGGTTAGTCCCTTCTCTAACCCAAACAAACTTCTTTGCTAAATTTGGAGTATGTAATCTATCATAACAAAATTTAGCAAGGTGGCCCTTACGTCCACAATGTGTACAAGTGTACACATGAGCATACATGTGAGGAGTGTGTCCGTGTGGAGCATGTGTATGCCGTGGAGGGTGTGCATGCATAGAAGTTGGAACTTGTTTCTTTCGAACCAAGGTTTCCAACCGTGAGTGGTTCATGGCACATTGGCTCATAGTGGAGCCCAAACAATCCATTTTCTTCTTTAACAAATTTATATCATTCTCAAGCATAGAAGAAGTGGAACATGCAATGGGTGATTTAGGTGAAACTACCCTAGCATGGCAAACATGAGAATCAATCTTATTATGTAAAACATTATTTTTCTCTAAACAAGCATTCAAGTCATTTGAAATAGAAATAATTTTGTTTTTCAAAGCAACATTCTCTTTTAAAACAAAATCAATTTTAGAAGACAAGTTTTCATTTTTCTTCAAAAGAACATGGCAATCATTTTTAGATTTTAAAAAATTATTTTCTTTTAGTGCAAGATCAAGTTGAGATTTTAATGAATCCCTCTCATTAGCAATCTCCTCTTTCTCTTGCAAAACAATATCAAGTCTAGCAATCAAATTTTTATTTTCATTATTAATGCCTAGACTCTTCTTTTTCAACAAGTTATATTTTTCAATCAATTTCTCACAAACAATTGAAAGTTCTTCATTCAAAGCATGTGGATCAACAATATCAATTCTTAAAGAACTAGCATCATCATCACTATCTAATGGAGTTTCCGAGTGTACCTCAAGGGAGTCATTCCCTTGAACCATGTAGCATATAGAGTTAGATTCTCCACTAGATTCCTCTTCTTGAATTTGTACTTGAAGCTCGGAGGTGTTGGTGGTTGTCAATTTGTTCCACACTACAAAAGCGGAATCAAAGTTAGAAACACATAAAAGATAATCTTTAGATAAAGTGCTTCTAATGGCCTCTAGGGCTTGTGCATTGGCCCCTATATGATTGCTATCACCAAGATAACATCTCTTGGTGACCGCAAGGAAAACATGCAAACCTAGGGTCTTTAGGTACATGGACATCCTATACTTCCAAACATCAATGTTGGAAGGGTCAAAACTAGGTGGGGTCATGAAGTCCATGGTATAAACTAAATATGTGCAAACAATCAAATGCAAATGAGATTAGCAAGCAAATGGATCTCACTCCTAAGATGTTAAGCCTAAGTATCAGGAGCACTAGCTCTGATACCAATTGAAAAACACCTAGAGGGGGGGTGAATAGGTGTAAGTGCTAATCTAATAAACTAAATGCAAACTAAGTGCGCTATATGCGGAAGCTAATGCAAATTATGCACAAACTAATACAATACAACAAGTGTAGCCGAATTCCCCTTGCGAGGCTCTGGACTAACTCCCCTTGATTCCCCTTGAAATGGGTTGAGGTGCTATGTGAAGCTCTTGTTGGATGAGTATAAGTTAGGCACACACACACAAGCAATCCAAGCAATGTGCACACACAATCAAGCCAAGCAATAAAGAATATAGCAATATGAAATAATGTAAGGCAACACAAGCAATATGATATGGCAATATGAGTTATGCTCAACACAAGCAAATATGATATGATGATATGAAGTATGATGCTTTGCACAATATAAATGAGAGAGAGTTAGAGAGACAATGGATCAATACGCAAACACCAAGATTTGTTTCGAGGTTCGAGCACCTTGCTCTACATCCCCGCCTACACCACCGTGTAGGATTTCCACTATCTCAACTCCCACCGAGGGAACCTCTACCGAAGAGGATTTCTTACAACCCAAGGAGTACCGAACTCCTCTCTCAATACAAACCACAACACCTCACACTAGAGGTGTCAACCAACAACCACACCTCTACCTAAGAGGCTTACAAACACAATCCCAATCACCTCACACTTGAGGGATCCAAACCAATACCACTCCGATCACCTCTACCGAAGAGGGATTCACAAATAAAAGGAGGGTTACAACACAAGAGGTTTACAACAACAACCTCAAACACTTTCTTTTTCTCTTTTTCCACAAAACAAGATCCTAATAGTTTAGGATAGAAGATATGGCTCAAGTGTGGAAACAATGTGTTTTGGAAAACAAGAACTCAAAGAAAACACTTGGGAAATTTCTTGTAAAAGATAAAGAATGAAAGCCAATACAAAAATCCCAAATTCCAATTTCTTTGATTTTTCCAAAACCCAAAAACACAAAGAATAAATCTTGTTAGCACTTAAAACTCTTTTAAAACTCTTTTAATCACTTTAGAAAACTGGTATTTTTCTTCTTGAAAAACTTAGCCAAAATCCCCAAAGAGATGGGGTTTATATAGCCCCTAGGAAAAACTAGCCGTTAGGCTGATGTGGCAGTCTGACCAACTGCCGGTCGACCGGCCCGGTCGACCGCCAACGGTCAAAAATGTGACCGTTGGGCAGCAGCGGTCGACCGGTCCGGTCGACCGAAAATTCCCGAGAGCAGAGCTCTCAACTCGGTCGACCGGTCCGGTCGACCGACTACATGTGTCGCCAGCGTGCACGATTGTGCACATCGGTCGACCGACCCGGTCGACCGGCCACTTGGTGCGGTCGACCGGTCCGGTCGACCGAACTGGCCTGGCAGGCACAGTGCAGGGTCAGAAAAACAGTGTAAAATATTTTCTAAAAATCTTTTAACACTTCTAAAAAATTCACAAAATTTGTTTTATCATTTTATATTAAAACATACACCTGTGATAAAAATTTCAAGACAACATATCAACATATCAATTCATTTTAGAGTCTTGCAAATTTTATCAAAAACAAAACCTGTTTTTCCATAACTTCACAAAATACAAAAACAAGATATTTTGAACTTATTAAAGCATAGTGTGTATGGATATGATCCACTACACAATCATAATGAAATATCTATGTTTTTGATATCTAGCATATAACAAGGTTTTGGTTTAAAGGATATGCATGATAGAAATACCAAAAACCAACTCTTGTATTTTTATCATAAACAAAACTTGTATTTTATCATACTAGATTTTTCAAAAACATGAATAGGATAGTCAAAATAAGTTTGTCTATAAGTTAAGCATGTATGTATAAATAGAAAACATCTACTATACATATAAATCTTGAAAACTTGTTTTGATCAAACTATTCATGAAAACCAAATATCAAAACATAAAACGTGTGTGCTTGTGCACTTGAGCATATCAACTAAACTAAGCTTTACAAATGGATCTAAAACACAAACTCTAAACTAGATACCTAAGTCTTCTTGACGATCTTCATCTTCAAGTAGACTTGCTCCAAAACTCCGTGATTCTCCAAGTGCAAAGGTATGATCTTTAAGCTTTGGCACCGGAATCACCATGATAAGCTTCTAATCATCTTGTTGAAGCTAATCACCAACTAATATCCTGTTAATGATCTGAAACTTAGAAACACAAGAATATTAGTAAACATAACTACATGAGTGTTGATCATCATCAAAACTAGAGTGGAAGGCCATTGGGCCAACACCATGGACTTCTTGTCACCACCCATGTTTAACATTGCTAACATCCATATATGGAAGGTGAAGATGTCCTTGTACCTCAAAGCCTTAGGTTTTCATGTATATCTTGCCACTACTAATAATGCATATTCTTTAGATGGTAAGAATTTTGAGGCTAATACAAAAGCCCTTCATGCTTTAAAGTCTACCCTAGATGATGTTTATTTATCTAGAGTTTCTAACTTTGATTCGGCTTTTGTAGTGTGGAATACCCTCATCTCCCTAGGCGAAAAAGATCAATACTATGCGGGGAGCGATTCGGACGTTGGAAGCGACATCTCCAACGTATGCTATATGGTCCAAGGGGATAACCCCCTTGAGGTAAACTCCGAATCCGATAATGAGGACATGTCATATGATGAGCTCACTTCTTTTGTCAAACTATTCTTGAAAAATATGACATGCTTAAGAAAGAAAATAAAAATTTGAAAAAGAATATTGCTTGCATGCATGTAGAACAAGACTCTTTTAAATCTAGCATTGCATGTTTAGAAAAGGATAACAAAAATTTGAAAAAGGATTTTGATTGCATGCTTAAAGAAAATGATTCTTTCAAATGTAGGATTGCATGCTTAGAAAAGGAAAATAAAGATTTGAAAAATGAGAATGTTTCCTTATTTTCAAAATTGAATGATTTGTGTGAAGGAAACAATACTTTGAAAAATAAAATTGATTTGGTGGAAAAACAAAAAGAAGTTGTTTTTCAAGAAAACATTACTTTGAAAAGAAAATTTGTTGAAAAGGAAAAAGAATTTGTTTCTAAAAAGAAAAGGAAAAATGATTCTATATCTCACCATGCTTTTCATGCCACAACTAATGAGATTAAGAATTTGAAAAATAAAATGGATGGTTTGAGTTCAACTTTGAACTCTTGTGCTTTTAATCATTCTAGATTGGAGTCAATGTTTTCAAAAAAACAAACTCCACATGTTCATGCACATCATAACCATGCATTTACTTATGTTGCACACCATGATCATACGCACTCACATAAGCATTCTAAGGTGTACGTATGTACACATTGTGGCTTCAAAGGCCATTTAGCAAAATATTGTTATGATAGATTAGATCATTTTAATTTTGCTAAGAATAAAAGATTTTGGGTTCCTTACAACAAAGCTAACCCCCGTGGACCCTACAAGAAAATATGGGTACCAAAACCCCCACCATTTGCTTTTGATGTAGGTGAGGGCTCTCACAAAACGTGAGAGAATTGGTGCCTTGGTAGTGGATGCAAATGGACTTGCTGGACACACATTTGGAGCACCGCTATCAAGGAGGTTTTGGTGGGACAACCACCATATTTGGAGCTTTGGAGTTGGTAACAATTTCTAAACTCCTACTTTTTATGTTCATGCTTGTTCATTCATAATATTCATAGCATGTTCATGTTTTATGATTTGTGTGCTTCATGTGGTATTTACATGCTTAGATGTAGAATGTGTCAAACTTGCTTTTATACATGTACACTTAGTGAGTATCAAATTGATTCATATACATTCACTCTTCATGCTCATTTGTACCCACTATATGCATATGTATAGACTAGTTTTGATGATTCTCTTTTATACATGTTTTGCCTACTTTATGCTTTACTTCATGTATATGTATTTTCAATTCAAATCTAATAAATATACATGTATACCCGTGAGTCTCTTGCCTTAATGCAAACATCATTAATAGACTCTTTTAGATTTGGGATATGTATGTGTATTGTTAGATTTAGATTAATCATACATATACCATGAAGATTAGTGTTTTGATGAAAAATGATTTTTCGTATTTTTGTATGATCTTTTGAGCTTCATTGTCTATTTTCATAAAAATGCTATTTACATGATCATTTAACACTCACACTTTTGTTAAAATCAATTTTGAGCTTTATAGACCATGAGTGCTTAAATTTTTATGTATCTAGTTATGTTTATGAAAAACATAAGATTTGATATATTCGAAGGATTCTTTAACTAGTTTTCAAAAAAAAAAAAAAAAATTTATACTAGTTATTTATTCTTCAAATAATTTTTGAGATTGACACATGATTCTATTTTTCTAAAAGATTTGACGCTTCATGATTTGAATATTAGTTTATATGTTTGTTTTTGTCAACACTAGGATTTATACCTGTACATGTCGTGGGCCACAAATAAATCTATTTATATTTGTGCTTGAACGCTTATTTGAACCCATGAAATGTGCTTGTATTGCTTGGTTTTGATTATACATACATTTTTAAACTTTTATTCCCACTTTTTGGATTTGATTTATGATCATGTGTTTTTCATTTCATGTATATGTGTATTTTGCCAAACTTTAAGGGATACATGTATACCTCTTGAGTCATTTGCCTTTAATGCAAATCTATTTATATGGACTCAATTGTGTTTAAGAGATATGTATGTATACTTATTGTGTTGTCAAAACATACATATATCTTGAAATATATCCTTTTTAATAAAAATTTGTGATGATTTTCATTTAAAGAAATATTGAGCTTTATTGACATTTTCATGATACCATGTTCCTGATTAGTATCCAATATTGCATATTTTACCTCATAATTCCCATGCATTTAGTTAATAAATACATAATTTTTACTCATCTTCTCTACATATTTGCAGGTACACACTCTAAATGAGAGAAAGCCAATAATCACTTTAATTAGCAATAATTAAAGTGATTAATCCAAGATTAAGATAAAGCCAAATTTGAATCAAGATTCAGAAAGATCCGCGCGCCCAAAAAAAAATCCAGATAGTCCACGTGGCTAACCACCTAACAATAAAATCCCACCAGAAAATCTGGGCTCAACGGCCCAGATTTTGCCGCCAGTTTTGGGAGATCTTGAGGATCTGCGGCAGTTACAGGGAGTTAGGATCCCGAATTTTGCGCCAACCAACTAGCTTCTGGATCCTTCACCTGGGGCTATAAATATGGGACCTTGGACCTGCGAGCAAAGGAGAGAATGGAGAAGAGAGGAAAAATTATTAGTTGTTGTAATTTTGTTTAGTTTTTCTCTAGGTTTAGTTCTTTAGATCCCTCTTCTTCTTCCCTAGAATTCATTGTAAAAGAGAGAGATTATGAGAGAGAGAGCTTGTGTAATCAAGGGTGACAACTTGAAGTAACAAGGATTGATCCATTCTCCTTCCTCTACTTGAGCTTGGTTCTAGTTTACTTGCTTTCTTTACTTGCTTTCTGTACTTGCTTGCTTTAATTCCTTGCAATTTACTTCATGCTTTGTTTTGCTTTTCTAATGGCTTGTAGCTAATTCTTCTACCATGTACTAGCTAACCACTAGCCTTGCCATCTTCACTAACTCATGAGTGATCGCTTTATTTCATCTTGCAAGTTGGATGGTCTTCTCTTCTCCGATGGGTAAAACCTCCCGTCTTCCAAGTGAGAAAGTAATTAGATCAACACGCAAGACGAAACCTACGCCGATGGAGTGACAACATGAGGCACGCCTTCACTATCACGGAGTTTAGTAAGTATTGGTAAGGTAGTAAGGTAAGCTAGTCATGGTTTGTTTTCTTCCATTTCATTCTTTCTAGTGTTAATACCAAATCCAATCTTGATTTCTTTCCACTTTCCATCATGAATATATCCATCCATTCTTTCATTTCTTGTTCCATGAATGTTTTATTCTATTGAGCATAGAAGAATCTTCGTTTACATTTCTTCACTACGATTCGTAACGCTTCCATCGCTAGCTCTCCCTGAGAATCGACTCGGTATAGCCTTATGCTATAGCGGAGATAGGAAAGGAAACATCGATACATTTACATAAACCTTTCCCGTCTAATCAATTTTTGGCGCCGTTGCCGGGGAGAGCAACGTTTTTTTTTGGTTTAAAGTGAGGTACTAAACGATTCTTCTTCTCTGTTGCCGGTTACAGGTTGAAGAAACAGAAAATCTTGCATTGCAGTGACATACAAGTGGACCTGGGCCTCTGCTCTCGAAAGCAGAGACCAGGATCCCTCCAAATTGCCGCAATTTCTGGGATTTTGCCGCAGATTTGCGGCAATAAGGAGTGAACTTCTGATAAAATTTCTGCAGGGCCTCTGGTTCTGCAAAACACAGCTGCTGATATACCTAAATTCTGTATTCTTCACCTTATTCCTGCTTAATTAAAAAACAGTAAAAAGTTGGTTGAAATTGTTAAAAATTGTTTAGACATTTGCATTCTACGCACGTGTCTTTCAATTCTTTACTTTTACTGTTGAAGAGTGCTGGAGGCAAGGTACGTTTCGCATTGCATATAGACTAGGAATCATCTCTTGCTTGATTTTCATGCTTTGAGTGAATCTTAGTGATATTTCTTGTACACTTGCACAATTCAATTTTAAGGGCATACCCGTAAATAAGATAAGGTGGGGGAGTTCATTACCCTTTCCTTAGCCCGAAAACCACAATCTCAAGCACTCACTAACCCAAGCCTAATTTAATAAAAAAGTAGACGTTGGCCCTAGGGACATCTCGGACTCATTTAGGAGATTATTCTAAGGGGGAAAAGTGTTGGAATTTAACTCTTGCAAAATCAGTGTCTAGGAAAGGGGTTGAGGGCCGAAAGCCCGAAGGTTGCTGGTTACTTAATTAAGGAACGTCTCTGACGGAAAACCTCCCACCAACCTTACCCTTCCCTGGCTGATTAGCTTGTGGTTAGAGTCTGCACTGAACCTCCCGTGGACAGTCTATCAGTTAGGAGTCGTCTAGGTCCTAAGTCTACCCTAACTTAGGTTAGAATTTTTCTTTCTTTTGTTTGTTTGTTTGTTTGTTTGTATTTGATTGTGTGATATGGCTTACAATTACAATTCTTTCCATCCTAATAATAATCCATATTTCACACCATCTCCATATTCGGATAATTCCAACCCGGTGTTTTACAATATGCACCAACCAAATACACCGGGTTGGCCTTATCCGAATCAATATGACCCATACCCCCCATCTAATAACTATAATTTCCATAATAATTTCAACTCTTCACCGAGTAATTGGGGATTCCAGTCCCCCGAGTTTAATTATCAACCTCCTTGTCCACCATATTCACCGAGTCCACAATATCCACAATATTCATTTCCAGAATCCGCTTCATATACTCCTTTTTCTGAACCACCAATTGAAGAAAAATCTGAGTTACTCAGGAGTATAGAAGCTAATCTTCAAAGGGTCGAGCAACAACTTCAAGAAACATTTGACCCTCCAATTCCACAGTATTTTCAAGAGTCTTACTCAGTTCCACCTTTTCCTAATGAACAACCATTTGTCATGGAAACGAGTAAAGATTTCTTGTGTGAGTCCACTCTTCCATCACCACACATTTTTGACTCACAATTTCATCACCAATTCCAAAACAACACTTCATCTTTTCCACAAAATGATGAACCAATGAATTGTGAAAAGATGCTTGAATTCTTGGCTCAGACTCAAAATACTCGTAATCGTGACGTAGAGTTGATGATCCAAACTCTTCATTCTCATCCTAATGTCACTAACCATTCTGTCCGAGCCAAAGAGTCATGTTGTTTTGGAAATCAAGATTCAATTTCAGCACACTCACCTGAACTTGTCCAAACTTCAGATCCCATTGACATTTTGGCAAGTTTTCCTTTTACTGAAATCGAACTTGAACATGAACATGATCCTGAACTTCCACTTAATAATTCAACTCTACTTCCTGATTCAATTATGACTTCGGTGTCTTCACATAAATTCACTTCATTTCCCGAGTCATTATTGAATCCAGTACCCATCCATTGTGAAATTGAATCACCAATCTTCCTTGATGATCATATTGAACTTGACCAATTCATTTCTTTTGAAAATTTCATTGATAAATTGGCAAGTTCACATTTTTGTGAAATTGAATTAAATGAGGAATATGATCTTGAACCCCAACTTAGTGATTCAATTCTTTTCCCTGATTCAATAATGACTCCGGTATCTTTACCTGACTTCAATCTTTTCCCGGAGTCAACTTTGAATCCTGTCCCAATTCATAATGAAATTGAATCATCCATCCTTGAGGATCATCTTGAACTTGACCAATTATACCTTTTTGAAGATCCTATTGATAAATTGGCAAGTTCTTATTTTTGTGGAATTGAACTCAATATGGAATGTGACTTTGACTCTCAAACTTGTAATCTAATTCAAATTCCTAAATCATTATTGACTCCTGTTATGTTACCCAAGTTGAGCAACATCTTAGAGTCAGTTTTGATTCCCATCCCTCCTGAACTTGAATCACCAATTTTTGATAGTCACATTCCATTGTTGGACAATACATGTGGACTTGAGTTTCCATTTCTTGACTTGGACCCAATTCCAGAATTCACTTTGACTCCTGAACCTTTACTTGATTTCAGTCACTTTCCTGAGTCAGTTCTTCCTGAGTCCAAGTCAACTGTTCTATCATTTCATCTTCCATTCTGGGACAAGGATCTTGATAAATTTGATTCTGAAACTATTTGGAAAATTTGGAAATTAGATGGGGGCATGTACATAATAATCTTAAATGCACACATCATTTTTGTGGGTCATATTATTGAGATTTCTGGTGGGTTCCTCAAAACCCAAAGAAAAGTTGATTGGGCCATGTTTCGTGGACCAATCCGACCACCACCGGAACCACCACCTTAAATTAATTTTTTTTTCCTTACTAACATAGGATTTAGAAAATAAAAAAAAAAGAGAGAAAAAAAAGAAATAGAAATAAAGGAGGGATTTTTATGCTAAAAGGAGTTTCCACACTTTCCAAATTCAATATCTTTTCTAAATTCCTAGGTTTCCTCATATTCCAAGTCCCTAGGGTCAAAGTTCTTTTCAAAACTTCCAAATCCCTAGGGTAAATTTGTTTTTGACCTAGGGATAGATTGGGAACTCTCAAAATTTCTCCCTCCTATAAGTAACCCCCCTTCCACACACTTCCTCCCTCAAACGAAATAACTCTCCTCAGATCTGCAACTCTCTCCCAAAGAGCTGCCACTGAAATTTTTCTTCTTCCCAGATCTCACTATTCTGCCGCGATTTTCTGGAGTTTGCCGAGCTTCTGCAGCAATTCTGACGATTCCAGCGCGCCGCCAAGTTCTGTTCCGATCAATTTCAACTGTTTACTGCTGATCTGGTGCCACATCCTTATTCAGAGACTCCTAAACCCACTGCAGAGATCGAAATCTTACCCCCCACGAATTCCGGGGGTGGTTCGACTTCTAAATCTCTTCTTTTTACCGCTTTGATCTTAAATTCATAGTATGGCACCATCTATTTTTATTGAGAAAGATTTTGGGCAGATTTTGAGTAATGCAAATGGTTATGGACATGTGTTTTTAGAGAGAATTAGGGCTTAGAATTGGTACACGTTAGTGTATGACAACACTGAGACCGACGCATTTTATTGTCCCGATTTGGTGACGATGTTTTACACACACATAGACCAAGCCTCAATTGATCTAGAAACATGTCAATTTTCTGTGCACATGCCCATAGGAGACCTACTTGTCACGCTTCCTCTTCTTGAGGAAGTCACCTCTGTTCCAACCATCACACACCACACCGAGCCTCTCCCGTTGATTGAGTATATGACTATTATGGGGGCTCGGTGTACTGAGCAGGATCGTGGGCTCAAAGACAGTACGACATTTAGAAATATTCACTGCGTTGGACGTTGGATCCAACGAAACATTTTAGGGTTTGACCACACCTCCTCTTTCAACAGACCAGTGTTGCAGATTATACATGATTTAATGATACGTCAACACTCGGTTTGTTTGAACAAGGTCATCTTCCATGCACTTATAGCCAACTCTTCACGCACACGAGGTGCCAAATATTCCCACCCCATCTTGATTACACGTCTGTGTAGGACTTTCCTACCAGACGATGTATTTGATGCATTCGACCGAGTGTTTGTTGCATCGGAGAGACCTACCAGTTCTTATAACTGTTGTTTACACGCGATCTGGACTCCTACTGTCCAGACTGAGCATGTAGAGTCCTCCTCTGAGGAGAGTCTTGAGGAAGAAGATGAACCTGAGTTTTGGAGGCAGGATCCCCCAGTTGAGTCACGAGCTTTCATGTCCTCCATTTGGAAGGGCATGAAGAAAATTTTTAGGGGTCAAGTGAGGCTGAGGAAACAAGTAGAGGAGCAATCCTCCAGGTTATCCTCCAGGTTAGATGATATTGAGGCAAGGCTAAGCAGATCACAGTCGGCTGGACTCAGTACTACTGCGGGTCCAAAGAGGAGGAGGGAGTGACTTTTTACCTTACCTATTTCATGCATCATTTTTTATCTTGCATACATTGAGGACAATGCATGAGATAGGTATGGGGGGGTATGTACTAACATAGGACTTTTTATTTTCTTTATAGGATTTTTATTTTTTTAGGATTTTCATTTTTAGGTCTTCCATTTTATTTTTAGATTTTATCTTTTTTCTAGATTTTCCCCTTTCTTTTTAGATTTTACCTTTTCTTTTAGAAAAATTAAAAAAAAAACAAAATTAAAAAAAATAAAAAAATAAAAAATATAAAAATAAAAACTTTTTGAAATAAGAGACAAAGTTTTGATCTATTTTTAAGAAAATTAAGATGTATCTTAGGAATTAAGAAAGCCTTAATTATGACATCTTAAACCTAGTTGAAATAATAGATCTTGTTTGAGATTATAGGCTAAGTAAGTAAAATTGGGGAGATATTTTTATCTTGAATTTTTACCTTAGATAAATATGCACTTTACACTTACACATTTCTTGGGATGGAGACAAAGACCAAAAATGCCATATATATATAAAAAAAAAATTATAAATAAAACATCACCTATTAAGCTGGACAATCGTGCCTCAAGAAGCATGATTATTCACGCCTAAAGGTGGTAAAGGAAATAAATAATCCCCCTTAGTTATGTGGCCTTTTTTACTCGAGACCTTAAACCCGAGGGATGTTTTCTCATCTGGTGCCCTAAGACCGTCTGGTTTGGGAGTCATCGGTTAAAGGCTCGCTACAAGGGTAAACTAGAAAGCCTAGACTAAGGGAAGAATAAAAAAAAAAGAAAAATATATATATATATATATATATATATATATATATATATATATATATATATATATATATATATATATATAAATGGCTTGATGGTTGGAGTTGAAATCCCAGAAATCTTCACGAGCACGGTGTGCATATTATCTAAGTTTTATGAAAGATAAAATATTCAATCCAATTTTGAATTCTTACCTTAATTGAAAACAAGATCTTGCATGGAGACTAAGTTTAAGGGAGAATGATTATAGGTGGACTTATGACCTTAGATCACTTATATTTTTGCAAAAATATTTCGTAAACTTGTCTCTCTTTCAAAATGCATTTTCAAAACACTAACATTTGTCTTCTTTCTTTATGGATTTTGTGGGTGTAATCCGCTGAAAACCCTCAGGAGACAACACTCCTCCTCTAGGGTAACCTAGAGGTTTAACGGCTTGTTGCACACGCTCAGTGCAATCGCGTCACCTGCGAAAGTGGTGTAATAAATGGGTAGTATAGTTTTTCTTTTCTTTTTCTTTGTTTTGCTCGAGACGAGCAAAAGAATGAGTGTGGGGGTGTGATTAGTATCCAATATTGCATATTTTACCTCATAATTCCCATGCATTTAGTTAATAAATACATAATTTTTACTCATCTTCTCTACATATTTGCAGGTACACACTCTAAATGAGAGAAAGCCAATAATCACTTTAATTAGCAATAATTAAAGTGATTAATCTAAGATTAAGATAAAGCCAAATTTGAATCAAGATTCAGAAAGATCCGCGCGCCCAAAGAAGAATCCAGATAGTCCACGTGGCTAACCACCTAACAATAAAATCCCACCAGAAAATCTGGGCTCAACGGCCCAGATTTTGCCGCCAGTTTTGGGAGATCTTGAGGATCTGCGGCAGTTACAGGGAGTTAGGATCCCGGATTTTGCGCCAACCAACTAGCTTCTGGATCCTTCACCTGGGGCTATAAATATGGGACCTTGGACCTGCAAGCAAAGGAGAGAATGGAGAAGAGAGGAAAAATCATTAGTTGTTGTAATTTTGTTTAGTTTTTCTCTAGGTTTAGTTCTTTAGATCCCTCTTCTTCTTCCCTAGAATTCATTGTAAAAGAGAGAGATTATGAGAGAGAGAGCTTGTGTAATCAAGGGTGACAACTTGAAGCAACAAGGATTGATCCATTCTCCTTCCTCTACTTGAGCTTGGTTCTAGTTTACTTGCTTTCTTTACTTGCTTGCTTTAATTCCTTGCAATTTACTTCATGCTTTGTTTTGCTTTTCTAATGGCTTGTAGCTAATTCTTCTACCATGTACTAGCTAACCACTAGCCTTGCCATCTTCACTAACTCATGGGTGATCGCTTTATTTCATCTTGCAAGTTGGATGGTCTTCTCTTCTCCGATGGGTAAAACCTCCCGTCTTCCAAGTGAGAAAGTAATTAGATCAACACGCAAGACGAAACCTACGCCGATGGAGTGACAACATGAGGCACGCCTTCACTATCACGGAGTTTAGTAAGTATTGGTAAGGTAGTAAGGTAAGCTAGTCATGGTTTGTTTTCTTCCATCTCATTCTTTCTAGTGTTAATACCAAATCCAATCTTGATTTCTTTCCACTTTCCATCATGAATATATCCATCCATTCTTTCATTTCTTGTTCCATGAATGTTTTATTCTATTGAGCATAGAAGAATCTTCGTTTACATTTCTTCACTACGATTCGTAACGCTTCCATCGCTAGCTCTCCCTGAGAATCGACTCGGTATAGCCTTATGCTATAGCGGAGATAGGAAAGGAAACATCGATACATTTACATAAACCTTTCCCGTCTAATCAGTTCCACATAACACTAGTGCACTCACCTCTTTTGAAAATTTTATGGACTTCATGGATATTAGAGTGTTTTTAGTGCCATGTGATTTACTTGTGTTTCATGAAAAACATTTTTGCTTTATTCCTTACTTGAAGGATTTCGTACTAGTTTTTAAAATATTTTTCTAGTGCAAATTCTTCATTTGGTAGCGTTTTTCAAACTAAGCTTATTTTCAAATCTATTTTTGAAAACCCCTACCACCTATGGGAGGATGGATGGGCGATTATGCCTTTTATGCTTCATTGAAAATCTTTTACCTTGTGCATATGAATGGTGGTAGGTTATGAGATATACACTTAATTTTATTGTTATGTCAATTGGTATCATTGAATCGTTTCAATTGGTATCAATATGAACTTATTTTGTATATACTCATATTTTGTTTCTTATATATGTATGTTTCAATTTCACTTGGTATACTCATTTCTCATACATATATATGATTTCCATGTGCTTAACTCAAAATTGGCTCACATTTTTAAAGCACAAAGTTTATGATGAAAAATATAAAAATTTTTTCATATGTTTACTATTGATATCAAAATAAAAAATAATAAAATTTTTTTTTGTTGATTTGTATTAACCCCTTCTTGATCTTTTTGTTTTTGACAAAAAGGGGGAGAAAAATTTGTTTGAGTTGATTTTACTTTGAAACCTTTGTTGATGATTGACAAAAAGGGGGAGAAGTATTTGAGTATATATGCATGTTTTCATTGCTTAAGGGGGAGTAGTATTTGTCGTATTTGTCTTCCTTGTTATTTATGCATATATATTTTTGTATTGCAATAGGAGAAAAAGATTTTGATTTATGCTTGTTGCATGTTTTATCTCCATCATTTGCATACATATTCATGTGCCTCATTGCCATATCTATTATTTATTGTTATGCATGAGTTAAGGGGGAGCTTCTTTGAAGCTTTACTTTAATCCATGCATATATAACTCCATGAGTTTTGTCATCATCAAAAAGGGGGAGATTGTTGGCCCAAAGGCCTATCACCCTAGTTTTGATGATGATCAACTCATGAAGTTATATTTACTAATGATCTTGTATTTAATTAGTGACAGATTTATGATCAAGATCTTAGTAGGTGTGGAGCTTCAATAAAGGATTTAAAGTCAAGTTTTGGAGCTAGCACCGGTTGATTCAAGAGCTTGTGCATCAAGATCACATCAAGTACTCAAGAGGAGTCTAGCTCTATGGATCGAGTTTGGACCAAGTCAAGAAGATGAGAAGCCTTCAAGTGAAGACTTCAAGAAGATGAAGACTTGTGTCTAGGTATAAGATATTGTTTTTGTTTTAGTTAAAAATGTAAAGGATAGATAGTTGGTGGATTGCTCAAGTACATATACACACACACTCTTGATTTAGAATTGTTTTCATAAAAGATTTTTTGGTTTACAAAAGATTTTTCATTTTGGAAAAATACTTATTTGGATTTTGGTATTGTCTTATATACATATCTTTTATCCAAAATCAAGTTTAGAGCTTATTGTCAAAAACATAGATATTTCATCTTGATTGTGTAGTGGTTCATATCCATACACACTATGCCTTAAAATGAATTATAATATCTTGTTTTTGTATTTGAAGATGTTTTGGAAAAACAAAGTTAGAAAACATGTTTTGGAAAATACAGTTTTTATCTTGAGCCAAATATTTTCAACTTACAAAAATAGTCCAATCTTTTATAACATGCCTTGATTTTGTGCAAGCATGTTTGTATATCAAAGTATATTGGTAAAATTATTTTTGTAGATTTTTTTAGTATTTTATGGGATTTTATATGAGCCAAAAAGACAAACTTTTTATCCCAGAAAAAACTGTTTCAGGCTTCAGCCAAGTCGACTTAACTAGTCGACTATACCTGAAGTCGGTCGACCGGGCCGGTCGACCAACGTGCACAAATGTGCACGCCTGTGTGTACTGGTGGACGGTCGACCGTGCCGGTCGACCGCTCCAGAGAGCAGTGCTCTCTGGAAAGTTCGGTCGACCGCACCGGTCGACCGTGGCTCCAACGGTCAGAAATCCGACCGTTGGCGGTCGACCGGGCCGGTCGACCGGCAGTACTGACAGATCCCAATGGCTAGTTTTCTGGCAGCCTATAAATTGGGGGGTCTTGTCATTGTTTTGATATAAGATTTTAGGAGAGCCTTGAGCTAGTTTTTCCCAGTCTTTTAAAAGAGTTTTCTCCACATATTTGAGAGCAAATTCTTCCAATCAAAAGGGAAGTTTTATCAAGAATGTTTAAAAGAAAATCTTTGAGTTTTCCTCCACCTTTCACATCCTTTTTTTCTCACACCACACTTGAGCCATCCATTGATTATTCATCCTATAGGTGTGTTGTAGTGAGAGTGCTTTAGGTGATCAAAGTGTTGTGATCACCAAAGATCTTTTCTTGTTCTTTGAGGAGACGGGCAAGTGTGCTCGTGATTGCTTGGGTCCTAGTGAGGACTTGGTGTTTTCGGGTTCGGGTGCGAACTCGTGTTTGAGGTGCGGCCTCGGCGAGCCGGTGGGCTTGCGGTGTGTACGAGACTAGAGAGTCCGAGGGCTTGTAGGTGTTGCGGCACCGAGGAGAGATCCATTGGGATCTTGCATAGTGGAAATCCTTCGTGTGTCGAAGGCGGGGATGAAGAGCAAGTGTGCTCGAACCTCGAAACAAATCCCTTGTGTTTGCGATTGCTCACTCTCTCTCTTTGTCTCTTGTTTATATCTTGCATGTGATTATTGTCTATCTTTATATGCTTGATATATTCATTTGTGCTTAATTGATATACTTGCGTGGGATTGTTGCTAACACTTGTATTCAACCAAGAGAGCCAACGCGGCACCTCAACCCATTCAAGGGGAATCTAGAGGAGTTTGTCCAGAGCCCTTCACGGGGAATTCGGCAACACTCTTGTGTTATACATAGTGTTTAGTGTAAAAGTTTTAATTTGGTCATAATTGCTTTTAGCTTCCGCATCATTTGCATAATTCATCATTAAGTGACCATTAGATTAGCCATCACCTATTCACCCCCCCTCTAGGTGATTTACAAATAGTACATGGATTGATAAGTATAAAGAGTGTTTTGTCGCATGTTGGACTGACTCGATAATGCATTTTGGAAATACATTCACAAACTGGTATGATATTAGATTTCGTGTAATTTATATATATATATTATATAATCTTGTTATCTTAAATTTATCTTACTTTTTTATTATCTTACCTTTTTAGAGCTGAGAGTGCCCATACCAAACTGAAGAGATACATGTAATCATCTGTACAGAATTTTGAGACTAGTTGGACCAAAATACATGCACTTTTGGAGATGCAACATAGGAAAATAGAAGCTTCCTTTGAAAAGAGTGTAAATGTGGTATAATACAACTTTAGGCCAGCCCATTTCAATTTCTTACATGGTGTTGTATCCATTGCTGCTATGAAAAAAATTGTGGAGGAATCAACAAGAAGCAACACCATCAGTGTAAATAAGGAGGCCTGTAAGTGCATATTGAAAAAGACCCACGAACTACCTTGTGCACATGAGTTGGCTGAGTATCAAAGAGTTAATATGCCCATTCCATTAGATTCGATTGATAAACATTAGAAGAAACTAGATATATCATCATTCGTGCCTTTTGATAATGTAGTGGTAGATGAAGTAAGAAATCGACGGACAAAAAGAGATAAATATGATAAACAAGCGCTTTTTCGCGGCCAATGATTCTGAGTAGATAATTTTATTAAAGAGATTAAGAGAGTTATTTAATCCATGTACTTTCTCTCTTATCGAACCTATCGTTAAGATAAAAACACAGTTAGAATTTTGCTAAAAATGAAGCATCGACTCGCCGACTACCCATGGCACATGAATTGATTGTTTCATCACAAGATAGCTGTTTCGATATCAATTCTCAGAATATGATGCTAGTTTCTTCCAAATCCATAAAGCGACCAAGGAAAAAGGTATAATTTCTTTTTTACAATTAATAAGCTTTTACTTTGTGTAAATATTAAATACTGATACTATTATTGTAGGTTGTTCAGTCACGTTCTTCATTAAGAGTGCAAGCTGATGGAAACTACTTAGATCAATTTGTGCGCATGTGGATTGCATATATAAAGGATGTGCAAGCTGATGGAAACTGTGGATATTGAGCCATTACAGATTTGCTGGGTTTTGACGAGAATGGATGGAGTCAAGTCAGACGTAATTTGCTTGGAGAATTAAACGTTTATCCCCACTTATATGATGGCATATATGACAGTTTTGAGCGTGTCGAGGAGGTTAGGCTTTCACTGAGTCACTTTGAAAGTGCAACACCGTATGATAAGTGGATGGTTATGCCTGATATGAGATTTTTAATATCATATCATTATAATGTGGTATTTTTTTCAATAGGCGCAATCTCTAACTTTCTGACCGACGGGGCCGAACAGAGAAGTATTGTTCGGCCATGAATGGCCGAACGTAATTTATTTGTTCAGCCTGTGCACGCCAAATAGAGAAAAGAAATTCAGCGTGCTTTGATCGAACAAAGCTGTGCACTTTCACTGTATTTCTCCTCCTTACTTCCTCTTTTTAAATTAGATTGCTATATACTTGCTGTATGAAATTGGGTAAAAATATCAAATATTAGATGGTGATATATACTTGCTGTATGAAATTCGCAAGAAACTCAAATAACACCCTTTTGGACACAAATGCAACAAACACGTAGTTCAAATTTAAAGAGATTAACTATGAAATTCAAGTTACAAGACCTAAGAAATTTTACATCTCTAAAAAAGTGTGCAGAAGCTCATATTCCATTAAAAATATTTGGCTAACAATTTATTTTACATAAACTTGCTTAATTTCAAAAAATTAGTCATGTCTAACTTTAGATCTTCGCTCTCGCCACTGAAAAAATCCTCAAATCCGCCTCATCCTGTGCAGATGCCTCGGATGGTCTAGTCTCAATGCCATCAAGTGCATCAACACTCAACCGTAATGTCCGATAAAGGGTCAACACAGAGTGTGGTCCATTTGGCCCCATTTGAAGTATGGGCTCGCAAATCGCTCTAGCACAAGCTATCTCTGTATTGAAAATATAATTTTGTTAAGAAACTAATAATATATAGTGTAAAAATAGAAAAAATTGAATGTTACCTATGCAAGCACAATGGCATCAACGTCCTCACCACGTCATACCCAGGAGCCAAAGACCTATTTGATGGATTTTGGGTAATAGGATGAGATATCTTTCGAAACCAATCCATATATCCATCTATGGTGTCCCATTGGTACCTGACTTCTATGCTCCATTCATCGACGATAGTACGTAAGACTGCCACTTTTCTCAGTAACTATCGTTTCAGCTGTAGGACAGCAGGTAACAATTTGCAGTCGACCTTCTTCTAACCTTCTCTAGAAGGAGTGACATGGGGGATAATCTGAACCCTACCAAATTGTCTAAGCACCCGTTCTGGAAGGTAGGATTCGACGACAATGATGTACTTTACACAGTCGCTGAGAAAGGAAATGGAATCAAGTGGATGACGGTCTTTGAAATCTTGATATGGGTTTCACACCACCTACAATTGAAAACAAGTAACGTTAATATATTTATCAATCTAAAAGGATTGCAATTTCTTATAAAAATAACTTATCTCATGCGCTCGCAAGCAATCAAGTGATTCACGGATTGCTTGCAGGTGTTTTAAAGATGTGCTCGCTGATCCACGCATCTTCCACATAAACGCCCGCGACATATCATTGTTATAGCCCATGTTATAAGGGGGCGTAGGTGGGAAAATGCTCATAGATCCATGCCTGTTGATAAATCACATAATATTCATATAAAATATTTAGAAAACCATGTAAAAGTCTTAAAAATAAATCCAAAAGTGGCAGATATTCAGTAATCTGCTTCACTCCACCTCTCAAAGCATACCCTAGCTGCTTGTATATGTATGCTATGTAGCAGTTCCCCATGTTATGGTTGACACCCAACCGAGGTCCTCAAATAATTTTAGATAATCAGTGAAAACCCTCATTCCACTCTTGTCACTGAAGAGAGTGCAGTCGATCACATATAACAAATACGCTATGGCAGCATGATTAGTTGTCAATTCTGCATTTATTATAGCATTTCCCTGCTAATTTATGCATAAAATACTGCTTCTTACTCGTATTTTGGTCTCTTATGCAGATAATACCATGACAAGGGCAAATTGGTAAAAAGAGGCTGAATATTGCTATTTTTGTGATAATTTTGGAGATTTCTTGAAGGCAAAGTCTTTCTAGAAGAACAAAAATAGACTCAAATTAAAGCCCAATATTGAAGTCTAATATGTTGGAATTTAAGAGCAAAAATCAGAAAAATCAATGTATAAAGTATCCCCTCGCAACTCAGGCTAAAAGATCAGGGCCTATGACCCTAATCAAGCCGCGGATCCGCAGCTATTACAGTGGATCTGCAGTAAAGTCGGGGCCATAGGCCCTGATCTTTGTCGGCCCTGATCTTTGTCGCGTGGTGTCGTCTCGTCTTCCAGAAGATTTATTTGCCTATTTATATCTCTTCAGAAGGCCAGAATGCGAGAGAGAAGGCCATGGATTAGGGTTTCTTCTCCTTAGTGTAGTGTAGGATTTTTTTCTTCTTTTCTTTGTATTTTTCTTTCTTTTTTAGGTCATGTATTAAGCCAGGGAGTGATTCATAAGAGAAAAAGAGTGTTGATGTAATAGATGAGTGACAAATCAATGAAAACTTCCTCATTTCCTTCAATTGTTTCTCCTCTAACTTCTACATGATTCATAGCTAGTTTTCTCTCTTGGTATCTAACTACTAACCATTAATCATCTAACACTTGATTGATAATCCACATGAATCATTTGATGCAATCTACAAGGCCCTGGTGTGGCCAAGTGGCCACACCAAAAGGGGGGAAGATCACTGGTTGGTGTTTGTCCCGTATCTCCTGCTGGTTTTCTTGTTTCTGCTCCAACCGTTGACGAAATAGCCTTTGATTTTGTGGCTTCAATCGCTCGATTCAGGGAGGATTTTTCTCAACCTCTTGATATGCCAAGATTTAGCCCTGATTTCTTCATTTCGAATTTATTTTGAATTAATTCAGACTTTGGTGGTCTTTTAGGCTTGTTTCTCTTTTCTTTCTTCAAGCACTTGGGCCTACATTTAGCAAAGAAAAAGAAAACTTATTAATAGGATTTATTAGCTAAAAAGCATGGTAAGGTGACAAAATATATGCAACATATGTGATAAATCACACCCCACACTTATCTTTTGCTCGCCCTCGAGCAAAACATCAGATTAATTCTAATCAATTATTAGACCACTTTCGCAGGTCACTCGATTGCACTGAGCATGTGCAACAAGCCGTTAAACCTCTAGGTTACCCCTAGAGGACGAGTTTTGTCTCGTGACGGTTTTCAGTGGATTGCACCCACAAAATCCATAAAAAATGTTAGTATTTTCGAAAAGCATTTTGAAAGGAGAAAATATTTGAAGTATAATTGTAAGGTTTTAAGTAATCTATAACTTATAGGAATATCAAAATTTTCATTCCGAAACTCAGTCTCTATTCAAAAACATGTCATCAATCAAAGTAAGGAGTCAAATTGTACTTCTCATCTAGTCTATTAATTTACCCTGAGTCGTATGCACCATCGTAACTGTGAAGTTGACTAAGGGTTCTTTAACATTAACTCCTATGCCTTACTTATATTTATTTTGGTGAAATTTATTCCTCAATTCCATTAGGCTTTCTAATCTGCCCATGTAACGAGCCTTTAGTCGGTGACACCCAAACCGGACAGTTTTAGGGCACCAGGTGAGAAAACACCCCCAAGGACTTAAACACTCGAGCAGACAAGGCCACGAAACCAAGGTTTTTATTTATAAAATGTACCCCTTTTAGGCGTGAATAATTATGCTTCATGAGGCACAAATACCCAGCTTAATCAGAGGATTTATATATATATATATATATATATATATATATATATATATATATATATATATATATATATATATTTCAAACTTATCTAATTATCTTTTGCATAAATACCAAGGCTTGCTTAGACCAAAACTAGCTAATCAATAATTAGATTTGTTTATTTTTTTCATACATATATATTTTTTTATAAGGCATAAGAGTCTTTATTTTTAAACCCTAAGTTTGTAAGTGTATTTAGTGTGCATATTTTATTAAGGTAAATATCAAGACTAAATTACTTTCACAAATTTTCTTCCTAACCCTAAAAATCAAACAAGTTATCTGACTTTGACCAAGTATAAGAAATCCTAATTATGATTTTCCTATTCCTTAAAATTGACTTAATTTCTTACAAAAATATATCAAAATATTGTTCTAACCTTGCAAAAAGTTTTTTTATATATATATTTTTTATTTTTTTATTTTTTTTATTTTTTTTGTTATATTAGTCATGTTAGAAGCCTCCCCCACACTTATCTCATGCATTGTCCCCAATGTATGAAAAAAATGTATAGATGCATGAAATAAAATGAAAAAGAGGAAAGTTACCAATACACTGGGTCAAAAAGACCCATAGCCGTTTCATTTACCGGCACCGATTCCAAGAAAGGTTTAAGGCGTTGACCATTACCTTAAAGTCATTTCCATTCTTGGTATCACTGATCTCAACTGCACCGTGTGGAAACACGGTTTTTACAACGAATGGCCCAGTCCATCTTGATTTCAATTTTTCAGAAAAAAGAAGAAGCCTAGAATTATAGAGTAAGACTTTTTGTCCAGGGACAAAAGTTTTTCTTATGATGTGTTTATCATGAAAAATCTTAACTCTATCTTTAGTGATCCTAGCATTTTCATAGGCCTCATTTCTTAACTCCTCTAATTCGGAAATTTGTAACTTCCGAAGGTCACCGGCCCTAGTCAAGTCGAAATTTAACTACTTGATTGCCCATAAGGCCCGGTGCTCTAACTCAACGGGCAGGTGACAAGCTTTACCATAGACTAACCTATAAGGAGACATTCCTAGAATCGTCTTGAAAGCGGTCCTATAGACCTATAGGGCATCTACAAGTTTTTGCAAGATTTACCGTGTAGCTTGTAGCTTGTGGGTCGTGTCCACGAGGAGGAATGCGATGGAAGCTTTTCGGTGTTTTGTTTAATAACAAAGAATTATGCTCGTTTTTTAATTTAAAAGAGAATGGAAAGAAGGAGATGATTAAAAGAGAAATTGCAACTTTGGAGAAGACTCTGAAAAAGGTGAATTTTGTTTAAAGTTTAAAAAGTGATTTGTTGTTTTTAATGAAGAAGAAAATCTGGGCTCACTATCTCACTACTCAATGACATGTTCTTCAATTGAAAGTCTTAATGCCTCAACTTGATCATAGGCAAAATTTAAGATTGATTCTAGAAAGTTTTAAGCAAAACACATAAGATGGTTGGAAAGGTTAATTCTTTTCTTTAAGAAATCGTCTTGAGTTGAATGTTAAATTATCAAGAAGTTCAAGTTCAAGTATGAGATAAAAACAAGTTCAAGAGATGTTTTGAAAAGAGGTAGAAGTTAAAAATTCAAACCCATCCTCATGTGCCTTCAAGAACACTTTCAAGAAGAAAGGCTTCAGTTAGGCATGCAAATGATTCATTGGGTCATTTCATCAAAACCATTCGAAAAAGAAGAGGGAACAGAGAGAGGAGTAATAGTGAGCCCAGAAAACTGATTTAGCTACTCATGGAAGATAAAGAACAATGCAAGTAAATAACGCAAGACATACCGTAAAATGAGTGGAAGAAAATGTAGCTCGATTCTTGTATTGATGTCACTTCAATTTTCAAGTTACAAGCACTCAATTCCTCTCTCTCAAAGGTATTTGTACTAAACTACAAATTGCAAAACAAAAATACAACTTTTGTACTATCTAACAAAGAGCCTAAACCTTAAAGTATAAACAAAAATTCTAAACCTAGTCTTCGCTCTTTTTTCTCTGTTGAAACTGATATTTATTTGGAAAAACCAGAGGGGGAGGTCGTAGAAAGATTGGGGGAGCAAACGCTCCCCCAACAGAACAACCAAGCCGCGGAAACGCAGCTAGGGCCGCGTTTCCGCGGCTGAACTGGCCACACCCATTGGATGGCTCTCCTGGTTTGGTGATTCTCCTATATCTTCTTCTGGTTTTCTCGTTTTTGCTCCAGGATTTGACGAAACAGCCTTTAATTGTTGTATTTAACCGCTTGATTTGAGAGGATTCTTTTCAACCTATTTTCAACCTCTCTGATATGTCAAGATTTTGCCCTGATCCTTGATTTTGAATTTATTCTGAATTAAATCAGAATTTGGTGGGCTTTTGGGCTTGTTTCTCTTTCCTTTCTTTTAGCAATTGGGCCTACATTGAACAAAGAAGAAGAAGACTTATTAATAGGATTTATTAGCTGAAAAGCATGGTAAGGTGACAATGTATATGCAAAAATATGTGACTGATCACATCCCCAAATTTATCTTTTGCTCGCCCTCGAGCAAAACATCAGACTAATTCTAATCAATTATTAGACCACTTTCGCAAGTCACTCGATTGCACTGAGCATGTACAACAAGCCGTTAAACCTCTAGGTTACCCCTAGAGGACGAGTTTTGTCTCGTGAGGGTTTTCAGTTGATTGCACCCACAAAATCCATAAAAAATGTTAGTATTTTCGAAGAGCATTTTTAAAGGAGAAAATATTTGAAGTATATTTGCAAGGCTTTAAGTAATCTATATAGGAATATCAAATTTTTCATTCCGAAACTCAGTCTCTATTCAAAAACATGTCATCAATCAAAGTAAGGAGTCAAATTGTACTTCTCATCTAGTCTATTAATTTACCCTGAGTCGTATGCACCATCGTGACTGTGAAGTTGACTAAGGGTTCTTTAACATTAACTCCTATGCCTTATTTATATTTATTTTTGGTAGAATTTATTCCTCAATTTCATTAGGCTTTCTAATCTGCCCATGTAACGAGCCTTCAGTCGGTGACACCCAAACCGGACAGTTTTAGGGCACCAGGTGAGAAAACACCCCTAAGGACTTAAACACTCGAGTAAACAAGGCCACGGAACCAAGGTTTTTCTTTATAAAATGTACCCCTTTTAGGCATGAATACTTATACTTCATGAGGCATAAATACCCAGCTTAATCAGAGGATAATATATATATATATATATATATATATATATATATATATATATATATATATATATATATATATATATATATATATATATATATATATATATATATATGTTTCAAACTTATCTAATTATCTTTTGCATAAATACCAAGGCTTGCTTAGGCCAAAGCACCTAGCTAATCAATAATTAGATTTGTTTATTTTTTTCTTTTTTCTTTTTCATACACATATTTTTATAAGGCATAAGAGTCTTTGTTTTTAAACCCTAAGTGTGTAAATGTATTTAGTGTGCATATTTCATCAAGGTAAATATCAAGACTAAATTACTTTCACAAATTTTCTTCCTAATCCTAATTATGATTTTCCTATTCCTTAAAATTGACTTAATTTCTTACAAAAAATATATCAAAATATTGTTCTAACCTTTCAAAAAGTTTTTTTTTATATATATATTTTTGTTTTTTTTCGTTTTCTTTTTTTTCTTTTTCTCTCTCTCTCTCTCTGTTTTTTTTGTTATATTAGTCATGTTAGAACCCTCCCCCACACTTATCTCATGCATTGTCCCCAATGTATGAAAGAAATATATAGATGCATGAAATAAAATAGAAAAGAGGAAAGTTACCGATACACTGGGTCAAAAAGGCCCATAGCCGTTTCATTTACCGACACCGATTCCAAGAAAGGTTTAAGGCGTTGACCATTTACCTTAAAGTCATTTCCATTCTTGGTGTCACTGAACTCAACTGCACCGTGTGGAAACACGATTTTTACAACGAATTGCCCAATCCATCTTGATTTTAATTTTCCTAGAAAAAGATAAAGCCTAGAATTATAGAGTAAGACTTTTTGGCTAGGGACAAAGGTTTTTCTTATGATTTGTTTATCATGAAAAATCTTAACTCTATCTTTAGTGATCCTAGCATTTTCATAGGCCTCATTTCTTAACTCCTCTAATTCGGAAATTTGTAACTTCTGAAGGTCACCGGCCTTAGTCAAGTCGAAATTCAACTGCTTGATTGCCCATAAGGCTCGGTGCTCTAACTCAACGGGCAGGTGACAAGCTTTGCCATAGACTAACCTATAAGGAGACATTCCTAGAATCGTCTTGAAAGCGGTCCTGTAGGCCCATGGGCATCTACAAGTTTGATAGACCAATCTTTCCGGTTTTGGTTCACAGTTTTCTCCAAGATAAGCTTGACTTGTCTATTAGAAACCTTAACCTGCCCACTGGTTTGAGGATGATAAGGTGTGGACAACTTGTGAGTTATGGCATACTTTCGCATAAGAGCTTCAAAGAATCTATTGCAAAAGTGAGTGCCATTATCACTGATGATAGTACGAGGGGTTCCGAAGCGTGAAAAAAATGTTCTCTTTCAAAAATTTTATGACAACTTTGTTATCATTAGTTTTACAAGGAATGGCTTCTACCCACTTGGACACATAATCCACAGCAACCAATATGTATTGGTTTTCAAATGAATTAGGAAATGGACCCATAAAGTCGATGCCCCAAATATCAAAAAGTTCTATTTCTAGAATTGGGTTGAGGGGCATCATATTTCATTTTGAGATCCTTCCTACCATTTGGCATCTATGGCACGTCTTGCAAAATTCATAAGCATCCTTGAACAAAGTGGGCCAATAGAACCCGCTTTGTAGCACTTTTTCAGCAGTCTTGCGGGGACCAAAGTGTCCACCGCATGCAAGTTCGTGACAAAAGGATAGAACACTCTTAACCTCCTCATCGGGAATGCATCTCCTAATAATTTGGTCAGAACAATACTTAAAAAGATACGGCTCCTCCCAAAAGAAATATCGGACTTGGGATAAGAACCGGTATATATCGTTTTTGGACCAATGAGACAGAGTTTGATTTGTGACTAAGTAATTCACTATATCAGCAAACCAAGGTTCCCTAGAGATAGCTAAGAGATTTTCATCAGGAAAATCCTCATTTATAGGTAATTCATTGCATGGAGAATTAGGGATTCGTGAGAGATGGTCAGCAACGATATTTTCTACGCCCTTTTTATCTCGAATCTCAAGATCGAATTCTTGAAGGAGGATCCAACGAATGAGTCGGGCCTTGGCATCCTTCTTCATCATGAGGTACCTAAGCGCAGAATGATCGATAAAAATGGTGGTTTTGGACCCTATTAGGTAGAGACAAAATTTCTCTAAGGCAAACACTACTGCCAAGAATTCCTTCTCAGTCGTAGTGTAGTTCAATTGAGCATCGTTGAGAGTCCTACTAGAGTAGTAAATCACATGCTGCTTGTTATCAATGCGTTGTCCTAGGACAGCGCCTATGGCAAAATCAGAAGCATCGCACATGATTTCGAACGGCTTAGACCAATCCGGTGCAGATATGATTGGTGCAGAAATAAGCTCTCTCTTAAGCTTCTCCCAAGAATTTATGCATTCAGCATCGAAAGTGAATGACACATCCTTAGCTAACAGATTAGTCAAGGGCCTAGCAATTTTGCTAAAATTCTTGATAAATCTTCGGTAGAAACCAGCGTGTCCTAAGAAGGATCTAATGTCCTTAACGCATTTGGGCATGGGAAGCTTAGTAATAACCTCAATTTTGGCTCTATCCACTTCAATTCCTTTCTTGGAGATTTCATGACCCAAGATAATTCCATGTTTTACCATGAAGTGGCATTTCTCCCAGTTCAGTGTCAGATTTTTCTCAGCACAACGTTGGAGGACGAGTTCTAGATGGTGGAGACATTGAGTGAATGAGTCTCCGTAAATGGAGAAATCATCCATGAAGATTTCTAAGAAGCGTTCTACCATATCAGAGAAAAGACTCAACATGCAACGTTGAAACGTTGCTGGGGCATTGCATAAGCCGAAGGGCATTCGACGATAAGCAAATGTCCCAAATGGACATGTGAACATAGTCTTTTCTTGGTCCTTAGGAGCGATAGGGATCTGGTTATAGCCCGAATAACCGTCCAAGAAACAGTAATACTCATGACCCGCCAAACGTTCAAGCATTTGATCAATGAAGGGAAGTGGAAAATGGTCCTTACGAGTTGCAGCATTCAGTTTCCTATAGTTAATGCAAACTCGAATCTTCGTGGGAAGTCGAGTTTGAACCAACTTTTTGTTCTCGTTTTCTACTACGGTGAAACCAGATTTCTTTGGGACCGCATGGACAGGACTGACCCATTGGCTATCAGAAATGGGATAAATTATCCCATTGTCTAAGAGTTTTATGATTTCAGCATGAACAACCTCTTGCATTATAGGGTTTAACCTACGCTGCGGGTCTCTTTTGGGTGTGGCGTCTTCATTGAGATGAATGCGATGTTGAATGATGGTTGGACTTAATCCCTTGATATCAGTCATAGTCCACCCAATGGCTTCCCTATATTTTCTTAGAATAGCTTTTAGATCTTCTTCTTCCCCGTCATTTAAATGGGAGGCAATGATGACAGGAAAGGTCTCTTGTTTGCCTAGATAGGCGTACTTGAGATGCGCAGGTAGGGCTTTCAATTCTAAGGAGGAGGTAGGCTCACTGGAAGGACTGGTCAACTCTGTTGGCTCCATTGTTGGTGAAATGGGGTTTGATGCCCAATTCACAGCAGAATCTACAACCTGATCAAGATTAAAGTCGTCAGACTCTAACCCAAAGTCACTCTCTGCTTCTAATTCCATTTCTTCCCCGTGTTCACTTGTCAAGTTCTCATTTAGGTTGACTTCAAATGTTTGATCCTCGATATCGCGGGGTTGTTTTCCTAGATTGAAGACATTGACTTCTCTAGTCATGTCCCCAAAGGTTAACCTCATAGACCCATTCCTACAATTGATGATGGCATTAGCAGTAGTAAGGAATGGTCGATCTAGGATAACAGGAGTTTGAGCCCTACGATTGGAGTTGGACACAGGTTGTGTCACCAGAACTATGAAATCGATAGGGTAAATGAACTCTCCTACCCGGATCAGAACATCATTAATCTCTCCTTTTGGAACTTTAACAGAACGGTCAGCTAGTTGGATGGTGACTCGAGTTGATAAACAGAGAATGGAAGCAAGTTGATACTTGCCCCCAAGTCAAGAAGTGCACGACTAATCTCGGCTTGTCCTATTGTGCACACAATGGTGGGACTACCTAGATCCTTGTACTTGACAGGGATAGGACCCGATAATAGCTCACTAATATTAGTGGCTAAGAAGACCTTCTTTGGAACATTAGTCTTTCTCTTCTTGGTGCACATGTCCTTAAGAAACTTAGCATAGGAAGGAACTTGTTGGATGGCATCAAGAAGTGGCACATTTATCTTGGTTAAACATCTCAATTATCTTGTCCATGTGAGGATTTTGCTTGTTGTTTTTCAGCCTATTAGGAAATGGCACTATAGGCTGGTGCACCTGGCTGGCTGACTTGTCTTTTTCAGATTCGTCAGAATTGGAAGGAATTGGATTAGATGAGGTGGAAGCTTGATTGTGGTTGTACTGAATGGGATTGGTTAGTGTTGACACTTGGTTATCAACTCTCTTTCCTGACCTCAATGTATGAACATCATTACATTGATTGAATGAAGGATCCTCAGCCAAATGAGCTTGTTGGGAATTCCTCGGATTGGTAACTGGCTGACTAGGTAGGGTACCCTTTTGTCTCTCGTTCTGTGGGTTGGCTAGTTGACTCATTTGAACTTCTAACCTCTGAATGGTTTGCATGAGAGATTCTTGATTTTTCATATATCTTTCCATGTTTCTTTCAAAGTCAGTCATTCTCCTTTCTAATTGAGGATTCTGGAAGGAGGATTGTTGAGCTTGGTTGGGAAAGTTTTGTTGATAATTTGAAAAGTTTGGTGGATGGTTGGGAGAATTATTATGGAAATTGGAGAAGTTGGGTTGATGATTGGAAGAATTATTACCATGATGGAAGTGGCTAGCATGATTTGATCGTGAATGGTCCGAGTTATTCTGGCTCCATGAGAAATTAGGGTGATTTCTCTGGCCGGGATTGTACGTCGGAGCGTAAGGGTTATTGTTCGGCCTTGAAAAGGCCGCATTCATCGGTTCATGGTAGGATTGTTAAGCCTGAAACACTGGGCACTCCTCGAACACATGATTCATGGCTTGACACTAAGTGCAGCCCGGTGTTGGAAATTGGTTCGGGCTGACTTGATTGACTGGACTTAGTTCTTTCGTTTCTAGAGCTTCCAGTCTTCTAACCAGGTTAGCTATCTTAGCCTCATTAGCGATGGACGATTCAATGGAATGGAGACCTCCTTTTGAAGAGATGGAGTTAGGATTCCTAGAGGTCTCACTAGCAGATTCCCATTGGATGGTCTTCTCAGCTAAATTTTCATACAAATCTCATCCTTCATCTTCATCTTTCTGCAAGAAACCCCCTTGGCACATATTTTCTAAGAGGGTTTTGGTGGAATAGTCTAAACCGTCATAGAGAATTTAGCATTGTCGCCATTTCTCTATTCCATGGCGTGGACATTGGACAAGGAGGTCTTTAAAGCGTTCAAAGTACCCCTAAAACGGTTCACTAGGTTCTTACTTGAATTGCATTATCGTCTTCCTAATGAGAGCGGTTTTATGGATAGGATAGAATTTCTTTAAGAAAACCTTGATGAAACCATCCCAAGACGTGATGGAACAGGCTGCTAAGCTGTAGAGCCACTTTTTGCTAGGTCCTTAAGTGCGAAAGCGATAAATCTCAACCTAATAGCATCGTCTACAAGGTGTGGGATTTTCATCATTAGACATACTTCCTCAAATTCTCTTATGAAGAAGTAGGCATCTTCGGACTCTAGGCCATGAAACTTGGGGAGTGTGTTGATGAATTGAGGCTTGAGCTCGAAATTGTATTCACCAACCGATGTAAGTGAAATGCAAGATGGAAGTGAGGTCCTAATGGGGTAGAACCTATCCTGCAGTGATGTTGCTTGAGCCATTACCGGATCTGGTCTTGGTTCAAACTTGGGTGGTGATGTGTTTCTAGTCAACCTAGATGAATTAGGGTCTCTCGACCACACTTGCATACACAAACACAATCACAATCACAACAAGTTCAAACAACAGTCAACAATAGAAATCAACCAAGCCTAGTCTAAGGTAACCTCAACCTAGACAACTCCTAACTGGTTGATTGTCCACAAGAGGTTGAATGTAGACTTTGACCACAAGCTAATCAGCCAGGTCAGGGCAAGATTGGTGGGAGGTTTTCCGTCAAAGACGTTCCTTAATTAAATAACCATCAATCTTCGGGCTTTCGGCCCTCAATCCCCTTCCTAGACACTTATTTGGCAGGAGTCAATTTCCAACACCTTCCCTTTTTAGGATAATCTCCTAGTGAGTTCGAGATGTCCCTAAGGCCAACATCTATCAGATTTTACTTAGGCTTAGGTTTGTGAGTGCTTGAGTTTGATTTTTGGGCCAAGGAAGGGTGATTAAATCCCCACCTTATCTTGTTATTGGGTGTTGCCCTTAAAATCAATTTGTGCAAGTGTACAAGATAAATAAGATTCACTCAAAGCGATATAAATCAACCAAGAAATGAGTCCTATTCTGAATGCAATGCGTACGTACCTTGCTCCAGCACACTTCAACAGTAAAGTAAATGAATTGAAAAGACTCGTGCCTAGAATGCAAACGTCTAATCAATTTTTTTAACTTTTCAACAAGTATTTTACTGTTAACAGGGATGTTGGATAGCAGAAATAGCACAAATATGACATATAAAAACTGAAATTTTTGCGAGCAATATGTCCTGCAAAAACGAGTTTTTAGTAGTCCAATGAATTTTTTCAGATTTTGCAAAGCAATTTCTTGAAATTATGTTTCCTACTTTCGAGAGCAGGGGCACAGAATTTGCAAGTCTTCTCGGCAAAGCTTGAATGCTAGATTTTAATCTTCAAGTCCCTGAAACAACACACAAAACTTGTTAAAAACAACTACACCGTTCCCTCCCCGGCAACGGCGCCAAAAATTTGATTGCTAAAAGAAAGAACAACCAATGAGTTTGAAAGTTTACCGTGTAGCTTGTGGCTAACGGGTCGTGTCCACGAGGAGGGATGCGATGGAAGCTTTTCGATGAATCGTTTTAAAACAAGGAATTGTGTTCGTTTTTTATGAAGAAGAGAATGGAAAGAAAGAGATGAATGAAAGAAAAATTGCAACTTTTAGAAAAGGTTTTGGAAAAGGTGATTTAGAAAGCTTGAAAATTATTTTGTTGTTTGTAATAATGAAGAAAGTCTGGGCTCACTATCTCCCTACTCAATTATTCATTCTTCTCTTAAAATGTTAAGTCCCTCAAGTGATCATTTGCAAAACTTAAAGTTAATTTTTAAAAAGCTTTAAGTAAAGCACATAAGAGGGTTGGAAGAGTTGAGTCTTTTCTTCAAGAAATCGTTAGAATCGAATATTAAAACATCAAGCGCGAAGAAGCAAGAATGAATTAAAAACAATTCAAGAGATGTTCATGAAAGAATTGTGAATTCAACTATCCAAACCCATCCTCATGTGCCTTCAAGAACACTTTCAAAAAGAAAGGCTTTTAAGTAAGGCATTCATATGAGTCATCGGGTCTTTTTCTTTTAAAAACAGGAGAGAAGAAGAGCAAAAGAGAGTTGCGATAGCAAGCCCAAAAAAACGTTTAGTTATCCATAGAGAATAAAGAAGAAAACAAAATTATGCACGACATACCGAAACAAGAGTGGAAGGGAATGTGGCTTGATTCTTGTCTTGCTGTCACTTCAATCTTCAAGTACAAGCTCTCAGTCCTCTTTCTCACAAGTTTTAATACAGGATTACAAATTAAAAAGCAATATTACAACTTTTGTTCTAGCTAACAAAGAGCTTAAATCCTAAGAAAATAAATACAAAACTTAATCCTAGTCTTCGCTCTTTGCTGAAACCCATATTTATAGTCAAAACCCTAGCAGGTAGGATCCCGGGAAGATTGGGGGAGCAAACGCTCCCCCAACAACCTCCAAACGGCCGCGGAAACACGGCTTGGGCCGCGTTTCCGCGGCCCTGGTGTGGCCAAGTGGCCACACCAAAAGGGGGGAAGATCACTGGTTGGTGTTTGTCCCGTATCTCCTGCTGGTTTTCTTGTTTCTGCTCCAACCGTTGACGAAACAGCCTTTGATTTTGTGGCTTCAATCGCTCGATTCAGGGAGGATTTTTCTCAACCTCTTGATATGCCAAGATTTAGCCCTGATTTCTTCATTTCGAATTTATTCTGAATTAATTCAGGCTTTGGTGGGCTTTTGGGCTTGTTTCTCTTTTCTTTCTTCAAGCACTTGGGCCTATATTTAGCAAAGAAAAAGAAAACTTATTAATAGGATTTATTAGCTAAAAAGTATGGTAAGGTGACAAAATATATGCAACATATGTGACAAATCAGATTTTGGCCCCGTTGCTGGGGATGGGAACAGTTTAGTTTGTGTTTTTGTTAACATTCTCTTCTCTTTTTCTATGTGCATATCAATTTTTGCAAAAACGAAGACCATACCCTCTTGTAGCTCTCTACTTTCTGAAATTTGCCGCGCTAAGGCCTTTAAAGCCGTGGAAGTGCGGCATTTTTAGGGTTTCAAGACCCTAAAATTTACAGGGTTCTCCAATTTGGAAGCATATATTTAATTCTGTTGTTAGTTTTCTGTTTTAGTTGCCTGTACACTGCAATAATTAACAACAAAAATCGATAATTGGACGCGTTAAAAATGGTTTAGACATTTGCATTTAGGCACAGTTTGATTTCAATTCCATATTACTGTATTTTGTTCTGTTGCTATGAGCTAGACTGAGGTGTACATATTGCATTGCATATAGCTTAGGATACGTGGGTGATTTACTTGCTTAAGTGCTTAATTCTTGTCTATGTTGCATACTTGCACGAATCGGACTTAAGGGCATAACCCAATATAAGATAAGGTGAAGAAGTCATTACCCTCCCTTACCAAAAACTACCTCCGCACTCACACAACCCAAGCCTAAATAAAACTTGATAGTCGTTGGCCCCTAGGGACATCTCTGACTCATTAAGAGATTGACCTCAGAAGGAAGTTGTTAGTATCGAACTCTTGCCAAATCGGTATCTAAGAATTGGGGATTAAGAGGTTAAGCCTCAAAGATTCAGTGGTTTGACGTAATTAAGGCCTGTTGCTTACACTCGGATACCTCCCACTGAATTTTTCCCCTACCTGACCGATTAGCTCGTGATCCAGTTACTGCAATATCCCTCTCCTGGACAGTCGACCACTTAGGAGTCGTCTAGGTCTAGGTCAATTCTAGCATAGGCTTGTTTGATTTTTTTCTTTTTGTTTGTTTGTTTATTTGTTTTTTTTGTTTGTGTTTGTTTGTGAAATGAATTTCAACAACAATTTTTTCAATCCTAATATGAATCCATATTTTTCCCCACCTCATTTGACTAGGATAACTCCAACACGGCTCTGTACAACATGAACCAATCGAATATGCAAGATTAAATTTATCCGACTCAATCTAACCCATACCCCCAATCTTATGACCAAAATTTTCAAAATAATTTTCACTCTTCACAAAGTCAATGGGGAAACATTTCCTCTGAGTCAAATTTTCAACTACCTTATCCACAATCATTCCTCAATTTTGCTTTATATACTCCTTTTTCAGAACCATCAACTGAAAAAAATCTGATTTAGAAAAGAGTATAGAATCCATGCTTGAGTCCCAACAATAATTTCAAAACATGATCGACTCACGGCCTTCACAATTTTCTCAAAACCAAGCTTCATATACTCATTTTCTAGAACACCCAATTGAAGAAAAATTTGAGTTAGAAAAGAGTATAGAAGTCTTGCATGAGTCTGAGCCATAATTTCAAAACATGTTGGACTCCCAATTTACACCAAATTTTCAAGAAACATACTCACCCTTTCAAGTCCCACATCACATTGAAGAAAAATCGGACTTAGAAAAGAGTATGAACATCTTGCATGAGTCTGAATAACAATTTCAAAAATCTGATGGACTCACAATTTTAAAGTTTTCAAAACTAACCTTGCTACTCACCTTTTCAAGATGAACCGACAGAGTTAGAAAAGAGAGTGAAAGACATGATTCAGATGCAAAATTTTGTTACCTAGTTTATCGTTAGGTTAGAGACACAAATGAGAGAATTGGTCAACACTTATAGGAATGAGAAAACTCTCTTATCAATTTGTGACCAATCCTGATATCTCTAACCCTATCGATTTGACCAAAGAATCATATTGCTTTGGAAACTAAGATTCAATTTCATCATACCCATTTGAACTTGACCAAAAACAAAATTTTGAGAACCACATGGACATTTTGTCAAGTTATCCTTTTTCTTGAGATTGAACTTGAGCAAGAATATGATCTTGAACCTCAACTTGGTAATTCAATTTTACTTTTTGACTTAATATTGACTCTGGTATCTTTACCCGATTTTTATCACTTTCTCGAGTCAGTATTGAATCTTGTGCACGTATATCATGAAATTGAATCACCAATTTTTCAAGATAAACATTAAACTTGACCAATCCCATACTTTTGAGAGTTTCATTGATAATTTGGCAAGTTTTCATTTCACTGAAATTGAATTAGAACAGGAATTTGACACTGATCCTCCATTTTATGAATCAATTCTAAATTTTGAATCAATATGGACTTCTGTATTATTACCTAATCTGAGTAACAATTTTGAGTCGATTTTTATTCCTATGCCTGTAATTTTTGAACTTGAATCACCAATTTTACAAAGTCACATTCCATTGAGGAAAAATGAATTTCTTGGTTCGGACCCAATTCTTGAACCAATTTAGACTTCAGAACCTTTACTTGATTTCAATCAATTTCTTGAGTCAGTATTAGTTTTTGTACATCCTGAGCTCAAATCAGTCATTTCATCATATCACATTCCATTCTCGGATAAAGATGTGACAAAAATGACTCAGAAATTATTTTTCAAAATTAAAAATTTGATGGGGTAAATTTTATAATAAAAATATTACATGTATATAATCAATACTGGGTTATATTATAGAGGTCATTGGTGGGATCCTACAAACTCCACATTCTTTGTATTAGGTCGCATTTCGTGCACCAATCAGACCTCTACCGGAACCACCACCCTGAGGTGAATTTTTCTTCCCTCTTTATTTTCATGCATTCATACATTCATGATGCTTTGGGGACAATGCATGTGATAAGTGTGGGGGGATGGTCTACTAACATAGAGTTTTAGATTCTTTTTTTCCATTTCTTTTAGGATATTTTTAGAATTTTCTCTTTTGTGTAGGATTTTTCCTTTCTTAACAAAAAAGAGAAAAAGTTTTGATTTATTTTTAAGAAAATTAGGTTGATTTTAAGAATTATGGAAGCCTTAATTATGATTCTAATTTGAATCAAAATAAAAGATATTGTTTAATTTTTAGGTTATGGAAAAAAGATTATAAAGATAATTTGATCTTGAATTTTTGCCTTAGAGATATATGCACTTATACATTGAGAGATTAAACAAAGACTTAAATGCCTTATTAAAAAATAATTTTAAAAATATTTGGCCACAAGTAAGCTGGTTAATTATGTCTTAGGAAGTATGATTAGTCACACCTAACAGTGGTCAAAATAAATAAACCCTTTAGTTTTGTGGCCTTGTTTACTCGAGTCCTTAAACTCGAGGGATATTTTCTCATCTGGTGTCCTAAGACCATTTGGTCTAAGAGTCATCGCTTAAAGGCTCGCTACCTGGGTAGATTAGAAAGCCTAATAGAACTGAAGAAAAACCATATAAAAATAAATAAAATAATGATATCATAGTCAAAATTAAATCCCAAAATATACAAGTGCATATTATCTAGGTTTTATGAAAGATCAAATAATCAATTAAATCTTGATTTTTTAACCATGATTGATAACAAGTCCGTGCATGGAGACTCAAATTAGGGATGAACAGTTTAGGTTAACTTAAGACCTTAGATCACTTAATTTTTGCAAAAATATTTCAAATTTTTTCTCTCTTTCAAAATCCGTTTTCAAAAATACTAATATTTGTTTTCTTTCTTTATGGATTTTGTGTGTAATCCACTGAAAATCTTCATGAGACTATAAGTCCTCCTCTAGGGAAAACCTAGAGATTTAAAGGCTTGTTGCATACGCTCAGTGCAATTGCGTCACTTGCGAAAGTGGTATAATAAAAGTTTTAATTTAGTTTTAGTTTTCTTATTTTTCTTCGGGTTAAGCAAAACATAAGTGTGGGAGTGTAATTAGTCACCATTTTCGCATTTTATTATCGCATTTTCCTCCCGGTTTATGAATAAAATACCGCTTCTTACCCATATTTTGGTCTCTTATACAGATAATACCGGGAGAAGGGCAAATTGGTAAAAAGAGGCTGAATATTGCTATTTTTAGGTTAGTTTTGGAGATTTCTTGAAAGCCAAGTTTCTCTAGAAAAACCCAAAATAGACACAAATTGAAGCCCAATATTGAAGCCCAATTTGCTAGAATTTCAGAGCAAAAATCAAAAAAATCAATACATAAAAGATCTGTTGGCCCAAAAGTTACAATCCCCGATTTTGTGTTTTGATGATAACAAAGCATCTGAAACTAATCAAGTTCAAGAGTGTATTTCAGGGTTCAAAAAGATCTAACTGGTTTCTCCTTCTAAAGGAAGGTGTTGATGGCTCAAGGGTACTCAATAACGGGATCATAGCTCAAAGCACTTAGCATCGCTCAAACGTCACTATCAGAGAAGCTCGCTTGAAGATTTTTGTAGTCGATTAGAACCTTATAAGAAACTAGTTTGTTAAAGTGTAGAATATAGATTTGAGGCTCAAAGATATATACACACAAAAGTGCACATTTTTAAAAGTATGGTTTTAACATGTTTGATTTTGATACTTGTTCCACATTTTTGTAGAAATTTTTATCTCAGTTTAGGACTTGTATCTCATGGCTATACATGTCTTCTCTCTTCCAAAATTCAAACAAAAATTATTTAAAATTTTTTTTATCTTCAAAAATTACCTTGACCCAGTTTTTGGTCTAGGTCGGTCGATCGGGCGGTCGACCGTGCCTATTACAGGCCAGAACGGTAGACAGCACGATCGACCAAACCTTTGGCAATTGGGGAGTGCATGTTGTGCAGATTCCCAGTTGACCGACCGGTCGATCGATCCCTTATTGTGGTCGACCGGGCGATCGACCGACTGTAACTAGTTTGGTCTCGGTTAAACACGGTCGACCGACCGGTCAACCGAGAGCCAACAATCAAATTTTTTTGAATGGCCGGTCGACCGGTCAGTCGACTGACATACTGCCAGATTGGCAGTAACGGCCAGTTCTTTTAAATCTATTTTTAAACATGTTTCTTTTAAAACATGAAAAGTTGAATTTCTAGGGTCAATTTCTTCCTTTTTAGACCTGGTAAAACTATTCTAAAAATATTTTTCTAAAACCTATATAGAGGGTCTTTGGGATTGAATATTTATAACAACAAATTCTATTAAAAATCTAGTTTTTGCTTTCAAAGAGAAAAAGTTTCAAATTTTCTTTTGTGCTCTTATTTTCAAAGTTTTAATTGAGTTTTTCTACTCTTAAAATCTCTCTTTTCTGATTTGTACTCACTTACATCCTTGAGCTTCAAGTTTACATTTTACTCTTATAAGGTTTTTCTAAGAGAGTTGTAAAGAGAGTGTTTGTGATCTCTTGATCACCCGGGCTTGTTATCTCAATTGGCTTTGTGCTGCCTATAGTGTAGAGGATTAAGTTGGGGAGTTGTGTACTCTGAGTGGCTGTAATTTCTTATTATAAGATCCCTTTGTGGAGGATCTAATAGTGGATAGTGAAATCCTTCACGGTGGTGAAGGCGGGGACGTAGAGCGGTGGCTCGAACCTTGGAACAAATCTTTTTGTTTGCGATTGCTTTATTGTCTCTATTTACTTGTTTGTCATTAATTTATTCTTGTCTATCAATACTCATCTCAATAAGATAGCAATTGAGCACCTCAACTCTTATCTAGAGGAATCACGAGGAGAAGTTCAGAGCCCTTCATGGGGAATCCGGCTTCAAGTCTTATTTTGAGTGATTGGTTGCATTATTTCATATTAAATTGTCTAGAATTTTCATTTGATTAGCTATACACCAATTCACCCCCCTTTAGGTGTAATTTCAATTGGTATCAGAGCTTGGTACTCTTGATTTGGGTCTAACAACCTTGAGTTAAAGATCTTATTTTTAGCTAATCACAATATTTGTACATACACTCATGAATTTCATGACACCTCACATGTTTGACATTCTTGACTTTTAAAATTAGAAAGTTAAGATGTCTATGTATCTTAGGGCCTTAGGAATTCATGTCTATTTTGCCACTATTAAGGATTCATATTTTATTAATGGCAAACATCTTGAGGCTAACACAAAAGCCATCAATGCTTTAAAGTCAACCCAAAATGATGAATATCTATCTAGGGTTTCTAACTTTGATTCGGCTTTTGTAGTATGAAACACACTTGTCTCCCTTAGTGAACAAAAGCAATACAATATGGCGAGTGACTCGGATGATGAAAATGATGCTTCCAACATGTGCTACATGGTCCAAGGGGATGACCCCTTTGAGGTAAATTCTAAATCCGAGCTAGAAGAAGTATTGACATGCTTTATGATAAGCTTGCATCTTTTTGTCAAAAACTTCTTGAAAAATATGATTTATTAAAAATTGAAAATGAAAAGTAGAAGATGGAAAACCCTTCTTTGTTAAAAGAAAATGATACTTTTAAAAATAAATTTGAATATATTTCAAAAGAAAATAAATTTTTGAAAAGGGAGAATGTTTCCCTGTCTTCAAAATTAAATGACATTTGTGAAGGAAACAATTCATTGAAAAATAAAATTATTTCGGTAGAAAAAGAAAAAGAGATTATTTTAGAAGAAAATAGCTCCTTAAAAAAGAAAATTATTTTAAAAGAAAAAGAAAATATTTCTAAAAAGAAAATATTGTTGATTCTCATGCTCATGTCTCTTCTTCCAAAATTAATAATGATATTTATATTGTGAAGAAGAAAATTGATTGTTTGGGTTATACTTTGAGCCAATGTGCATTTAATCATAATAAGTTGAAATCCATGTTTCGCAAGAAACAAATTCTACATACTCATGCACATACCCCATGGCATACACATGCACATCATGTTCACCCTACTCACATGTATGCTAGAGTGTACAAATGTACACATTGTGGCCTCAAAGGCCATCTTACAAAATTTTGTTTTGTTAGGATAAATCATTTAAATTTTGTTAATAAAAATGTTTGGGTTCCAATTGTTACTAACCCCAATGGACCCAAAAAGATATGGGTACCAAAACTTTCACCACTTATTTTTGATGTAGGTGTGAGCTCTCACAAAACGTGAGACGTTTGGTGCCTTGGTGGTAGATGCATATGGACCTTGAAGGACACACCAAATTGATGCATCACTATCAAGGAAGCATGGTGAGAGGACCACCTCATTTTGGAGAAATGGATTGGCTACATCGGTTTTGGTAACAATTTCACTCTCCTCTTTTAAATTTTTTTAAATGTATATATACTAGTATAGTAACCTAAACTCAATCATATATTATTTTTGTGCTTAATGTTGAGTTAATTGGTTGTTAGCTATGCATGTATTTTTGAAAAAAAAACTTTTAAATGGATTTAGATGCCTATTTTTTTGATGGGATTTATGTTTTTGTATGTCTTAGTTAAAGCATATATTGATTTAAATACCTATATCATGTTCATATGCATATTCTATTAAAACTTGTGTTATACATGTACAATTTTTGAGATACATGCTTTACATGCTCCATTCCTTTTATGTACTCAATTATTTATTTGATTATACATTGTATGTCCTAGTTTTGATGATTCTTGCATAACTATATGTATATCATGTTTATGAATTTTTTTTTCATATGAGTTTTCATTTTAAACTTTATTGATTATCTTCATGAATATGTCATTTATATGATTCTTGCGCACTCACATCTTTTTGTTTACTCATCACTTTATTTTCATGAATTTTTCTTGAATTTTATAAATCTTAAGTGTCAATTTTTGTGTAATACACATGTTTCATGAGATATATATGATTTGGTTTCATATTTGAAGGATGTTTAACTAGTTTTTCAAAAAGTACATTAAACTAGTTATTTATTCTTCACCTGGTAGTGATTTTTCAAACTATACTAAAATTATTTTCAAAATCTTATTTTTAAAAACCCCTACTTTCGAAGGGCGAATGGTTGGGCGACCATGCCTTGTATGCCTTAATGACTATCTTTTATCATATGCATGAAAGGGTGGTAGTTATGAGTTATACACATGATCTTCATGGAATTTTATTTTTGTATATCGTACTAATTTTCTATATATGTATGTGTAGACTGTCTAAAAAAGCACTGAGAATAAGTCATTAGAAAGCAGAGTCCAAACTCCAGACGCGGAACTAATTATAGCCACTCGTATAATGCGAAGGCGCAGAGCATGGAACCCGCGCCTCAACATCAGTACAGTACCAAGACACGAGGGCCTGAAGCTCGCGCTTGGTAGAGTTCGAAACTCGCGTCCAGCAAGATTCGAAGTCAATGACAAAATGCGAGGCTCAAAACCCGCGTCTTGGTTATAACTGCCCTCATTACTGGGTCAGTTACTGCCCACGAAATGAGGGAGTTAACCCCCATTATGGAGTATTTTTAGGGAACACTTTTTACCTCTAAAACCTCTATAAATAGCCTAGTTTGTTGTGGAAGAGGGGCGGAAAATTTTGGTAAGAAGAACTTCGGTTGTAAGCCTTAGAAGGACCAGAATCTCCAACTAAAAAAAGAGAGAGTTCAACTCTTCTAACAACATACTGCGTACAAGTTTGTTCTTGCCTAAAGTCTCTTTGAGATTTTTGGTTGGACAGAAGCTGTGTTACTTCGTCCACCATTCAAAGAGAAGATTCTCAAAAGGTCATGACGTTCACCCGGTCAATGAAAAACAAGAATCACTTTCCATCGCCACATCAAGAATCCAGCACTAAACAAAGGGAAGATTTGAGCTTAAATATCTTCCCTCTCTTATAATCGGAGTATTAATCCGTTGTAATTCTTCATTAATTCAAAAAAATTTTACACGAATTTCTCCCACCAAACAAGAGATGGCGACTCCGCTGGGGATTACTTTTTCTATCGATGAGCAAGTTGTGGCGCAAGGTGATGTCACCTATATGAAAAAATGGTCGAATCGCTTGTCGTGGAGTTCGACCAGGCAAAATATGAAGAGTTCCTCTCTTCCGGCTCTAACAGCCCTAGGACGTGGCAGTACCACAAGGTCTCCTCGGGGACCCGCTCTCAAGTCTGCTCTGAGACCCCTTCAGACGCGACTGGCAAGAAGGATGCCGTGGCTAACCACATCATACGTAACGCCCGCGTTAACGTCTCCTACGAGACCCGCTAGGATAGCGTTGCTGATGCTCAGCCCGCTCATGCCCGTCCTCTCCCTCAGCTCCAGGTTACCAGGGGTACCCAATAACCCGTACGGCGTAACCGGAACGCTGAATGTCTACAGAGGCGACGCGCGCGTCAACTACAGACGCAAGAAGCTGGAACAACTATCTGTCTAGTAGATACAGGACACGAGGTTCAAGCCCGCGTCTCTTCTGAATCACGTCAAACGCGCAAAGTCCGCGTTTGGAAACCTAAACGCGAAGCTCACCAAACTTGCGTTTTTGAAGCTTCACTTCCTAAACGCGATGTTCAGCAGCGTGTGGTCTGTGCCTCTCATTCAGAAACTGTTTAACAGTCAGAAACTACCTTATAGTCGACTAGGATCAGGGATTAGTTAACTAGACATAGGATATTTGCTAAAGGTAGTCGACTATAAGGAAGTTGTAGTCGATTAGAACTGACAAATATCAGATAAGAATGTTTCTGTAAAAGAGAGTTAGTCAACTATATATGGCATAAGTCGACTAGATTGTGAACAGACACTAATTAACTGTGATAAATTTTGAATTAGAAAACAGTTATCAACAGATATAGTCGACTACTAATGTTTTATAGTCGACTAATCTGACATATAGAGAACTCTCAGTTAAACATAATTAGTAGACTAGGACAAGAATAAGTCGACTAGAGAAGATGTTAGTTGACTAGGAAATTGGTATAAATCGACTATACCAAGTATCAGTGTGTGTGTGTTTTCAAGGCTTTTTACAAATTTTTAAAAAATAATAAAAATTACAAAAAAATAGTAAATAACTTTTTACAAACTTGTGCTTCATAAGCTTGATGATAAAGTTATATCTTCAAAGATTTGCGTTAAAAACCTGCAATACAAGTATGAGGATGTATATATATGTGATTGTAAAATCAAAGAGTTAAGAGATTTACCGTGTAGCTTGTGGCTAACGGGTCGTGTCCACGAGGAGGAATGCGATAAAAGCTTTTCGGTGTTTCGTTTAATAACAAAGAATTGTGCCTGTTTTTTAATTGAAAAGAGAATGGAAAGAAGGAGATGATTAAAAGAGAAATTGCAACTTTGGAGAAGGCTTTAGAAAAGGTGAATTTTGTATAAAGTTTAAAAAGTGATTTGTTATTTTTTAATAAAGAAGAAAATCTGGGCTCACTATCTCACTACTCAATGACATGTTCTTCAATTGAAAGTCTTAATGCCTCAACTTGATCATAGGCAAAATTTAAGATTGATTCTAGAAAGTTTTAAGCAAAACACATAAGATGGTTGGAAAGGTTAATTCTTTTCTTTAAGAAATCGTCTTGAGTTGATTGTTAAATCATCAAGAAGTTTAAGTTCAAGTATAAGATAAAAATAAGTTCAAGAGACGTTTTGAAAAGAGGTAGAAGTTAAAAATTCAAACTCATCCTCATGTGCCTTCAAGAACACTTTCAAGAAGAAAGGCTTAAGTTAGGCATGCAAATGATTCATTGGGTCATTTCATCAAAACCATTCGAAAAAGAAGAGGGAACAGAGAGAGGAGTAATAGTGAGCCCAGAAAATCGATTTAGCTACTCATGGAAGATAAAGAACAATGCAAGTAAATAACATAAGACATACCGTAAAATGAGTGGAAGAAAATGTAGCTCGATTCTTGTATTGATGTCACTTCAATCTTCAAGTTACAAGCACTCAATTCCTCTCTCTCACATGTATTTGTACTGAACTACAAATTGTAAAACAAAAATATAACTTTTGTACTATCTAACAAAGAGCCTAAACCTTAAAGTATAAACAAAAATTCTAAACCTAGTATTCGCCCCTTTCTTCTCTGTTAAACATGATATTTATAGGAAAAACCAGAGGGGTGAGGCTGTGAGAAGATTGGGGGAGCAAACGCTCCCCCAACAGACTTAACCAAGCCGCAAAAATGCGGCTAGGGCCTCGTTTCCGTGGCCTTGGTGTGGCCAGTTGGCCACACCCAATTGGATGATCTCCCTGGATTGGTGATTCGCCTATATCTTCTACTGGTTTTCTCGTTTCTGCTGCAGGATTTGACGAAACAGCCTTTGATTGTTGACTTCAACCACTGGATTTGAGAGGATTCTTTTTAACCGATTTTCAACCCCTCTGATATGCCAAGATTTGTCCTGATTCCTTGATTTCGAATTTATTCTGAATTAAATCAGAATTTGATGGGCTTTTAGGCTTGTTTCTCCTTCCTTTCTTTTAGCAATTGGGCCTACATTTAACAAAGAAGAAGAAGACTTATTAATAGAATTTATCAGCTAAAAAGTATGGTAAGGTGACAATGTATATGCAATATATGTGACTGATCACACCCCACACTTATCTTTTGCTCACCCTCGAGCAAAACATCAGACTAATTTTAATCAATTATTAGACCACTTTCGCAGGTCACTCTATTGCACTGAGCATGTGTAACAAGCCGTTAAACCTCTAGGTTACCCCTAGAGGACGAGTTTCGTCTCGTGAGGGTTTTCAGTGGATTGCACCCACAAAATCCATAAAAAATGTTAATATTTTCGAAAAGCATTTTGAAAGGAGAAAATATTTGAAGTATAATTGTAAGGTTTTAAGTAATCTATAAGTTATAGGAATATCAAATTTTTCATTCCGAAACTCAGTCTCTATTCAAAAACATGTCATCAATCAAAGTAAGGAGTCAAATTGTACTTCTCATCTAGTCTATTAATTTACCCTGAGTCATATGCACCATCGTAACTGTGAAGTTGACTAAGGGTTCTTTAACATTAACTCCTATGCCTTATTTATATTTATTTTTGGTAGAATTTATTCCTCAATTCCATTAGGCTTTCTAATCTGCCCATGTAACGAGCCTTTAGTGGGTGACACCTAAACCGGACAGTTTTAGGGCACCAGGTGAGAAAACACCCCCTAAGGACTTAAACACTCGAGCAGACAAGGCTACGAAATCAAAGTTTTTATTTATAAAATGTACCCCTTTTAGGCGTGAATAATTATGCCTCATGAGGCACAAATACCCAGCTTAATCAGAGGATTTATATATATATATATATATATATATATATATATATATATATATATATATTTCAAACTTATCTAATTATCTTTTGCATAAATACCAAGGCTTTCTTAGGCCAAAGCACCTAGCTAATCAATAATTAGATTTGTTTATTTTTTTTCATATATATATATTTTTTTTATAAGGCATAAGAGTCTTTGTTTTTAAACCCTAAGTTTGTAAGTGTATTTAGTGTGCATATTTCATCAAGGTAAATATCAAGACTAAATTACTTTCACAAATTTTCTTCCTAACCCTAAAAATCAAACAAGTTATCTGACTTTGACCAAGTATAAGAAATCCTAATTATGATTTTCCTATTCTTTAAAATTGACTTAATTTCTTACAAAAATATATCAAAATATTGTTCTAACCTTGCAAAAAGTTTTTATATATATATTTTATTTTTTTATTTTTTTATTTTTTTTTTGTTATATTAGTCATGTTAGAAGCCTCCCCCACACTTATCTCATGCATTGTCCCCAATGTATGAAAGAAATGTATAGATGCATGAAATAAAATGAAAAAGAGGAAAGTTACCGATACACTGGGTCTAAAAGACCCATAGCCGTTTCATTTACCGGCACCGATTCCAAGAAAGGTTTAAGGCGTTGACTATTTACCTTAAAGTTATTTCCATTCTTGGTGTCACTGATCTCAACTGCACCGTGTGGAAACATGATTTTTACAACGAACGGCCCAATCCATCTGGATTTCAATTTTTCTGAAAAAAGAAGAAGCCTAGAATTATAGAGTAAGACTTTTTGTCCAGGGACAAAAGTTTTTCTTATGATGTGTTTATCATGAAAAATCTTAACTCTATCTTTAGTGATCCTAGCATTTTTATAGGCCTCATTTCTTAACTCCTCTAATTCGGAAATTTGTAACTTCCGAAGGTCACCGGCCTTAGTCAAGTCAAAATTTAACTACTTGATTGCCCATAAGGCCCGGTGCTCTAACTCAACGGGCAGGTGACAAGCTTTATCATAGACTAACCTATAAGGAGACATTCCTAGAATCGTCTTGAAAGCGGTCCTATAGGCCTATAGGGCATCTACAAGTTTTTGCAAGGTTTACCGTGTAGCTTGTAGCTTGTGGGTCGTGTCCACGAGGAGAAATGCGATGAAAGCTTTTCGGTGTTTTGTTTAATAACAAAGAATTATGCTCATTTTTTAATTGAAAAGAGAATGGAAAGAAGGGGATGATTAAAAGAGAAATTGCAACTTTGGAGAAGACTCTAGAAAAGGTGAATTTTGTATAAAGTTTAAAAAGTGATTTTTTGTTTTTTAATGAAGAAGAAAATCTGGGCTCACTATCTCACTACTCAATGACATGTTCTTCAATTGAAAGTCTTAATGCCTCAACTTGATCATAGGCAAAATTTAAGATTGATTCTAGAAAGTTTTAAGCAAAACACATAAGATGGTTGGAAAGGTTAATTCTTTTCTTTAAGAAATCGTCTTGAGTTGAATGTTAAATCATCAAGAAGTTCAAGTTCAAGTATGAGATAAAAACAAGTTCAAGAGACGTTTTGAAAAGAGGTAGAAGTTAAAAATTCAAACCCATCCTCATGTGCCTTCAAGAACACTTTCAAGAAGAAAGGCTTAAGTTAGGCATGCAAATGATTCATTGGGTTATTTCATCAAAACCATTCGAAAAAGAAGAGGGAACAGAGAGAGGAGTAATAGTGAGCCCAGAAAACTGATTTAGCTACTCATGGAAAATAAAGAACAATGCAAGTAAATAACGCAAGACATACCGTAAAATGAGTGGAAGAAAATGTAGCTCGATTCTTGTATTGATGTCTCTTCAATCTTCAAGTTACAAGCACTCAATTCCTCTCTCTCACAGGTATTTGTACTGAACTACAAATTACAAAACAAAAATACAACTTTTGTACTATCTAACAAAGAGCCTAAACCTTAAAGTATAAACAAAAATTCTAAACCTAGTCTTCGCTCTTTTTTCTCTGTTGAAACTGGTATTTATAGGGAAAAACCAGAGGGGGAGGTCGTAGAAAGATTGGGGGAGCAAACGCTCCCCCAACAGAACAACCAAGCCACGAAAACGCAGCTAGGGCCGCGTTTCCGCGGCTGAACTGGCCACACCCAATTGGGTGGCTCTCCTGGTTTGGTGATTCTCCTATATCTTCTTCTGGTTTTCTCGTTTCTACTCCAGGATTTGACGAAACAGCCTTTAATTGTTGTCTTTAACCGCTTGATTTGAGAGGATTCTTGTCAACCTGTTTTCAAACTCTCTGATATGCCAAGATTTTGCCCTGATCCTTGATTTTGAATTTATTCTAAATTAAATCAGAATTTGGTGGGCTTTTGGGCTTGTTTCTCTTTCCTTTCTTTTAGCAATTGGGCCTACATTGAACAAAGAAGAAGAAGACTTATTAATAGGATTTATTAGCTAAAAAGCATGGTAAGCTGACAATGTATATGCAAAATATGTGACTGATCACATCCCCACACTTATCTTTTGCTCGCCCTCGAGCAAAACATCAGACTAATTCTAATCAATTATTAGACCACTTTCGCAGATTACTCGATTGCACTGAGCATGTACAACAAGCTGTTAAACCTCTAGGTTACCCCTAGAGGACGAGTTTTCTCTCGTGAGGGTATTCAGTGGATTGCACCCACAAAATTCATAAAAAATGTTAGTATTTTCGAAGAGCATTTTTAAAGGAGAAAATATTTGAAGTATATTTGTAAGGCTTTAAGTAATATCTATATAGGAATATCAAATTTTTCATTCCGAAACTCAGTCTCTATTCAAAAACATGTCATCAATCAAAGTAAGGAGTCAAATTGTACTTCTCATCTAGTCTATTAATTTACCCTGAGTCGTATGCACCATCGTGACTGTGAAGTTGACTAAGGGTTCTTTAACATTAACTCCTATGCCTTATTTATATTTATTTTTGGTAGAATTTATTCCTCAATTTCATTAGGCTTTCTAATCTGCCCATGTAACGAGCCTTCAGTCGGTGACACCCAAACCGGACAGTTTTAGGGCACCAGGTGAGAAAACACCCCTAAGGACTTAAACACTCGAGCAAACAAGACCACGGAACCAAGGTTTTTATTTATAAATTGTACCCCTTTTTGGCATGAATACTTATACTTCATGAGGCAAAAATACCCAGCTTTGCTTAGGCCAAAGCACCTAGCCAATCAATAATTAGATTTGTTTATTTTTTCTTTTTTCTTTTTCATACATATATTTTTATAAGGCATAAGAGTCTTTGTTTTTAAACCCTAAGTGTGTAAGTGTATTTAGTGTGCATATTTCATCAAGGTAAATATCAAGACTAAATTACTTTCACAAATTTTCTTCCTAACCCTAAAAATCAAACAAGTTATCTGAGTTTGACCAAGTATAAGAAATCCTAATTATGATTTTCCTATTCCTTAAAATTGACTTAATTTCTTACAAAAAATATATCAAAATATTGTTCTAACCTTTCAAAAAGTTTTTTTATATACATTTCTTTTTTTCTTTTTCTTTTTTTTCTTTTTCTCTCTCTCTCTGTTTTTTTTGTTATATTAGTCATGTTAGAACCCTCCCCCACACTTATCTCATGCATTGTCCCCAATGTATGAAAGAAATATATGGATGCATGAAATAAAATAGAAAAGAGGAAAGTTACCGATACACTGGGTCAAAAAGGCCCATAGCCGTTTCATTTACCGACACCGATTCCAAGAAAGGTTTAAGGCGTTGACCATTTACCTTAAAGTCATTTCCATTCTTGGTGTCACTGATCTCAACTGCACCGTGTGGAAACACAGTTTTTACAACGAATGGCCCAGTCCATCTTGATTTTAATTTTCCTGGAAAAAGATGAAGCCTAGAATTATAGAGTAAGACTTTTTGTCTAGGGACAAAGGTTTTTCTTATGATTTGTTTATCATGAAAAATCTTAACTCTATCTTTAGTGATCCTAGCATTTTCATAGGCCTCATTTCTTAACTCCTCTAATTCGAAAATTTGTAACTTCTGAAGGTCACCGGCCTTAGTCAAGTTGAAATTCAACTGCTTGATTGCCCATAAGGCTCGGTGCTCTAACTCAACGGGCAAGTGACAAGCTTTGCCATAGACTAACCTATAAGAAGACATTCCTAGAATCGTCTTGAAAGCGGTCCTATAGGCCCATAGGGCATCACAAGTTTGATGGACCAATCTTTTCGGTTTTGGTTCACAGTTTTCTCCAAGATAAGCTTGACTTGTCTATTAGAAACCTCAACCTGCCCACTGGTTTGAGGATGATAAGGTGTGGACAACTTGTGAGTTATGGCATACTTTCTCATAAGAGCTTCAAAGGATCTATTGCGAAAGTGAGTGCCATTATCACTGATGATAGTACGAGGGGTTCCGAAGTGTGAAAAAATGTTCTCTTTCAAAAACTTTATGACAACTTTGTTATCATTAGTTTTACGAGGAATGGCTTCTACCCACTTGGACACATAATCCACAGCAACCAATATGTATTGGTTTCCAAATGAATTAGGAAATGGACCCATAAAGTCGATGCCCCAAACATCAAAAAGTTCTATTTCTAGAATTGGGTTGAGGGGCATCATATTTTATTTTGAGATCCTTCCTACCATTTGGCATCTATGGCACGTCTTGCAAAATTCATAAGCATCCTTAAACAAAGTGGGCCAATAGAACCCGCTTTGTAGCACTTTTTCAGCAGTCTTGCGGGGACCAAAGTGTCCACCGCATGCAAGTTCGTGACAAAAGGATAGAACACTCTTAACCTCCTCATCGGGAATGCATCTCCTAATAATTTGGTCAGAACAATACTTAAAAAGATACGGCTCCTCCCAAAAGAAATATCAGACTTGGGATAAGAACCGGTATATATCGTTTTTGGACCAATGAGACAGAGTTTGATTTGTGACTAAGTAATTCACTATATCAGCAAACCAAGTTTCCCTAGAGATAGCTAAGAGATTTTCATCAGGAAAATCCTCATTTATAGGTAATTTATTGCATGGAGAATTAGGGATTCGTGAGAGATGGTCAGCAACGATATTTTCTACGCCCTTTTTATCTCGAATCTCAAGATCGAATTCTTGAAGAAGGAGGATCCAACGAATGAGTCGGGCCTTGGCATCCTTCTTCATCATGAGGTACCTAAGCGCAGAATGATCGATAAAAATGGTGGTTTTGGACCCTAATAGGTAGAGACAAAATTTCTCTAAGGCAAACACTACTGCCAAGAATTCTTTCTCAGTCGTAGTGTAGTTCAATTGAGCATCGTTGAGAGTCCTACTAGAGTAGTAAATCACATGCTGCTTGTTATCAATGCGTTTTCCTAGGACCGCGCCTATGGCAAAATCGGAAGCATCGCACATGATTTCGAACGGCTTAGACCAATCTGGTACAGATATTATTGGTGCAGAAATAAGCTCTCTCTTAAGCTTCTCCTAAGAATTCATACATTCAGCGTCGAAAGTGAAGGACACGTCCTTAGCTAACAGATCAATCAAGGGCCTAGCAATCTTGCAAAAATCCTTGATAAATCTTCGGTAAAATCTGGCGTGTCGTAAGAAGGATCTAATATCCTTAACGCATTTGGGCATGAGAAGCTTTGCAATAACCTCAATTTTGGCTCTATCCACTTCAATTCCTTTCTTGGAGATTTCATGACATAAGACAATTCCATGTTTTATCATAAAGTGACATTTCTCCCAATTCAGTGTCAGATTTTTCTCAGCACTACGTTGGAGGATAAGTTCTAAATGGTGGAGACATTGAGTGAATGAATCTCCGTAGATGGAGAAATCATCCATAAAGATCTCTAAGAATCATTCTACCATATCGAGAAAAGACTCAACATGCAACGTTGAAACATTGCTGGGGCATTGCATAAGCCGAAAGGCATTCGACGATAAGCAAATGTCCCAAATGGACATGTGAACGTAGTCTTTTCTTGGTCCTCAGGTGCAATAGGGATCTGATTATACCCCGAGTAACCATCCAAGAAACAGTAATACTCGTGACCCGCCAAACGTTCGAGCATTTGATCAATGAAGGGCAGTGAAAAATGGTCCTTATGAGTTGCAGCATTAAGCTTCCTATAGTCAATGCAAACTCGGATCTTTGTGGGAAGCTGAGTTTGGACCAACTCTTTATTCTCGTTTTTCACTACGGTGAAACCGGATTTCTTTGGAACCGCGTGGACAGGACTGACCCATTGGCTATCAGAAATGGGATAAATTATCCCATTGTCTAAGAGTTTTACAATTTCAGTATGAACAACCTCTTGCATTATAGGGTTTAACTGCTGCGGGTCTCTTTTAGGTGTGGCATCTTCATTGAGATGAATGCGATGTTGAACAATGGTCGGACTTAATCCCTTTATATCAGTCATAGTCCAACCAATGGCTTCCCTATGTTTTCTTAGAATTGCTTTAAGATCTTCTTCTTTCCCGTCATTTAAATGGGAGGCAATGATGACAGGAAAGGTCTCTTATTTGCCTAAATAGACGTACTTGAGATGCGCAGGTAAGGCTTTTAATTCTAAGAAAGAGGAAGGCTCACTGGAAGGACTAGTCAAATTTATTGGCTCCATTATTGGTGAAATAGGGTTTGAGGCCCAATTCACATCAGAATCTACAACCTGATCAAGATTAAAGTCGTCAGACTCTAACCCAAAGTCACACTCAGTTTCTAGTTCTAATTCTTCCCTATGTTCACTTGTTAAGTTCTCAATTAGGTTGACTTCAAATGTTTGGTCCTCAACATCGCTGGGTTGTTTTCCTAGATTGAAGATATTGACTTTCTCTAGTCATGTCCCCAAAGGTTAACCTCATGGACCCATTCCTACAATTGATGATGGCATTGGCAGTAGCAAGGAATGGTCGCCCTAGGATAACAGGAGTTTGAGCCCTATGATTAGAGTTGGACACAGGTTGTGTCTCCAGAACTATGAAATCGACAGGGTAAATAAACTCCCCTACCCGGATCAGGACATCATTAATCTCCCCTTTTGGAACTTTTACTGAACGGTCAGCCAGTTGGATAGTGACTCGAGTTGGACTAAGATCGCCCAACCCGAGTTGTTGATAAACTGAGAATGGAAGCAAGTTGATACTTGCCCCTAAGTCAAGAAGTGCATGACTAATCTCGGCTTGTCCTATTGTGCAGGCAATGGTGGGACTACCTGGATCCTTGTACTTGACAGGGATCGGACCCGATAGTAGCTCACTAATGTTAGTGGCTAAGAAGACCTTTTTTGGTACATTAGTCTTTCTCTTCTTGGTGTACATGTCCTTAAGAAACTTAGCATAGGAAGGGACTTGTTGGATGGCATCAAGAAGTGGCACATTTATCTTCACTTGATTAAATATCTCAATTATCTTGTCCATGTGTGGATTTTACTTGTTGTTTTTCAGCCTATTAGGAAATGGTACTATAGGCTGGTGCACCTGACTGGTTGACTTATCTTTTTCAGATTCGTCAGATTTGGAAGGATTTGGATTAGATGAGGTGGATGCTTGATTGTGGTTTGTGCTGAATGGGATTGGTTAGCGTTGACACTTGATTATCAACTCTCTTTCCTGACCTCAATGTATGAACAGTTACATTGATTTAATGATCGATCCTCAGCCAAATGAGCTTGTTGAGAATTCCTAGGATTGATTATTGGCTGACTAGGCAGGGTACCCTTCTATCTCTCATTCTGTGGAGTGGCTAGTTGGCTCATTTGAACCTCTAACCTCTGTATAGTTTGCATGAGAGAATCTTGATTTTTCATGTATCTTTCCATGTTTCTCTCAAAGTCAGTAATTCTCCTTTCTAGTTGAGGATTCTGGAAGGAGGATTGTGGAGCTTAGTTGGGAAAGTTTTGTTGATAGTTTGAAAAGTTAGGTGGATGGTTGGGAGAATTATTATGGAAATTGGAAAAGTTGGGTTGATGATTGGAAGAATTATTAGCATGATGGAAGTGGCTTGCATGATTTGACCGTGAATAGTCATTGTTATTTTGGCTCCATGAGAAATTAGGGTGTTTCTCCAGCCAGGATTGTACGTTGGTATGTAAGGATTATTGTTCGGCCTTGAAAAGGCCGCATTCATCGGTTCATGGTATTGTTGCTGAGCCTGAAACACAGGGCACTCTTCGAACACATGATTCATGGCTTGACAGTAAGTATAGCCCGGAGTTGAAAATTGGTTTGGGCTAACTTGATTGACTGGACTTGGTTCCTTAGTTTCTAGAGCTTCCAGTCTTCTTGCTAGGTTAGCTAACTTAGCCTCATTAACGATGGATGATTCGATAGAATGGAGACCTCCTTTTGAAGAGATGGAGTTAGGATTCCTAGAGGTTTCACTAGTAGGTTCCCAAATGGTCTTTTCAGCTAGGTATTCATACAAATCCCATCCTTCATTTTCATCCTTCTGTAAGAATCCCCCTTGGCACATATTTTCTAAGAGGGTTTTGGTAGAATAGTCTAAACCGTCATAAAGAACTTGGCATTGTCGCCATTTCTCTATTCCATGATGAGGACATTGGACAAGGAGGTTTTTAAAGCGTTCAAAGTACCTCCAGAACGGTTCACTCGGTTCTTACTTGAATTGCATGATGGTCTTCCTAATGAGAGCGGTCTTATGAATTGGATATAATTTCTTCAAGAAGACCTTGATGAAACCATCCCAAGATGTGATCGAACCGGCCACTAAGCTATAAAGCCATTTCTTTGCTAAGTCCTTAAGAGCGAAAGGAATAAATCTCAACCTAATAGCATCGTCTACAAGGTGTGAGATTTTCATCATTAGATATACTTCCTCAAATTCTCTTATGAAGAAGTAAACATCTTCGGACTCTAAGCCATGAAACTTGGGGAGTGTGTTGATGAATTGAGGCTTGAGCTCAAAATTATATTCACCAACTGATGGAAGTAGAATGCAAGATGGAAGTGAGGTTCGAATGGGATAGAACCTATCCTGCAAGGATGATGGTTGAGCCATAACCGGATCAGGTCTTGGTCCAAACTTGGGTGGTGATGTGTTTCTAGTCAACCTAGATGAGTTAGGGTCTCTTGACCATACTTGCATACACAAACACAATCACAATCACAAACAAGTTTACCAACAGTCAACAAGAGTAATCAACCAAGCCTAGTCTAAGGTAACCTTGGCCTAGACAACTCCTAACTGGTTGATTGTCCACAGGAGGTATAATGTAGACTTTGACCACAAGCTAATCAGCCAGGTCACAAGCTAATCAGCCAGGTCAGGGCAAGATTGGTGGGAGGTTATCCGTCAAAGACGTTCCTTAATTAAGTAACCACCAACCTTCAGGCTTTCGGCCCTTAATCCCCTTCCTAGACACTGATTTGGCAGGAGTCAAATTCCAATACCTTCCACCTTAGGATAATCTCCTAGTGAGTTCGAGATGTCCCTAAGGCCAATGTCTATCAGATTTTACTTAGGCTTAGGTTGTGCGTGCTTGGAGATGGTTTGTGGGCTAAGGAAGGGTAATGACTTCCCCACCTTATCTTGAATTGGGTTTTGCCCTTAGAATTTATTGTGCAAAGTATGCAAGATACAGAAAAGTAACATTCAAAAGCAAAATATCACCCAAGAATGTTTCCTGAACTATATGCTATACATACGTACCTTGTTTCCAGCTATCTTCAACAGTAATTGTAAAATAAACGTAATTAGACAAATACCTAGAATGCAAGTCTAAACGTTTTTTAAGCAATTAACAATCACTCAAATTACTGTTAGATTAAAACAGGGATGGTGGATAGCAGAAATAGTAAGAATATAACGTACAAAAACTTAATTTTTTTGTGAGCAATATGTCCTGCAAAAAAGAGTTTTAGTAGTCCAATGAAATTTTTAACTTTTGCAACGCAATTTCTTGAAATTCTGTTTCCTACTTTCAAGAGTAGGGGCACAGAATTTGCAAGTCTTCTCTTGCAAAGCTTGAATGCTAGATCTGAATCTTGAAGTCCCTGAAATAACACACCAAACTTGTTAAAAAACAAATACACCGTTCCCTCCCCGGCAACAGCGCGAAAAATTGATTGTAAAATCAAAGAGTTAAGAGATTTACCGTGTAGCTTGTGGCTAACGGGTCGTGTCCATGAGGAGGAATGCGATGAAAGCTTTTCGGTGTTTCGTTTAATAACAAAGAATTGTGCTCATTTTTTAATTGAAAAGAGAATGGAAAGAAGGAGATGATTAAAAGAGAAATTGCAACTTTGGAGAAGGCTTTGAAAAAGGTAAATTTTGTATAAAGTTTAAAAAGTGATTTGTTGTTTTTTAATGAAGAAGAAAATTTGGGCTCACTATCTCACTACTCAATGACATGTTCTTCAATTGAAAGTCTTAATGCCTCAACTTGATCATAGGCAAAATTTAAGATTGATTCTAGAAAGTTTTAAGCAAAACACATAAGATGGTTGGAAAGGTTAATTCTTTTCTTTAAGAAATCGTCTTGAGTTGAATGTTAAATTATCAAGAAGTTCAAGTTCAAGTATGAGATAAAAACAAGTTCAAGAACGTTTTAAAAGAGGTAGAAGTTAAAAATTCAAACCCATCCTCATGTGCCTTCAAGAACACTTTTAAGAAGAAAGGCTTAAGTTAGGCATGCAAATGATTCATTCGGTCATTTCATCAAAACCATTCGAAAAAGAAGAGGGAACAGAGAGAGGAGTAATAGTGAGCCCAGAAAACCGATTTAGCTACTCATGAAAGATAAAGAACAATGCAAGTAAATAACGCAAGACATACCATAAATGAGTGGAAGAAAATGTAGCTCGATTCTTGTATTGATGTCACTTCAATCTTCAAGTTACAAGCACTCAATTCCTCTCTCTCACAGGTATTTGTACTGAACTACAAATTGCAAAACAAAAATACAACTTTTGTACAATCTAACAAAGAGCCTAAACCTTAAAGTATAAACAAAAATTTTAAACCTAGTGTTCGCCCTTTTCTTCTCTGTTAAACATGGTATTTATAGGGAAAAACCAGAGGGGTGAGGCTGTGAGAAGATTGGGGGAGCAAACACTGCCCCAACAGACTTTATCAAGCCGCGAAAATGCGACTAGGGCCGCGTTTCCGCGGCCCTAGTGTGGCCAGTTGGCCACACCCAATTGGATGATCTCCCTGGATTGGTGATTCGCCTATATCTTCTACTGGTTTTCTCGTTTCTGCTCCAGGATTTGACGAAACAGCCTTTGTTGTTGACTTCAACCGCTGGATTTGGGAGGATTCTTTTCAACCGGTTTTCAACCTCTCTGATATGCCAAGATTTGCCCTGATTCCTTGATTTTGAATTTATTCTGAATTAAATCAGAATTTGATGGGCTTTTGGGCTTGTTTCTCCTTCCTTTCTTTTAGCAATTGGGCCTACGTTTAATAAAGAAGAAGAAGACTTATTAATAGGATTTATTAGCTAAAAATATGGTAAGGTGACAATGTATATGCAATATATGTGACTGATCAATATGTAAAGGATACGATACACACACACAAAAGTTTGTTATCATCAAAATCTGATATAATATATAAACAGGGGAAATTTTCAACATTCTTCCCCCTTTTGATGATGACAAACATGTATATATTCATGTGTGAGGATATATATATAACACAAAGAGAATAAGGATAAATATTGGTTATTGACTCCCCTTGCAGAGAACACATATATCTAATATGGATGTCAAGTTGTTCTCCCCTTGCATATAGCATATCACAACAAGAGATACACATATATCACAACATAAGATACAACATGAGATACAGATACACAACATGATACATAATTCTCCCCCTTTGGCATAAACAAAAAGAGAAAGAACAACAAAGGTAAAAGACATAGAGAAAGAAAAAAGTGATAGTTATTACAAAAAATGATAGTTACTACAACAAGTGTTCAAGCAAATGGAAAGAAAAACAAGGACAAACATTAGAAAACATAAAGAGAATCCATGCAACTGAAATAAAAACTAAGTCCCATCTGACCATTGCATATTGGATCCGCAAGGAGGAGGTGGAGAAGGAAAATGAGTTTTGAGAATCCCAAGCATTTCCTGTTGAGTGGCTTCAAAGAAATCCATCTTAATTCGCATGTTTAAGAAATGTTTCATGAGCATGCTTTGATTGTTGAATAGAGCAGTCTGAGATTCCATCATTTCCAATACCTCAGCAGTGAGTGGCATCAGAAAAATGAGTTGGAGGTGGTTGAGACGAAGATTGAGGAGGACGTTGAGAACTTTGAGAAGGAAAAGTGGGTTTAGGAGGACTTCAAAGTAACTTCATACGATGTAGAACAGAGCAATTAAAATGTTCAAAGAGTTAGACAACATTTGTTTTAGAGGCAAGATCAATCTTATAATTGTGAAAAACATACGTGAGAAAAGCACCATATGGAAGAAATAAAAGAGTGCTCTTTCAATATTGTGTCAAACATGATTTTAGCCCAGTTGACTTCCAGTTCAACCATAATAGTATAAACACAAGAGGTTAAATCACGAGAATAATAGTTATAACTTTCAGTTTTGAAACAAATATTGTAAGCAAAAATACGACCATTAAGTCATGGAATTGGTTGAAGCTTATTATTTGTCATGGGTGGACCTTGACCGTGAAGATAGATGCGGAAAAAGACTTCCTCATTGGTCATCTCAATCTCACTAAGAGTTAGGCCATGATAGAGAATATTTAGAATATGGCTTAAGGACTTAGAAGTTAGTTTAATCTCAATACCCTTAACTAATATAATTAACAAAACATTATCATTATTATCCTCATAGCTAAGATTAGTGTAAAATAGATATATCAAGGAAGGATAATAACTGTGTTTAGATTCAGAGGAAAACATGTCATGAAGGCCGGTTTGAAGCAAATATGATGAAATGTCATACTCAACAAAGTCATTATAGTTGACAAAATGACCAGGTAAGATCTCTAATTGAGATAAACTGAGATAATCATCTTCTAAAGTAGGGTTTTCCAGAATGCCCTAAAATCAGTTTGTGAAGATGAAGTGGAAGCTGAAAACTTAGTTTTCTTGGATCTAGAAAAGGGAATAAGAAAAATAGAAACTTACAAAGGGAATGGTGGCTGAAATTTGCAAAAAAATGGAGAGAGAGAGAGAGAGAGAGAGAGAGAGAGAGAGCTTGAAGAGAGGAGAACCCAAGTCGACCGAAACCCGTAGCAACAACACTATTTTGGAAATAAGAGAGAAACCCAGTTTTGATAAGAGAGAAGGGTAATTTGGGTAGGGTAAAAAGAAATCAATGGTGAGGATTGAGTAGAGAAGAGATCGGATCCATAGATCAAGTCAAACAGGTCGGGTCTGAAAACAAAGAACCCATTTAAAAAAACACAGTTTTAGAAAACTAGTCAACTAATATCAGAAGATGGTTGACTAATACCTATGTTAGTTGACTAAGTATTGAAGCTAGTCGACTGATGTGAAGACCCAGAAAACACCAAGTTTTTGTTAAAAATTACTAGTCGACTACACTGTAACTAGTGACTATGTAGGGCTATAAGTCGATAATATTTTTATAAGTCGACTAATAAACACAAAAATAAGACGCATATAGTTTATACGATAGTTAAATGTCAGAAATTGCACAAACACTCAAATCTCTTTGAAATGTCATAAAACATCCTCTTTCAGAGGCTTTGTGAAAATATCTACTATTTGATTATCTGTAAACATAAAACTTAAAGAGATATCACCTTTAATAGCATGTTCATGTAAAAAATGATGTTGAATATCTATATATTTTGTACGTGAATGCTGAATAGGATTTTTAGATAAGTTGGTAGCACTGGTATTATCACACATGATAGGTGAGTTTGTGCTTGAAATACTATAGTCAAGTACGGCTTGTTTCATCCATAAAATTTGTACACATACAACACTAGCAGCGATATATTCTGCTTCGGTTGTAGATAATGACGCAGAGTTTAACTTTTTACTGAACCATGATACGAGTGAATATCCCAAAAGTGACAAGTACCACTAGTACTTTTTCAATCAAATTAACAGCCAGCAAAATCAGCATCACTATTGACATTAAATCAAATGTGCTTGATTTTAGGTAAAATAAACCATAATTGACGGTGTTATGAATATATAAGAATCCTTTTCACTGCTTTCAGATGTAATTTTTTAGGATTAGATTGATATCTAACACATAAGCATACACTGAACATAATATCAGGTCTACTAGCAGTAATATATAAGAGTGAACCAATTATATCTCGATGTAAATTTTGATCAACACTCTTATCATTCTCATCTTTGTTCAAAAATGTAGTAGTATCCATTGGAGTTCTCTCGCTTTTGAAATTTTTCATACCGAATCTTTTGAGAAGTTCCTTTTCATACTTACATTGATTGATGAAAATTTCATCTTTCATTTGCTTGATTTGCAGACCGAGAAAATAATTTAGTTCACCCATGTGACTCATCTCGAATTCACTCTGCATTGTCTTAGAAAATTCTTGACAAAGATTATCATTAGTAGAACTAAATAAGATATCATCAACATAGATTTGGATAATCATTATATCTTTATTTTCATGTTTAATAAAGAGTGTTATATCTGCATTACTAATTTAAAAACCAGAGCTTAAAAAAGTTTTAAGCCTATCATACCAAGCACCGGGTGTTTGTTTAAGACCATATAGATCTTTCTTAAGTTTAAAAAACATGGTTTGAAAATTTTTCATGTTCAAAACCCAGAGATTGTTCAACATAAACTGTTTCTTTAATAAATCCATTTAAAAAAGTACTTTTTACATCCATTTGGTAAAGTTTGAAATCCATAAAACATGTATAAAAAAGTAAAATATGAATAGATTCAAGTCTAACTATAGGTGCATCAGTTTCATCAAAATCAATACCTTCTTCTTGATTATATTCTTATGCAACTAACCTTGCTTTATTCTTTATAACTTGACCTGATTCGTCAAGTTTGTTCTTTAAGACCCATTTGATGCCGATAACTGGATGATCATAGGTCGTTGTACAAGATCCCATACATCATTTCTAACAAATTGATTCAATTTTTCTTGCATTGAAGTGATCCAAAAGTCATCAACACATGCTTTTTTCACATTCTTAGGTTCAATCAAATATATGAAAGCAACACTTGTCATATAATTCGACTTGGATCGAGTCTGAACACCTTGAGGGATATATCCAATCACCAAATCATGAGGATAATCTCTTACTTCAATAAATGCTTTAGGTAAATCAGTAGAACTTTCATTCTTGTTAGAAATATCAATATTAGTATGAGATGTAATAATATTATTAATAGGAGTAGTATCTACTATATCATCATCATTAGAATTAATAATAGAAGGTTTAGAAACCATTGATTCATCACACTTAATATGTAAAGGTTCTTTAATAGTAAATGTTTTCTTATTAAAGATTATATATGTTTTACTATGATTAGAGTAACCAATAAAATTTTTTTTATTGGATCTAGCATCAAATTTATCCAAAACATCTCTTGTATTTAAAAGAAAACATTTCATCCAAATAACCTTAAAATAAGAAAATTTTGGAATTCTATTAAAGAATAATTCATAACATGTTTTATTCAAAATAGGTCGAATAAGAACACTATTTAAAATATAGCATGCAATAGCAACTTATTCAGCCCAAAAATATTTTGGTAAGTTACTGTCAACAAGTAAAGTTCTAACATATTCTCGCAAAGTCCTATTCTTCCTTTCAACAACACCATTTTGAGGAGATGCTTTAGGAAAAGCAAAGTTATGTGTAATACTAAACTTGTCACAGAAATTTGCAAAAAATTTATTTTCAAATTCTCCTCCTTGATCAGTTCTTATTGATACTATGGTTAGAGACTTTTGATTTTGAATTCATTTACAAAAACTTGCAAAGTTATCAAAAATATCATTTTTATTTTTTAGAAAAATAACCCATTTAAATCTAGAATGATTATCAACAATAATAAAAACATATCTACTTTTATTTAAAGATGAAATACGAGTAAGACCAAATAAATCTAAATGTAATAATTTTAAAAGTCTATGTATAGAAACCAAATCTTTAGATTTAAAAGATGATTTAACTTGTTTTTCTAATTGACAAGTATCACAGAAATAATCCTTTTTAAAAGATAGTTTTGGAAGACCTTTAACTAAATCAAACTTTGAAATGTTTGAAATTGTTTTCATATTTAAGTGACCAAATCATTTATGCCAAAAAGAACAATAATTTTTAGGGGCAATTAGACATAAATCATCATTTGAATATAGACAAGTCATAGATAACTCATAAATATTATTATTACGAGTTCCTTTGAACAAAATATCCTTCATGCTAGGATCATATATAAGACAAACATCTTTTCAAAGATTATTTTATAATCTTTATCACATAACTGGCTAATACTTAAAAGGTTGTGCTTCAAGCCCCTTACCAAGAGTACATTTTCAATAAAAGGTTTTGATATATTACCAACCATGCCAATACCAATTATCTTTCCTTTGTTATTGTCCCCGAATGCTATTATTCCTCCTTTCTTGTTTTGAACAGAAGAAAGTAGTTGAATTTGGCCCGTCATGTGTTTGGAGCAGCTGCTATCAAGTATCCATTTATTTTTATAAGGTTCCTAAAAAATAAAATGTTTTGTATGGTACCCATTATGATAGGGTCCAAAAAGGATTAAATTTTGGGAACCCAAATCCAATTAGAATTTGATTTTCATTTATTGGTATAAGCATAATTGCTTGAATTATAAACATGATTCGTATATGATGTAAGATAGGCATCTTTATCAAATGAATTTAAATTCTTAAGAATCCAAATATATTTATACTTTGTTCTTTTTAATGAATCATTATAATCTTTCTTAACAAAAGATTTTTGAAAAACATAATTATTCTTTATATTAACATTAGTAGTCTTTGTGGATTTTTCTTTAGAAAATCCTTTTTGAATCTTTTGAAAAGATAATAAATTATTTAAATTTTCTTTTCCTTTTTTAAATTTTTAACATTTTTAAAGATTTCTTCATATTTACTTTTAAAACATGACATCTCTTTATCCAAAATAGAAATTCTAGAATTCAAAGATATAGTTTCTTTTTTAAGCAAAATATTTTCTTTTGTCACATTCTCATTTTCCCTTTTAAAGATGAAATGACTTTATCCAACTCAGATATTTGAGAATTTAAAGAAGATGTTTGTGAAATAAGAAACAAATTTTCTTTATTAATTTTTTCATTTTCTTTTGTTAAAACTTTATTTTTCACTTTTTCATTTTTGAAATCAACATATAATTCATTAAAAGCATCTAATAATTCATCATAATTTGAAAATTCTTGTACCTCTTCTTCTTGAGCCATGAAACAAATGTTGACTCAGTGGCTTCTTCTTCATCAGAGGAAGATATTGTTGGTCCAAAAGGTTACACTCTCCATTTGTTTAAGTTTTGATGATAACAAAACACATAGAAGCTATATGGTACTAATAAGTTTGTTTAAGATGAGTTTCAAGTTAGTACCATTTATGAAGGCCATTGCTTAGCTATTGTAAGGTTTTCTAGGTTCATGGAGCAAATAAGGCAAATGGCACAAGAGGAAATGTCCTTAGAAGAGAAGGCTCTAGCATGACATTGCATGGCTCAAGACTTCATTATGGCTCAGAGACTTCATTAGATTTGTTTTTAGTTTTATAGTTTGTTAAAGAATAGTGAATAGGTTTGAAGCTCAAAATTCCTACACACAAGTTTTTGCGCACATGTCTTTTCTAAAAATCTCTCATATATATATATATATATACAAAATATTTTTAAATATAGTTTATTACTTACAAACTCCATTTTGTATATTATACCTAGTTATGATAAACACTATTTTGAAAACTAGCAAAATCCCTTTGAAAATCCTTTACAAAATTCAATTTCTGACCTGGGGCGGTCGACCGGCCGGTCGACCGACTCTGTTTCAGGTCAGAGCGGTCGACCGACTGGTCGACCGGAAATCTGACCGTTTGGGTGCGTGCATGTGTGCCCGTCTCCCGGTCGACCGGGCGGTCGACCGGACCCGTATTCGGTTGACCGACCTTCGACCGACTGGAATCAAGCAACTCTCTGTTTGTTGCGGTCAACCGGGCAGTCGACCGTGGGCTACAACGGCTCTATTATTTTGAAACTCGGTCGACCGGCCGGTCGACCGAGGCTGTGTTTCAGCCTTAACGGCTGCATTTTTAAACACGTTTTAAATCATCCTTTTTGTCTCTAAACGAGTTTAGGGGCTGTTTTCTGGGTCAAATACTTCCTAATTACCATTTTGTTAGTTTACCCTTTAATCCCTAGCTCTATCCTATAAATAGGGGTGATTAGGGTTGTGGGAGATACAACAATCATTTGCAAAAATTATTCAAAGTTTAAAGGCTTTCAAAAGAGTTTTGTTCTTGGTTTTCGTATTGAAAAATCTCTCTCATTTCTGAAGTTTCTGTTTCAAAGCTCTCTCAAAATTCATTTTCTTTTTCCACTTACAATACTAGAGCTTCAATCCTACTCATTGTTCTACAGGGCTTTTGTAAGGGAAAAGGATTTTTCAAAAGAGAGTTTGTGGTCTTTTGATCACCAAGGAATACTTGTACTTAAGATTGTGGAGTTGGGTACTCTGGTGTGATTGTAACTCTTTGTGAAGTTATAGTGGTTAGAAATCCTTCTGGGTGAAGGCGGGGACGTAGAGCTGGGTGCTCGAACCTCGGAAAAATTCTCAGTGTTTGCGTTTGGTTTACTTGCTTTAATTCCTTACTTTATATTCATTGCTTCATTTACTTGCTCTACATATCATTGCAACATTGTACTTGCTCTACATATTCATTGCTATATACACTTGTTTCATATTCATATTATCGATCAAATACTCATACAACAAGATTGCAATACGCACCTCAAACTCTTATCTAGAGGAATCACGAGGAAGGAGTTCAGAGCCCTTCACGGGGTATTCGGCTTCTAGTCTTGTTTTGAGTGTTCGTTGCATCATAACATTTTTAATTGTGCATTGATTAGCATTATCACCTATTCACCCTCCCTCTAGGTGATTTCAATTTGTATCAGAGGTAGGACTCTAGTTTTTGGCTTCACATCCTTAGAGAGATCCTAAAATTTGCTAATCACTATTTGCATTCTTTCATTCATACACTAGTAAAAATGGCCGACAACATTAAGACCCCTCCTAAATTTGATGGACTCAATTTCCCCATTTGGAAGGTTAGGATGACTATCTTTCTATAATCCCTAGGTAGTTTAGTTGCTAAATCCTTGACCAAACCTTATAGTAGACCCGATAGTGAGGAGAGCACTTGGTCTGACTTTACCTACAAAGAATATGAGGCTAATTCTAAGGCTCAAAATTCCCTTCTCACCGCCTTGAATGAGGATGATCTTACACGGGTTATACATTGCTAATCCGCCTATGAGATTTGGCAACACTTATTGGTCACACACGAGGGGACATCACAAGTAAAGAGAGCTAAAATAGATCTCTTGAGGTCCCAATATGAAAGTTTCAAAATGCTTGAAGATGAGTCTATTGATTCTATGATTACCAAGTTTACTAAGATTACTAATGCTTTTTCTTCTCTAGGTGATGATATAAGCAACGACCAAAAGGTGCGCAAAGTGATATGAGCTCTTCCTTCATCATGGAAGATCAAGGCAACCACCTTAAAGGAGTTGAACGATAAAGATGAGATGGATCTCATAAGTCTTATTGGAAACCTTAAGACTCATGAGATGGAAAAGAAGGCAAGAGAAGAAGCGGTACCTCAAAAGAAGAAGTCCATAGCCTTCAAGTCTTCCTCTACTATCGACGATGATGAAGAAGATGAAGAAGACGATGAGGAGCTATCTCTCCTAGTAAGAAATGTGAAGAGGATGTATCGCAAGAATAAACTCAACTATAGAAGGAAATTGGAAGGGAAGGAGGAGAGAAGAATCATATGCTACAATTGCCGGAAACCCGGACATATCATGGCCGAAGGTCCCGAGTTCAAGAAAAAGGTGACTTCCTCCTTGAAGCAAAAGAGGCCGGTTGAAAAGAAGGCATACAAGGCCACTTGGGATTCGGAAAGCGAGTCCGAAGATGAGGTGGACACGGCAAATATGTGTTTCATGGCAAACACACCCAAGGTAACCACTCAACCTCTTGATGAAGAAAATGAAATAAGTAGAGAAATGCTAGAACATGCTTTTGTTGAACTTTCTGAAAGCTTTGATGATAAAAAGGTAGAATGCTCTAAATTGAAAAAGGAAATTGAATTGCTTAAAAACCAACTTGCAATTGTTTGAAAAGAAAAGGAAGAAATTTCTTCTAATCTTATTTCAACTAAAAGAGAATTTGATGCTTATAAAGTTGCTTGTAAAGCTAAATTTCTAAAAGTTGATGAAAATGAATTTTCTTTGTTAAAAACTAGAATTATTGATTTTGAAAATGTTTTAAAAGATTGTGCTTTTAATACTAAGAAATTAGAGGAAATATTTTCAAAGAAGCACACTCCACATGTTAAGAATGATAAAACAACCCATGCTAAAAATACTCACCATGTCAACACTTCACATGTTAAAACTACTCATGCACACAAGTCACATACTAGTAAGCCACACACTCATTATGCATTTAAATATGGAAGAGTTTATAGATGTACTTATTGTGGTCGAAATGGCCACTTGCTAAATTTTGCTATGATCAAATAAATAGATCTAATAATCTTGTGTGGGTTCATGAGACTAACACTTTAGGACCCAAGAAAATATGGGTACCAAAATCAAGTCCTAAATTATTTGATGTAGGTACACACCAAGGCTCCAAGACGTAAGGAGCGGTGGTACCTTGATAGTGGTTGTTCAAGACATATGACATGGGATATCAACAACTTTACAACCCTATCAAGGTATGTTAAAGGTGGCACCGTCACCTTCGGAGATGATTCCAAGGGCACTATCATCGGTATAGGTAACATTCAAATTGGTGCATCTCCTATTATAGAAAATGTTGTTCTTGTTGATGGACTTAAACATAACTTGCTTAGTATAAGTCAACTTTGTGATCGTGGTCTTAAAGTTGTGTTTGATGATTCCTCTTGCAAAATTTTTGATTGTAAAACCAATGATTGTATTCTCACCGGATTTCGTGATAATAATGTCTATATCATTGACATGCTTAACTTGGATTGTTCTACTAAATGCTTGAATATTTTTGATGAGACTTCTTAGCTTTGGCATAGAAGATTAGGACATGCATCTTTTGATCATCTTACTAGGATTAATTCTAAGGAATTGGTGAAGGGTATTACTTGCTTGAAGTTTGAAAAAGACCGCATTTGTGGTGCGTGCCAACTTGGGAAACAAACCAAGTCTTCTTTCAAACCAATCAAGGATATCATGTCAACTAGGCCATTAGAATTAATTCACATGGATCTTTTTGGACCAACTAAAACTAAAAGCTTAAATGGTAGTAGATATGCTTTTGTTTTAGTTGATGATTTTTCCGGTTCACTTGGGTTTTCTTTTTGGAACACAAAGATTAAACTTTTTCGCATTTTAAGATTTTTCGAAAAAGAGTTGAAAAAGAAAAAGGTTTTTCGATTTTGAAAATAAGAAGTGATAGAGGTGGTGAGTTCATTAACCAACTCTTCATGACTTATTGTGATAAAAAGGGAATTAAGCATGAAATGTCATGTCCTAGAACTCCACAACAAAATGGAGTTGTAGAAAGAAAGAATAGAACCCTTCAAGAGATGGCTAGGACTATGATAAGTGAATATGACCTCCCTCAATATCTATGGGCCGAGGCCGTAAACACCGCATGCTACATATCAAACCGTATTTATTTGTGTAAAAATACTTTCAAGACATCTTTTGAAATTTATCATTTAAGAAAACCAAATGTTTCATATTTCAAAGTTTTTGGATGCAAGTGTTTTGTTTTGAATACTAAAGATAACTTGGGTAAATTTGATGCTAAGGCCTATGAAGCAATATTTGTTGGATATTCTACTACTAGCAAAGCTTATAGAGTATTCAATAAATCTTCTCTTACTATTGAAGAATCCATGCATGTTAAATTTGAAGAATCTAATGTTGTTGTTGAGAATGTTGTAGAGTTTGACTCATTAGGCGAGGACATGGAGAAACTATCCTTGAAGGACTCACTCATTCAAGAAGAAAAGCAAGAACCTATTGGTGAAGTTCAAAAGGAAGAAGTGGAACAATCTCAACCACTTTCAAAAGATTGGAGATTCGCTACAAATCATCACAAGGATCTCATCTTAGGTGATGTATCTAAAGGGGTAACAACTCGCTCCAAACTCCATGAATTGTGTGGTAACTTTGCATTCATTTTTCATTTAGAACCCAAAAACATCCTCGAAGCCGAGGGTGACTCATATTGATTGCTTGCTATGCAAGAAGAGCTCAATCAATTTGAGCGCAACCAAGTTTGGCACCTTGTTCCTAGACCCCACGATAGACCAATAATTGTACTAAGTGAATTTTTAGGAATAAGATGGATGAGTCAGGAAATGTTATTAGGAATAAAGCTAGGTTAGTGGCCCAAGGTTACACTCAAGTTGAAGGTATTGACTTTGAGGAGACCTTTGCACCCTAGCACGGCTTGAAGCCATACGGATGACACTACCTTTTGTATCTTTTAAAAATTTTAAACTTTTTCAAATGGATGTAAAAAGTGCATTTTTAAATGATTTTATAAATGAAGAAGTTTATGTTGAATAACCTCCCGGTTTTGTTGATCATGTTCATCCTAATTTTGTTTTTAAACTTGATAAAGCTTTGTATGGATTAAAGCAAGCTCCTAGAGCTTGGTATGAAAGGCTTTCTAGTTTTCTTATTTCAAATGATTTTGTTAAAGGCAAAGTAGACACAACATTATTTACTAAGCATGTTGATAGTGACATTCTTATAGTGCAAATTTATGTTGATGATATAATTTTTGGTTCTACTAATGAGTTTCTTTGCAAGGAGTTTGAAAAGTGTATGCAACGTGAATTTGAGATGTCTTCAATGGGTGAATTAAACTTCTTTCTTGGACTCCAAATCAAGCAAATGCGGGATGGAATATTCATATATCAAGCCAAGTACTCAAAGGAACTCATAAAGAAATTTGGTTTTGAAGGTTCGAAAATTTGCAACACTCCCATGGCAACTACCACCAAGCTTGATAAGGATGACCAAGGTAAATGTGTTGATATTAAGTTATATAGAAGCATGATTGGTAGTTTGTTGTATTTAACGGAAAGTAGGCCGGATATCATGTTTAGTGTGTGTCTTTGTGCTAGATTCCAATCGTGTCCTAAAGAGTCTCATCTTATTGCGGTAAAACGCATCTTTCGTTATATTAAGAGCACTATTGGAATGGGTCTTTGGTATCCGAAAATCGGAGATTTTTCTATGACGAGTTTTTCGGATGCCGACTATGCGGGTTGTAGAGTGGATAGAAAGAGTACTAGTGGGACATGTCAATTCCTTGGTAATTGTCATGTTTCATGGTCCTCTAAGAAACAAAATTCGGTAGCCCTCTCAACCGCCTAGGCGGAGTATGTTGCAGCGGGGGCTTATTGTGCACAAGTCCTTTGGATGAAACATACTCTCCTTGATTATGATTTGCATTATGACCATATAAAAATATTTTGTGATAATACTAGTACTATTCATATGACTAAGAATGCAAATCAACATAGTAAGACCAAGCACATTGAGATTAGATACCACTTTCTTAAAGATCATTTTGAGAAAGGTGATATAGAGATTGATTATGTTTTTTCGGATTTGCAACTTGCCGATATTTTCACTAAACCACTTGATTTTAATAGATTTTCCTTTATATGTGGTGAACTTAATGTTTGTGTTATTGAATAAAAATGTTTTTCTTGTTTCTTTATCCCTTTTTGATGTATGACAAAAAGGGGGAGAAATATGGGTATGATGAGTTTCTTGTATATGAGGTATATATGAGTTTTGCAAGTGTATATGGTCTTTGCAAGAGTTTTCAGCAAGAGTTTTTAGTCTCAAGTTTCATGTTTTTGCTTGCTATTTAAAAATTCAAATTATTGTTCTTTAGGGTTTCTGAATTGCTTTTACTTATTTAATATAGCATAATTTGAGGGAGAGTTTTACCTCTCTCTTTATATCTTTTTGATATAGCCTATATGTTTTGTCATCATCAAAAAGAGGGAGATTGTTGATCCAAAAGGTTACACTCTCTATTTGTTTAAGTTTTGATGATAACAAAACACATAGAAGCTATATGGTACTAATAAGTTTGTTTAAAATGAGTTTCCGGTTAGTACCATTTATGAAGGCCATTGCTTAGCTATTGCAAGGTTTTCTAGGTTCATGGAGCAAATAAGGCAAATGGCACAAGAGGAAATGTCCATAGAAGAGAAGGCTCTAGCATGACATTGCATGGCTCAAGACTTCATTATGGCTCAGAGACTTCATTAGATTTGTTTTTAGTTTTATAATTTGTTAAAGAATAGTGAATAGGTTTGAAGCTCAAAATTCCTACACATAAGTTTTTGCGCACATGTCTTTTCTAAAAATCTCTCCTATATATATATATACAAAATATTTTTAAATGTAGTTTATTACTTACAAACTCCATTTTGTATATTATACCTAGTTATGATAAACACTATTTTGAAAACTATCAAAATCCCTTTGAAAATCCTTTACAAAATTCAATTTCTGATCTGGGGCGGTCGACCGGCCGGTCGACCGACTCTGTTTCAGGTCAGGTCGACCGACCGGTCGACCGGAAATCTGACCGTTTGGGTGTGTGCATGTATGCACGTCTCCCGGTCGACCGGGCAGTCGTCCGGACCCCTTTTCGGTTGACCGACCTTCGACCGACTGGAATCAAGCAACTCTCTGTTTGTTGCGGTCAACCGGGCGGTCGACCGTGGGCTGCAACGGCTCTATTATTTTGAAACCCGGTCGACCGGCCGGTCGACCGAGGCTGTGTTTCAGCCTTAACGGCTACATTTTTAAACACGTTTTAAATCGTCCTTTTTGTCTCTAAACGAGTTTAGGGGCTATTTTCTGCGTCAAATACTTCCTAATTACCATTTTGTTAGTTTACCCTTTAATCCCTAACTCTATTTTATAAATAGGGGTGATTAGGGTTGTGGGAGATACAACAATCATTTGCAAAAATTATTCAAAGTTTAAAGGCTTTCAAAAGAGTTTTGTTCTTGGTTTTTGTGCTGAAAAATCTCTCTCATTTCTGAAGTTTCTGTTTCAAAGCTCTCTCAAAATTCATTTTCTTTTTCCACTTACAATACTAGAGCTTCAATCCTACTCATTGCTCTACAGGGCTTTTGTAAGGAAAAGGATTTTTCAAAAGAGAGTTTGTGGTCTTTTGATCACCAAGGAATACTTGTACTTGAGATTGTGGAGTTGGGTACTCCGGTGTGATTATAACTCTTTGTGAAGTTATAGTGGTTAGAAATCCTTCTGGGTGAAGGCGGGGACGTAGAGCTGGGTGCTCGAACCTCGGAAAAATTCTCGGTGTTTGCGTTTGGTTTACTTGCTTTAATTCCTTACTTTATATTCATTGCTTCATTTACTTGCTCTACATTTTCATTGCAACATTGTACTTGCTCTACATATTCATTGCTATATACACTTATTTCATATTCATATTGTCGATCAAATACTCATACAACAAGATTGCAATACGCACCTCAAACTCTTATCTAGAGGAATCACGAGGAAGGAGTTCAGAGCCCTTCACGGGGTATTCGGCTTCTAGTCTTATTTTGAGTGATCGTTGCATCATAACATTTTTAATTGTGCATTGATTAGCATTATCACCTATTTACCCCCCTCTCTAGGTGATTTCAGATATGTCACTGTCATCCCAAATTGCCTTAAAAGCTTTCTTCTTCTTCTTGAATTTATTGAAAATTTTGAAGTTCCCTTTGGTTTAAGCAATGGGCAATCCTTTTTCATATGGCCTGGTTTATTACATTTAAAACATAGAGGATTATCATTAGTATCCTTATTCCTTTTAAACTAATCTTGTTTCAAGAATTATCTAAATTTTCTTGAAATTATGGCGATTTCCCTCTTCTTCATCATCTGAATTTTCTATATCTAAAGATGCATAAAAGGTAAGTACTTTTTTCTTGAATTGTTATTGTTTATCTTTCTTTCTATCTTCAATTTAGACTCATATGCCATCAAATTTCTAATGAGATTTTCTAATGGCAGTATTGATAGATCATTTGCTTCCTCTATGACAGTAGTCTTCTTTTCCCAATCTGATGTGAGTGCTCGAAAAATCTTTCTAACTTTCTCTACTTGTATGTACTCCTTTCCAAGGGCTACTAATGAGTTTGTAAAATCAGTGAACCTTATAACCATTTCCGCAAGGTTTCATTCTCTTTCGTTTTGAATAGTTCAAACCTGTGGATAAGAATATAAATCTTAGATTCTTTTACTTTATTTTTACCTTCATGTGTTACTTGTAGTATTTGCCATATTTGATGCGCTGATGTGACCGTTGACACATGGTTGAATTCTTCTTTGTTCAAAGCACAGAAGAGTGCGCTCATCGCTTTTGCATTGAGATTGACTGACTTCTTCTATTCTTCACTCCATGCATTATAATTGGTACTAGGCTTTACGTATCGCGCTTCTATAATATTCTAAAGTTCATAGTTTATTGACTGTAGATAAATTTTCATTCTGCACTTCTGTTAATTATAATTTGAACCGTCAAAAATTGGTGGACATTATGTGGAATGTCCCTCCTGGAATTGTGATGTAGGAAAATTTGTCGTCGCCATAATTGTTCCTCGCTCTGATACCAAATGTAGGATCTATGATATGACAATACAAACACTAAAGGGGGAGTGAATAGTGTTTTTAAAAATCTAGATGATTGAAGTTTTTACCTGCACACAAAATACAGAATTTCAGAACTTTAAGATAGAGAGTACAAAGTGCTCAATTCTACCGCTATAGCAAGTGGCTATGCGGGTCGTGATCCACAAGGAGGGACTAGCGATGGAAGCTTTATGCAAGTTCTCTTTTAGGTTACATTCAATGATTAAAGATCTTCTTTTAGTTCTTAAAAAGAAAAGAGCAAAATTGAGTTAAAGTCAAGTTAGGAAGAAAGTGATAGAATGAGAAGGTGGAGAAAATAGAAGTGATATGTACAAAGGAATTGAAAAGGAGTGAAAGAGATTTGGAAGACTTTGGTGTTGGTAATTTACACTAAAAATTAAAAGAAAGAAATTAAAAATAATTACTTACCTCCTTTGACCAAAAGCTTACCATGAATCTTTCGCGATGATGTTACCTAGAAGTGGAGGCAATCAGCGCATAGCTCATAAGAGTTGATTCTCGTCTCTTCCACATACATCATCAAGACAAAATAAGCATGAAATGATACAGACTGAGACTAAAATCCTTCATCATGAGCTATCGGTGGCACTTGCAAAGGCAAGGCTCTTTCGATGCTATAAGACTCACTTGGATAGCAATTGGTACAAGAAAGAGAAGTAGAAAAGAAGAAAAAGAACACAAAAATAAAGTACATAAAAAAGGTAACTATAGATTCGATTTTATAACAATAAGAGAAAAGAAGAACAACTTATACCGGTGTCACTCTCAGCACAAGCTTCATTCTCATTCTCCTATGAAACTCTGATCTCCTCTGAATTACATAAATGAAAACTGAAAATTACATAAAAAGAAAAACAAAAACATACACTAAAAAGAATGAAAAAGTGGACTAAATTCTATCTCTGCATCATCGTCCTCTGCACGCTCTGAAAAACCCAGTATTTATAGGCAAAACCCAACAGGGAGGGGCGTACGAAGATAGGGGAGTAAATGCTCCCCCAACTATTGCAACAAAGACACGAAAACTCAGCTTTGGCCGTGTTTTCGCGGCCTGGGTATGGCCAAGTGGCCACACCCAAATGGTGGGGGTCCCTGGTTTCGAGAAATTATTTTATCCGGTTCTGGATTTCTCGTTTCAATTCCTAGATTTGACGAAACAGCCTTTAATCGTTGGCTTTAACTGATTGATTTGAAAAGATATGTTTTTAACTGATTTTCAACCGATCTGAACTGACCTAATCTGCCCTGATTTACTGACTTCGAATTAATTCTGATTTAAATCAGAATTTGATGGGCTTTTAAGCTCGTTTCTCTTCCCTCTCCTTTAGTAATGGGCCTGCAAATAAATTAAACAATAATTAGAAAAAAAACAGAGTTTATTCTATAATAAGTATGAGAATATGATAATGAATATGCAATATTAGCGACCGATCACACCCCCATACCTATCTTTTGCTTGTCCTCGAGCAAAATAACTAAAAAAAAAAATATTAAACCACTTTCGCAGGTCACGCGATTGCACTGAGCATGTGCAACAAGCCGTTAAACCTCTAGGTTTCCCCTAGAGGACGAGTTTTGTTTCGTGAGGGTTTTCAGTGGATTACACCCATAAAATCTGTAAAGAAAGAGAAAAATGTTAGTATTTTGAAAACATATTTTGAAAGAAAAATATTTGAAATATTATTATAAGATTTAAGTAATCTATAAGTTATAGGAAAATCGAATTTTTCATTCCTAAACTTAGTCCCTATTCAAAAATTTGTTATTAATTAAAGTAAGGAGTCAAATTGTACTTCTCATCTAGTCTATTACTTTACCCTAAGTCATATGTACCTTCGTGACCGTGAAAATTTTGACCAAGGGTTCTTTAATTCTAACTCTTATGCCTTATTTATTTATTTTATAGATATATATATATATATATATATATATATATATATATATATATATTAATTTTTGGTGGTATTATTCCTTATTTCTATTAGGCTTTCTAATCTACCCATGTAACGAGCCTTTAATTGGTGACTCTCAGACCAAACAGTCTTAGGGCACCGCAGAAAACACCCCAAGGACTTAAGGACTCGAGCAAACAAGGCCATAAAACTAAGGATTTTATTATATGAACCATTTTTAGGCGTGAATACTTATGTTTTATGAGGCACAAATACCCAGCTTAATCAGAGGATATATATATATATATATATATATATATATATATATATATATATTTCTTTTTTTTTCAAACTTATCTAATCATCTTTTGCATAAATACCAAGGATTGCTTAGGCCAAAGCACCTAGCTAATCAATAATTAGATTTGTTTATTTTCCATAGATATACATATATAATTTTTATAAGGCATAATAATCTTTGTTTTTGAACCCTAAGTGTGTAAGTGTATAAAGTGCGCATATTTCTTCAAGGCAAAGATCAAAACTAAATTACTTTGATAAATTATATTCCTAACCCTAAAAATCAAGCAAATAATCTTATTTTGACCAAGTATAATAAATCCTATTTATGATTCTCCTATTCCTTAAAATTGACTTAATTCTTACAAAAAATATGTCAAAATATTGTTTCTATTTTCAAAACGTTTTTAAAAGTAAAGAAAATGTTAGTTTTTTTTCTTTTTTTAATAAAAAGAAAAACCTAAGTTATGTTAGAACCCTCCCCCCACACCTATCTCATACATTGTCCTCAATGTATGAATTAATGCATAAATGCATGAAAAAGGTGAAAGGGAAGGAAAATATTACCTTAAGGTGGTAGTTCTGGTGGTGGTTTGATTGGTCCCCGAAATGCGGCCCAATCTAATTTGTGTAGAATTCAGAGGAACCTATCAGAAATCTCTCTAATATAACCCACTAAAATGATGTATACATGATTGATTTTTATTAAATATTTTACCCCATCTAATTTTCAAATTTCATAATTAATTTCGGAGTCAATTTTATCAATACCCTTATCCCAAAATGGAGTGTGAAAATATGGAATGATTAACTTGGACTTAGGAAGTACGAGAACTAATACCGACTCAGAAAAGTGACTTAAGTTAAGTAAAGGTTCAGGAGTCAAGATTGGTTCAGGAAGTAAGTCCAAATCAAGAAGTTGAAACTCAAGTCCACATTCATTTTCTCACAATGGAATGTGACTTAATATTGGTGATTCAAGTTCAAGAATGACAGGTGTGGGAATCAAAACTGACTCTAAAATATTACTCAAGTCGGGTAACAAAACAGGAGTCAATATTGATTCGGAAATTTGAACTGGATCACAAATTTGAGAATCTAGCTCACATTTCTCATTGAGTTCAATTTCATAAAAATGAGAACTTGCCAATTTGTCAATGAGACTTTCAAAAGTATGAAATTGGTCAAGTTCAATATGATGATCATAAAAGATTGGCGATTCAATTTCATGATGAATTGGCACAGGATCCAATGTTGACTCGAGAAAAAGATTGAAATCAGGTGAAGACACCGGAGTCATTATTGAATCAGGAAGTAGAATTGAATCACCAAGTTGAGGTTCAGGATCATATTCATTCTCAAGTTCAATTTCAGGAAAGGATAACTTACCAATCTGTCAATGTCATTTTTAAAATTTGGAGTTTGGGCAAGTTCAAATGGGTGTGCTGAAATGGAATCTTATTTTCCAAAACAACATGATTCTTTGACTCTAACAGAATGGTTAGCGACATCAGAAATGGTCAAACGATGAGAATAGAGAGTTTGGACCATTAGATCTATGTCATGATTATGAGCGATTTGAGCCTGAGTCATGACTTCAAGCATCTTTTCATAGTCGATTGGTTCATCGTTTTGTTGTGATTGGACTTGAAAAGATGAGTTTTGTTTTAGAATTTGTGGTGAAATTGTGAGTCCGTCAGATTTGTGATTGTTGCTTGAACTCACGCATACTCATTTTCAAGATTGATGGTTTTCTATTTTGAACTGGTGGAACTGAGTATGAATCTTGAAATATTATGGACAAGGTAGATAAGGAGGACAAGTTGGTTGAAAATTGGACTCGGGGGAGGTGAATCCCCATTGACTCGGTGAAGAGTTGAAATTATTTTAGAAATTATGGTCATAATCTTAGGGGCATGGGTTATATTGATTCGGATAAGACCAATCCAGCACACTAGGTTGGTTAAAGTTATGATATGCCGGGTTGGTAATATCTGAAAAAGAGGTCGGGGTGTAATATGGATTACCATTAAAATTGAAAAATTATTGTTATAAGCCATATCACAGAGGAATTATCAAACACAAATAAAGAAAAACAAACAAATAAATAAACAAATAAAAAGAAAAAAAAATCTAACCTAAGTTAGGATAAACCTTAGACCTAGACGACTCCTAACTGGTTAGACTGTCCACGGGGGGTATGTTGCCGAATCTGACCACAAGTTAATCGGCCAGGTAGGGGCAAAATTGGTGGGAGGTATCCGCGCAAAAGCGATGGGCCTAATTAAGCCAAACCATGAGCCTTCGGGGTTTCGCCCCTCAATCCCCAATCTTAAGTCACCGATTTGGCAAGAGTCAAATTCAAATCAACTTCCCCCTTAGGTCAGTCTCCTATTTGAGTCCAAGATGTCCCTAGGGCCAACGTCTACTCAGTTTTAGTTAGGCTTGGGGTAGTGAGTGAGGAGATTGTTTGTGGGCTAAGGGAGGGTAATGACTTCCCCACCTTACCTTGTTTATAAGACAAGCCCTTAAATCAATTTAGTACTGTGTATAAGTATATAGAAAAAGTAATACTCAAGCAATATTTCATATAAGAATGAACTTTATACTAAATGCTATGCACACATACCTTAGCTCTAACACTCTTCAACAGTAAATAGAAAATGTAATGAAATAGACACATGCCTAAATGCAAAGTCTAAATCATTTTTAGCATTTACAATCAACTTTTTACTGTTGTGTTAGAAATGTATATACAGTGAGTCAAACAAGAAAATAAATGCTACAGAGATTAAACTATGCAATTCAGCCAACTTGCAGAAGATACAGGTTAGTAGTTCACTCAGATTTCCACAGGAATGTAGTAAATCTGTAGTAAATCTGAGGGCTTCTAGGCTCTGCATTCTTGAGCAAAGTTCAGGGTCACTTATATGTCCACTGCAGCAAAAATTCTTTGTTGTTAAATCTGTACACCAAAAACAAAGAAGAAAGTTAGGCAAAAATGTAAATCTAAAAAGAGAATAACTTACGTCCCTCCCCGAAAACAGTGCCAAAATTTGATTGAAGTTTTTACCTGCATACAAAATACAGAGTTTCAGAACTTTAAGATAGAAAGTGCATTGTGATCAATTCTATCGCTATAACAAGTGGCTATATGGGTTGTGATCTACGAGGAGAGACTAGCGATGGAATCTTTATGCAAGTTTTCTTTTAGGTTACAATCAATGATTTTAGTTCTTAAAAGGAAAAGAGAAAAATGGAGTTAAAGCCAAGTTAAGAAGAAAGTGGTAGAATGAGAAGGTGGAGAAAATAGAAGTGATATGTACAAAGGAATTGAAAAGGAGTGAAAGAGATTTGGAAGACTTTGGTGTTGGTAATTTACACTAAAAGTTAAAAGAAAGAAATTAAAAATAATTACTAAGCTCCTTTGACGAAAAGCTTACCTTGAATCTTTGGTGACGATGTTACCTAGAAGTGGAGGCAATCAGCGCATAGCCCATAAGAGTTGATTCTCGTCTTTTCCACATTACATCATCAAGGCAAAACAAGTATCGAATGATACAGACTAAGACTAAAATCCATAGTCATGAGCTATCGGTGGCACTCGCAAAGGCAAGGCTCTTTCGATGCTATAAGACTCACTTGGATAGCAATTGGTACAAGAAAGAGAGAAGTAGAAAAGAAGAAGAACACAAAAACAAAGTACATAAAAAAGGTAACTATAGATTCAATTTTATAACAATAAGAGAAAAAAAGAACAACTTACACCTGTGTCACTCTCAGCACAAGCTTCATTCTCATTCTCCTATGAAACTCTGATCTTCTCTGAATTACATAAATGAAAACTGAAAATTACATAAAAAGAAAAACAAAAACTTATACTAAAAAGAATGAAAAAGTGGACTAAATTCTATCTCTGCATCATCGTCCTCTGTACGCTCTGAAAAACCCAATATTTATAGGCAAAACCCAATGGGAAGGGCGTACGAAGATAGGGGGAGCAAACGCTCTCCATTTGTTACAACAAAGCTGCGAAAATGCGGCTTTGGCCGTGTTTCCGCGGCCTGGGTGTGGCCAGGTGGCCACACCCAAATGGTGGGGGTCTCTGGTTTCGAGAGATTATTTTATCGGGTTCTAGATTTCTCGTTTCAGCTCCTTGATTTGACGAAACAGCCTTTGATCACTAGCTTTAACTGATTGATTTGAAGAGATATATTTTTAACTGATTTTCAACTGATTTGAACCAACCTGATCTGTCCTGTTTTACTGACTTCGAATTAATTCTGATTTAAATCAGAATTTGATGGGCTTTTGGGCTCGTTTCTCTTCACTCTCCTTTAGTAATGGGCCTGCAAATAAATTAAACAATAATTAGGAAAAAACAGAGTTTATTCTATAATAAGTATGAGAATATGATAATGAATGTGCAATATTAGCGACCGATCACCAGACAAAAAAAAGTTAATAACCTATAAGAAATTAAATAAGCACAGAATAAATCTCAGAAAATGCAAACCCAAACACAAGAGATTTTATTATGGTTCAGTCCTGTCGACCTACATCTAATCCCAAAGCAACTCGCTTGAGATTTTCCTTATCCTGATTTTGAAACCAACAAAATCACTACACAGTACACCACTTGACAACTCCTTCGCCAAATCTGTATACCTCTCCTTATCACCAAGAAGATCTTTCTTTGAATGAATACAAATTGTACTATAAGCCTTGAATATTGTATGTGAGTGAATCTGCAAGTTTCTTATAGAGAGATTTTCAAATTTCTTCACTAAAGTTTGAAATGGGGTGAAGAAAGAAAGTGCAGATTATTTTCTGAAGATCACAAATTTGAGAATTTTTATTGAAAATTATGTGAAAAGAGTAGTGTTTGAACCCAAGGACAATACCCCTATTTATAGTTAAGAACATAGGACAGTTGGGATAGTTATCTGATTCAAATTTGAACAGAAAAGAGTGAGAAAAACACCAGAAAATCAAAAACTGTTTAACAGTCAGAAGCTGCCTTATTGTCGACTAGGATCAGGGATTAGTCGACTAGACATAGGATATTTGCTAAAGATAGTCGACTATAAGGAAGTTGTAGTCGACTAGAACTGACAAATATCAGATATAAATGTTTTTGTAAAAGAAAGTTAGTTGACTAGATATGGCATAAGTCAACTAGGTTGTGAACCGGACACTAATTAACTGTGATAAATTTTGAATTAGAAAACAGTTATCAACAGATATAGCCGACTACTAATATTTTATAGTCGACTAATCTGGCATACAGAGAAACCTAAACTCTCTGCTGATACACTTGGTTATCTAGGAAGAGAATAAGTCGATTAGAGAAGATGTTAGTCGACTAGGAAATTGGTATAAGTCGAATATACCTAGTATCAGTGTGTGTTTACAAGGCTTTTTATAAATTTATAAAAAATAGTAAAAATTACAGAAAAATAGTAAATAACCTTCTACAAACTTATGCTTTATAAGCTTGATGATAAAGTCATATCTTTAAAGATTTGAATCAAAAACCTGCAACACAAGTAGAATTTATATATGTAAAGGATATGATATATATACAAGTTTGTTATCATCAAAATCTGATATAATATATAAAGAGGGGAAATTTTCAACAGATACTTCTCACTGATTTTCCCCCTAATTAGCCGATTAACTTGTGGTTAGATTACTATAATATACCTCTCATGGACAGTCTAACCAGTTAAGAGTCGTTTAAGTCTAAGGTCTACTCTAAGTTAGGCTATATTTTTCTTTCTTTTAATTATTTATTTGTTTGTTTTTATTTTTGACATTTCTTCTGTGATATGGATTATAATTATAATTTCTTAATGCATATAGTGATCCATACTTCACCCCGATCTCTTTTGACTCGGATATCACCAACCCGACATTTTATAACTTTAACCAACCAAGTACGCCAGATTGGTTTTATCCCAATCAACATATGCTCTAGTTCCAATATTATGAACAAGACTGGAACAATCATCATCTTCCCTCTTCACCGAGTCAGTGCAGACACAACTCCCCCGAGTAATATGGTCAACCACCTTACCAACAATCAGCTTCATATACTCCTTATCAAGATCAACCCACAGAAGAAAAATTTAAATTAGAAAAGAGTCTAGAAGCATTCCTTGAGTCTGGATGACAAATCCAAAACATGAAAGACTCACAACCCCATTAAAATTTCAAAATCCAAGATCCCTACTCCATTTTTCAAGTCTCACCACAACAAAACGAAGGATCTATTGACTTAGAAAAGAGTATGAAAGCCTTAGTTCAGCCCTAAAATGATTATTTCTAATCTATTGATAGGTTAGAAGAAAAAATGAGTCATTTGATTAAAATAATTAATGATAAGAATGAGGAAACTCTACTAACATATCATTGACCATTCTCGATTCCCCTAACCATATTGATAGAAACCAAGAATCATGGTGTTTTGGAAACAATTTTAACCAAGATTCAATTCCACTTTAACATATTGAACTGGATGAATCCCAAACCTTTGACGAATTGGCAAGTTTTCACTTCAAGAAAATTGAACATGATTATGAATATGAACCTGATCCATAATTTTGTTATTCAGTTTCAATTTTTTGAATCAATGTTGACTTTAGTGTCCTTACATGATTTGGACCCATTTTTAAGCCAACACTTATTCTTGTACCCATAGAGCTTGAAATTGAACCACTAATTTTGGATAGCCACAATCTATTAATAAAAAAGAACGTGAATTTCAATTCTTTGATTTGGAACCAACTCTTAAACCAAAATCGACTCTTGAACGTGAACTTGATTTAAGTCATATCCCGAGTCAGTATTGGTTCCCGAACAAACACTCTTGAGCCCAAATAAACTATTCCACCAAATCACATTCTATTGTTGGATTAAGGTGTAACTCCAAGATATTCCTAGATTTTTCATATAACCGGGACAATTTTAATGATAGGATCGTACATAATCCTATTCAGTCTAATTGTTGTAAAAATGTAAATAAGAAAAAGGTCATCATATGTAGGTTCCTTGAAACTCTACATTACTTAGATTGGGTAGCAACACTTGGCCCAATCTGACCACCACTAGAACCATTACCTTGAGCTAATATTTTTTCCTTCCCTTTTTTTTCATGCATATATGCATTTATTCATACATTAAGGACAATGCATGGGATAGGTATGGGGGAGTGTTCTAACATAGGTTTTCTTCCTTCTTATAAAAAAATAAAAAATATTTTCCCTTTTTTAAAACTTTATGAAAAAAGAAACAATATTTTGACCTATTCTTGTAAGAAATTAAGTTAATTTTAAAGAACAGGAGAATCATAACTAGGATTTCTTACACTTGGTCAAAATAAGATTATTTGTTTGATTTCTAGGGTTAGGAAGAAAAATTAGAAAATTAATTTAGTCTTTATTTTTACCTTGATGAAATATGCATACTTTATACACTTATACGCTTAGAGTTCTAAAACAAAGATTCTTATGCCTTATGAACAAAGAATAATATAGATATAAAATAAAAAAGAAAAAATCCTCTGATTAAGCTGGGTATTTGTGCCTCATAAAACATAAGTATCACGGTCCTTATAGTCAATAAAAACACTTAGTTTTGTGGCCTTATTTGTTCGAGTCCTTAAGTTCTAGGGGTGTTTTCTCACCCGGTGCCCTAAGACCGTCCGTTTGTGAGTATCGACTAAAGGCTTGCTGCATGGGTGAATTAGAAAGCCTGATAGAACTAAGAGATATTGCCACCATAATATGTAAAAATAAGGCATAAGAGTTAGATTTGAAGAATCCCGAGTCAAATATTCACGGTCATAAAGATGAATATGACTTAAGGGTAAAATAAAAGACTATGTGAGAAATACAGTTTTAATTCTTATCTTGATTGATAACAAGTTTTTTAGTAGAGTCTAAGTTTAGTAAAGAATAGTTTGGTTTTCTTATAACTTATAGATTACTTGAATTTTATCAAAATTCTTCAAATATTATCTCGCTTTCAAATTGTGTTTTTAAAAATACTAACACTCTGTTTTTCTTTCTTTTTGTGGGTGTAATTTACTGAAAACCCTAAGAAGAATACAACTCCTCTTCTAGGGGTAACCTGGAGGTTTAAAGGCTTGTTGCACTTGCTCGTGCAGTCACGTGACCTGCACAAATGGTTTATTAAAGTTTTAGATTTAGTTTTCTCGTTTTGCTTGAGGACAAGCAAAAGATAAGCATGAGGGTGTGATTGTACACATATATTGCATTATCTATTATTACATTCCTACCTTTTTCTTGTAATAAACTCTGCAATTAATTTGTCTTAATGTCTAAATTATGCATGATGATTATTAATGGAGGAAGAGAAGATAATACCAAATAAATACTAGTTAAATTGGATTTACATGAATCTATTTGGTTAGTTTAGAGAATCAATGAGGATAAATGAGGATAGAGGCAAATTCAGAAGTTCAAAGGCAACCCTATCAATATACAAAGGGATATCTAAAGGATTGGGACGTATGTTCAGAAGATTTTGAGAGATAAGATACAATCAAACTGAAGATTAAGGGATAAACAAATACTTATCTCCAGCCTTATCTCCAACCTTATCAGAAGATCTTTTCTTTTGGATAAGTAATTTTGTCCATATCTCCAACCTTATCTCCAATTTTATCGGAAGATCTTTTATTGTTGGGTAAGCAATTTTGTCCATATCTTCAACTTTATCTCCAACCTTATTAAAAAATCTTTTTTGTTGGGCCAGCGATTTGGTCTCATCTTTAGGTGCCCTCACCCCTCCCCATTTCTCTTATAAATACCTTCATATGCAGCGGCAAAGGGCATCATTCCAGCAGAGAGCTAGGTTTAAGTTTTTATTCTAGTTTTGCTTAGGTTTTTCTTTTTCTTTTTAAATGAAATTTTATGATTTCTTTATAGCTTAAGTTAGGGAGAGTTTCATGAGAGAATGAGAAATAGTATTTAGAGTGACACTGAATTTAATCTTCTTAAGAGAGAGTTGTATTGAGAGTGACAGTTAATGTAATTTCTCCTTTTCTTCATTATTACTCAATCTAGTAGATCATTGTTTTATATTATTTCTTCTCTTGTTTTGCTTCACTTTACTCCAAAGCACATCTTCGCAAATGATTAGAGATACGAATCAACAAAAGAGATAAGCATTCTCCAGTTTTTTTTTATTTCTTAGTTTAGAAACACACTTCTTCATTCCTTCTCCTTTCATTTTCTTAAATTAGTCTTCCTTCTAATCAAACATCAACAACACTTTTTCTTGTATCATCTTCTACTTCTGACTCTAAACACTTTTATTTTTTTTTCTAAAAACTAAGAGAAGGACTTTTAAACCGATTTTAAGTAACTTAAAAAGAATACTGAAAAGCTTCTATCACAGTCTCTCCTCATGGATCACGACCCACATAGCCATATACTATAGCGGTAGTATTAAAGAACTTAGCACATCTTAATCTTCGTTTCTAAACTCTATTTTATATGCAGGTTCAGACTCGACCAATAGTCGTTTTGAAGCTCTTGACGAGCATTACAATATTACAGGCGCTAAACATGATAAAATAATAGTTAGTTGACATAAAGTAAGCATTGAAGTGTTAATTTATCAAGGTTATATGTATCCTTACATACTTCCGCTTCATTGATGTTTATGTTATTTGTTTGTATTGCTCTAGCATGATGAATATTGCTACAGTAGATAACACACAAATAGAAATATATACATGTTCAAGTTAAAGAATTTATAAAAATCTTATTTAATACGTATATAATTCATGTGGACAATAGTCGGCCCAAAAAAGGACTAGTGTTTGGCTTAATTGCATACGGTGTTAGATACTTGATGTGGGTAATGTAATTTTTGGGAGAATCTTGGTGTGTGGTAATCAGCCCAAAGGAAGGTTGCCACCACTATAGGCCCATATTGCATTACTATCATCAACTAGTCCGATGGAGGAACAGGAATCAAGATGCATAGATTTGTGTGGCCCATGCGTGTGACAATTGACCCAAAGGAAGGTTATCATTATGAACGAATCATCACATATATTATATGGTCGATATAGATAATTTAAACTTTAGGACTAATCCTATAAAGGAGCAGTCAGCTCAAAAGAAGATTGTTCTTTTACATAGGACCTAGACTTTAGGGTATCCATATTGGGCCAGTACACTATTGGCATAAAGAGATACAACTTATTTTAAAAGTTTCGCTGACAGCTCTATCAGTCAGACTGATTGAATTTATTTTAAATTCCGCTTATTTTATGGCACTACAGTGAATTTATTAAATGCAATGTTTATTAAAGTTAACTTGATGAGAAATTGTATGCTTATGTAGTCTTTTCTTCTGTTTATCAGTAAATGCATCTTCATTTTATTCAAGCCTTAATGACAACTCTATGTTGAATATACAAACTTTGAGAAGTGACATGATCATGTTATTATCGCTCTTGGATTTATGAACCTAGACTATGCCTTAAGGACTGATAAACTCCCTACCATTACTGACAAAAGTTTAGCAGAAGAATGGACCAATTATGAAAGGTGGAAGAGGTTTAATAAAATGTATCTAATGGTCATGAAGCACACTTTTCCTATAACTCTTAAGGTGCTATGCCTGCTAAAATTAGTGCTAAGAGTTTTCTAGCTGAATCAGCTGATTGATTTACTAAATCAAATAAAATTGAGGCCAACATGTATCTTTGCAAGCTGGTTAATATACGCTATAAAGACAAAGAAAATATAAGAGAGTACATTATTGAAATGTCCAACCTTGTTTTTAAATTGAAGGTACTGAAATTGAAACTCTCTGAAGAGATTCTAGTGCACTTCATTCTGATTTTCCTTCCTCTACAGTACAACCCTTTCAAGATTAATTATAATACTCAAAGGGAAAAGTGGAGTCTCACTGAGCTCATTAGTCACTGCGTTTATGATTGGCGTGTATTGGATTCCTTCGGAAGGTGCAACATCTCATTATTTTATACTCAATAGTACCGGGACTATATGCCTTGCATCCAACTGAAAGTAAGATGGAAGTACAAATTGGTTTAATCCTACATAAGATAAAGAAAGATAATTAATTAGTTGTTGAATTGAAAATTACCGTAGTTGATTACTTGCGATAAAGTTGAGAACCTAAGGCCTGTTTGGCCAGGAAACTGGCCCAAAGAAAACTGACTGATGTCAAGTTTTTTTGAGAAAATTTGAGCCTGGCTACATTTTTTGAGAAAATTTGAGCTTGGCTGCAGTCAGTTTTTTTAAAAACACTGCCAATCCATAAAGAAAAAATGACAGTTATCCTTGGCTTTTTCAGCAAACAAAAACTTTGTTGAGAAAATTCCATTGAGCCCACGGAATTTAGAGGAAAAAACCCACTTCTCAGCCATTTTCACCAAACAAACATGGCCTAAAAACATGTGTTCTGTTAGCGTAAGTGTGAAATTATGGATTCAATACACATTGAATAAGCCTCTTAGAAGGCAGCCAAATATTTCTCACCATGCGCAATCACAAGGAAAGTCAGGGTTTCAAAAGTAGAATACTCAGTAAACCAATCGGATTATTATTATTCTTACTACTATTATTTTTCTTTTTTCTTTTTCATGGTAATGAAATGGTTTAATACAACGATCAAATGAGTCACTCCCTCATACTTTCCTGCACAATACTCACAAAAAATGACGATTTGTACCAATAAGACTTAAAACTATATGTAATATCCTCATTAGATAATACCCCAAAATAATTAGTAATAATATTGATATAAAACAAATGTGTGCTTAAACAACACTTGTCACAATTCGAACCCAAGTCCTTCCATGCCAAATCCTAATGTGCAAACCCTGATGCCACTTTGGCGTGTAATTTTAAAAGGATTCAAATTTAAATTTGAACTAAATAAGTAGGTCAACCCAATTTTTAGATCTAAAACCGAATTTTCCCTAAGAAATTTAGATAATCTACAATTCTATCTAAACTACTAAATCAAATCAGTTTCAACCCCTAGCGAAGTTCAGATATAAATCCTTTAATAATGAATAAAGGCATAATCTTCATCTTCAACCCCAAGAGAAAAACTCTTATCTCAAACTTTCCCTACTTCTTTCTTCCCTTTCCTCAAGCTAATCGTGAACGAAACAAGATTTCGAGGTGCATAGATTGAGGAGCAGGAAAGGGGAACAATCCAATTAAGTAGATCTAATCTCTATGATTTAAATTTCATTTAATTCAAAAAAATAAAACCATGTTTACACTACTTATACATGAATTTCTACACTAAAACTCAATCAAAAAGATAATACAAATTTATAAGAAGATCCACTAATACCCCTCTTAATTTACATGATTTTTACAATTTCTTTGAAATATATCACAAAAAAAAATAGTGTTGCCTGCTCTTTGCCAACAGAACTGCACAGAGCCAAGAGGGTCTGTGCAGAGTCTCTGTGCCCGACCCGGGTGCAGACCCACACCCGGCTAGGGCGTTGGGCTGCGCAGTGGGCTGGACCAGCCCACTGTGCACATCCCTTTCCTACAAAAAAAAAAAGAAATTTAACTGAAAGGCCCGGCATGCTCCCGCAAACAGCCCAACTAGCCTGCACCTGCCTGGACCAGAACTCGCAATTGCAAGACCTGACCCAACTGTGAATTCAGCGCGTTAGCCTATAGAAAAACAATTAAATAAAAATATCAAAAAAATGGATAAAAAATATAAATAGCAATCTATAATACTTCTACAATCTATAATAATTTTTTTTAAATGAATAACAATATAAATAAACCAAAATCACACATTTCAAAGTCGTTTTCATTAATGGTAGATTCAGACACATTAAGAGATTTTAATGTTATAAAGCCTATTTAAAATCCAAGAAAAACTAGAAATTGGTTTGAATTAAACTTATTAAGTTCATTTAACCCAGAGAACCATATTTTGAACTCCAAACTAATTAATCGAGATTAAAAACACTTAATAATATCAAAGTAGAATATCCTTGTAAAATCTAACAATTTCTAATCAGAATGAATTATGTAGATTTATCGGGATCCTAGGATTTTGATTGAGTTGAAAACCTGCACAGAGAAAATACAGAATTTCAGAACTTTATAATAGAAGTGTGCAAGTACTCAATACTATCGCCATAGCGAGTGGCTATGCGGGTCATGATCCACAAGGATGGACTAGCGATAGACGTTTTTTGCAAGTTCTCTTTAATTCATTTGAAATGGTTAAAATTCTTCTTTTAATTCTTGAAAATAAATGAAAAATAAGTTATGATAATCTGTGAAGAAAGTGATAAATTGAGAAGGTGGAGAAAATAGAAAATGATTTTATGCAAAGAAATTAAAAAGAGTAAATAAAAAATTGGGAGATGGTAGTGATCTAAACTAAAGGATTAAAAGAAAGAAAGAAAAACTAAAAGAATTTACCTACCTCTTCCGGTTGATGACTTACCATGGATTTTTGGCACGTTTACCTTGCTTTGGAGGTGATCAATGCATAATCTATAAGATCGAACTCAGTCTCCATTCGCATTACATCATCAAGATGAACAAGAATGAAATGACACAGAATCTTGAGGAGAAGATCATCATCATGAAATATCAGTGGAAAACACACAATAAGGCTATACCGATGCTACTAGATTCGCTTAAATACTCATCAAAAATCAAAAGAGGAAGTGAAAGAAAACAAGAATAAAGAAGAAAAAGTAACTTTCAATTCGATTAAATAATAATGAAAGAAAAGATGACTACTTACACCGGTGTCACTCTCAATACAAGCACCTTTCTCCTTCCTCCATGAAATTCTTCTCTCCTCTCAGTTACATAAAGAAAATAAAAATTACATAAAAAATACTAGGTTACAAACTACATAATAGCCTAACTTCTACTCTGTGCTTAATCGTCCTCAGTACACTGAGAAATCTCAGTATTTATAGGCAAAAACTAAAAGGGGAGAGTGTGAGAAGATAGGGAAGCAAAATGCTCCTCATATCTTAACCAACCGGCCATGGAAACGTGGCTTTAGCCGCGTTTCCACGGCCCGGGTGTGGCCGCATGGCCATACCCGGGGGGGCTGATCCCTTGTTTCTCGATCTTCATTTATCTCTTACTGGATTTTCAGATTTTGGTCCTGGATTTGTCAAAACCTCCTTTTATCTTTGGTTTTAACCAATTGGTTTGTGAAGATATATTTTAACCACTTGTTCAACTAGTTTTATCTTCTCTGATTTGCCCTGATTTGCTCTAATCCTTGATTTAAATTTAATTCTGAATTAAATCAGAATTTGGGTGGACTTTGGGCTCGTTTTCTCTTCCTTCTCCCTTGGTAATGGGCCTGCATTTTATTAAAAAAATAAAACTAAATACATGATTTATTAGACAATAGATATGGGAATGTGACATTATATATGCAATATAGGTGACCGTTCACATCCCTACACTTATCTTTTGCTCGCTCTCGAGCAAAATATCAAAACCAATCCTAAAAAATTATTAGACCACTTTCGCAGGTTACTCGATTGCACTGAGCATATGCAACAAGCCGTTAAACCGTTACTCCTAGAGGATGAGTTTTGTCTCATGAGGGTTTTCAGTGGATTACACCCACAAAATCCATAAAGAAAGAGAAACAAAGAGGTAGTATTTTTGAAAAGCTTTTTGAAAGAGAAAAATATTTAAAGTATTATTGTAAGAGTTCAAGTAATCTATAAGTTATAGGAAAACCGATTTTTTTTATTCCTAAACTTAATCTCTATTCAAAAACTTGTTATCAATCAAAGTAAGAAGTCAAATTGTATTTCTCATCTAGTTTATTACTTTACCTTAAGTTATATACACCTTTGTGACCGTGAAATTTTGACTAAGGGTTCTTTAACTCTGACTTTATGCCTTATTTATTTATTTATTTATTTATTTTATTTCTGGTGGTATTATTTCTTAGTTTTATTAGGCTTTTTAATCTGCCCATGTAACGAGCCATTAATCGGTGACTCCCAAACCAGACGGTCTTAGGGCACTGGATGAGAAAACACCCGAAGGACTTAAAGGACTCGAGCAAACAAGGCCATAAAATTAAGGATTTTATTATATGGACCACTTGCAGGCGTGAATACTCATGCTTTATGAGGCACAAATAACCAGCTTAATCAGAGAATTTTTTATATAAGTATATATATATTTCTTTTCTTTTTTTCTTTTTTTCTGTAAGACATAAGAATCTTTGTTTTTAAACCCTATGTGTGTAAGCGTATAAAGCATTCATATTTCATCAAGTTAAAATCAAGACTAAATTACTTTTTCAAATTTTCTTCCCGACTCTAGAAATTAAACAAATAATCTTATTTTGACCAAGTATAATGCTATTTATGATTCTCTTATTCCTTAAAATTGACTTAATTTTCAAAATTTTTGTTTTTAAAGAAATGAAAATGTTAATTTTTTATTTTAAATAAAAAGAAAGCCTATGTTATGTTAGACATCTCCCCCACACCTATCTCATGTATTGTCCTCAATTTATGAATGAATGCATAGATGCATGAAAAAGAAGAAAGGGAAGGAAAATAGTACCTTAAGATGGTGGTTGCGGTGGCGGTCGGATTGGGTCAAGCGTTGCTAACCAATTAAGATTACGTGGTGGTTCACGGAACCCACCTTTATTGACCTCTTTTTTATATACATAATTACAATCCCCAATATGATAGGATCATGAAAGATCCTATCATGAAACTTATTCCCTTTACATAACAAGTCTTGGAAAATCATCACTGAGTCATTATGGCCAATACCTATGTCCAACAAAAGAATGTAACTTGGTGAAATAATTGACTTGGATTCAAGAGTGATAGGTTCGGGAACCATTACTAACTCAGGAAAATAACCTTTAAGTTCGAAAGACAGTTTTGGTTCAAGAGTTGAGTCCAAATCAATGAATTGAAATTCACATTTTTCTCCCATCAATGGAATGTGACTATCCAAATGTGGTGATTCAATTTCTAAATCTATGGGTACAAGAATAAATGTTGGCTCCAGAAATTGGTCCAAATTGGGTAATGATACCAGAATCTAAAAAATCACCTAGAGGGGGGTGAATAGGTGATTATGCTAATCTAATGAACTCAATGCGAAATTTAAGAACTTAATGCAATACACTCAAGTACAATCAACAAGTGATGCACACACAACCAAGCCAAGCAATTATGAATGCACAATATGAATAGTTGCAAGGCACAAAGTAAAGAGCGAGAGAGAGAGAGAGAGAGAGAGAGAGTCAATGGATCAAGCGCAAACAACAAGATGTGTTTCGAGGTTTGAGCACCCAGCTCTACATCCCCGCCTTCGACACACGAAGGATTTCTAATCCACTAGCAAGTCCACAAAGAACTCTCACAAGGAGTACCCAACTCCTCTCTTTACAACCACAACCTCCTCCTTGAGGCAAGATCCAATCCAACAAAACAATCACCTCACAACCCGAGGGATTAGCACAAAGCAAACACAAGGATTACCTCACAACTTGAGGGATACAACCCAAATGCACAATTTCCTCAACACAATGAGGGCAAGGCACAAAGCAAAGATTGGGTTTTTAACTTGGTGGTCTAAACAACAACCACAAACAATTTCTTTCTCCCACACAAAGATCCTATAGAATAAGAAAGTAGATGTTGCTCAAGTGTGGAGAAAACCAATGGAATGGAAATCAAAATCACAAAGAAAATCCTTGGGAAAAACTGAAACCAAGATATAGAAGATGAATCAAAACTCTTTTCCCAAAAATCCTTTTCTTTGATTTTCCAAACCCTAGCAAAAACACCAAATAGATTGTTCAATTTGAATCCAAAAACTTCTTTTGATTGCTGTGAAAACACCAGAGAGTAAGGAAAAATTCACACAAAAATTCTTAGAGAAAAACTCTTTCCAATGGGGTATTTATAGCCCCCAGAAAAATATAGCCGTTGGCAGCAGAAAATGCCAGAAATACACTGCCGGTCGACCGGCCGGTCGATCGTCCAACGGTTAAATGTGCCCGTTGGCAGCTACCGGTCGACCGCCCCGGTCGACCCAAACAAACAGAGAGCTCTGCTCTCAGACCCGGTCGACCCTGACGGTCGACCGTCCAGTGTCTGCCAAACGTGCACAGATCTGTGCACGTCGGTCGACCGACCCGGTCGACCGACTTCAGCCAAGTCGACTTAGTCAGAAGACTAGTCGACTGGTTGAAGCCTGGAACAGAAAACTGGGTTAGAAACATGTTTAAAAATTCTTTTATCTTTTCTAAAAATCACCAAAAATAGTTTTATCATTTTGCATTGATATATAAACATGTGGTAAAAAGTTTAGCTCAAATATCAATCAATATGAACTATTTTTGTGTCTTATCATTTTTTTTACCAAAAACCAAAAAATGTATTTTCTAAAACTTGGATTTTGAATAGAAAATACGTTTTGTCCAAAACTCTTTCAAATACAAAAACATGATATTTAAACACTTTGAAGCATGATGCATATGGATATAATCCTATATACATGAAACATATATATATCCATGTTTTTGTCATTAATTCCAAAATATGTTTTGTCAAAAATACCAAAACATAAAACACATGAATAAGAAGTCAAAACTAAGTTTGTCTAGGAAATTAAGCATGCATGTATATAGAACAAATCATATATACATTAAACCATGTAAACTTGTTTTGATCTATCTATTCATGAAAACCAAGATCGGTTAAACCTAAAATCGAAAAACCGAAAACCAATATTCAAAACATGAAACGTGTGTGTTGTGAACTTGAGCATATCATACTATTCTAATCTTTACAATTTGGATCTAAACACAAAACTAAACTATGGTACCGATGTCTTCTTGTAGAGCGCAATCTCCAAGCCGACTCGATCCAAAACTCTTTGATCCACCGAGCAAGTGCTATATATGATCTTTGACGCTCGGGCTCTTGAATCAACATGTGAAACCTTCCAAATCATCTTGTTGAAGCTAATCACCAACTAATAACTTGATTAATGATCTGAAACTAAAATCACAAGATTATTAGTACATATAACTACATGAGTTAATCATCATCAAAACTAGAGTGGAAGGCCTCTGGGCCAACAATCTCCCCCCTTTTTGATGATGACAAAACTCATGGAGTTATATATGCATGGATTAAAGTTAAGCTTCAAAGAAGCTCCCCCTTAACTCATGCATAAACAAATAAACAATAAATATGCAATGAATATCAAACATGAAACATGAAACATGCATATCTATACATAAACAATAAAAGGTTCTAGATACCAATGAAATGTTTAAAACAAAACATGCTCTAGATACCAATTACAAAACATGCTCTAGATATCAATTAAAATTAAACTAAATTAAACTTAATATATGCAAAACATAAACATGCATATATAAACCAAAATACTTCTCCCCCTTTTTGTCAATCATCAACAAAGAGGTAAAAATCAAAACAAAACAAAATCTTCTCTCTTTTTAATACAAAGAAACAATCTTCAATAAGGGATAAAAGCAAAACCAAATCAATAAATTTTTCTCCCCTTTTTGTTCGAAACAACGAATCAATAAAAATAATATTTTTCCTTTTTTGTCTGAAAAAACAAAGCCAATTAGGGGTGACAATCAATTAAGGTACCAATTGAAAATATGTCAAAGAATAGCATCTTGATACCAATTGAAAGGAAACAAACAAAAAATATTGATACCAATTTTAAGCAAAAACACATGAAAAATCTTGATACCAATTAAACATAATAAATTTTAATGTCTAAACACAAAAATTTTGATACCAATTGTAAATATTTTTCATTTTGAACATATGATACTAAATTTGAATTTTCAATCATAAAGTATGGGAGTACAAATACCAATTGAAAGACAAAATCAATTTTTCTCCCCTTTATGAAATACACACTAAAACAATGCTTAGGCTTGATACCAATTTAAAAGTAATCAATTGAAACAAAATTGAAACTCAAACTCTAGCATAAACAAGATTTTGTGCTTAAAGATATAGGGATATAATAAGCACAAATAAAACATATATATGTATGAAAAATAGATACCAATAGAAATTGATATTCTTGGAATAGAAAGCATACATACATACAAACATATATGAGTATACAAGAAGGGTCAAGATTGATACCAATTGAAAGAATTCAATGATACCAATTGAAATAACAATAAGATCAAATATATATCTCATATAACTACCTCCCAATCATGGTTCAAGTTTTAAAAGATTTTCATTTTAAAGCATACATGAACATGATCTCCCATCCATCCTCCCATCGAAGGTAGGGGTTTTCAAAAATAGGTTTGAAAATGTAGTATGTTTGAAAATCTCTACCATAGTGAAGAATACGAACTAGTTATAGAAAATCTTGTTAACTAGTACGAAATCCTTCAAGCAAGGAATAAGGCAAAATTATTTTTCATGAAACACATGTAAATCACATGATCACTAAACACTCAAAATCCATAAAGTCCATATCATAGTCTCATGAAAACAAATCATGAGTAAACTAATAAAGTGAGTGTACAAGTAAAATGTGACACATATCAACATGAAAATATTCAATTAAGCTCATTTGAAATTCCTTGAAAACATGAAAACATGAAATTCATTATAAATGTGAAATCACCTAGCAAACATGAAATTCATCCAAACGATTTAAACTTCAAGGCATATGTATGTCATGTACAAACTAAAGTATACATACATATCCTAAACACAATGAGACCACAAACGTATATGCATGAAGGCACGTGGCTCAAGGATGTATATGTATAAATGATAGTTTGGACAAGATGGACATATACATGAAGTTAAAACAAAATAAGTGAAATGATGAATACAAGTCAAATGCAAGAATTATCAAAACTAGACTATACTAGTACATCAAGTGAATACAAATGAGCGTTCAAGCACAAACATATATAAAGGTCTATTTGTAGCTCACTAGTTGTACAAGTATAAGTCCTAGTCTTAATGAAAACTTATCATTCAAGCAAGTAGTCAAAACATGAAGCATAAAACGGGAATTATAACCCAACATGATAAACATAATAATCAAAACATGAATTATTAAAACAAAAAGTCATAGTCAACCATATGATTAGCATGACAAAGACATGTACATTAGAACTATGATTAACATGATAGCTAAAACATAAAGAGAACACAAAATATGGGTCCATACTAAACATGGGTGTCTCAACAACTAATCATGTAAAGCATAAGTCTAATAAACATGGCAAACATCATACTAATCATGAAACAATAAAACATGATTCAACAAAACAAAAATCATAAACATCCAAATGGTCATAATGCATATGCATGTGCATTAGATCTAGTGCATACATATTAGTTTAAACAAGGTGAGAACACTAAATATAGATCCATATAAAACATGGGTGTCTCAAGTAACTAAACATGTATAACACTAATCTAATCAACATGATATAAGCATGATGAACAATAAACCATGGCATGCTATAAATTGATGAACATGAAAGACAAGCATAATAAAAACGGGAGTTAGAGAGTGATACCAAAACCAATGAAGATGCATCTCTAGTTCTCCAAACCACGGTGGTCCTCCCACCAAATCCCCTTGAGAGTGAAGCATCCAAATGGTTCTCTTTTAAGCTTAGAACGCATCCACCTCAAGGCACCAATACTCTCACGTGATGCGAGAGCTCCCACCTACATCAAAAAGCATAGAGGTGGTCTTTGGTACCCATTTTCTTTTGGGTCCACGGAGGTTAGTATCTTTTCTAACCCAAACAAGATTAGTTGCTAAATTTTCATGATAAACACGATCATAACAAAATCTAGCAAGGTGGCCTTGTCAACCACAATGTGTACAAGTGCACACATGAGCATACATGTAATGGTGGTGACCGTGGGAAGCATGTGTATGCCATGTAGGGTGTGCATGTAAAAATGGACCTTGTTTCTTACGAACCAAGGATTCCAAGCGTGTGTGATTCAATGTGCATTGGCTCAAAGTGGAGCCCAAACATTCAACACTTTTCTTCAAAACATTTATATCATTTTCAATAGTGGAAGATAAAGTGGAGCATGCAATGGGAGTGCTAGAACAAGAAGCTACACTAGCATGACAAACATGAATATCAATCTCATTTTGTAAAGATTCATTTTTCTTTAAAATAAGATCAAGTTCCTTAGTGATAGAATCAATTTTATTTTTCAAGGAAAGGTTATCTTTAAAAGTAAAATCCAATTTTGAAGATAAAATCTCATTGTGCTTCACAACATCATCACAATCATTTTTACTTTTTAAAACATCAATCTCATTAAGGGCAAGTCTAGTTGGGATCTTAGTGAGTCACGTTCACTAGTAATCTCTTCCTTCTCTTGTAAAACCAATTCAAAATTAGAACACAAATCCTTTAATACATTTTTCAAAACAAGGTTGTCCTCTTTCAAAAGATTGTGTTTTTCCAATAAATTTTCAAGCTTTTGAGCAAGTTTCAAATTTAAAGTTTGAACTTCAAAACAACCATGGCAATAGGAACTAGAGCTATTATCTAATTGAGAATCCGATTATACCTCAAGGGAGTTATTCCCTTGGACCATGAGGCAACGCTCTTCGGACTTTTCTCTCATAGATCTCCTCATCTTGTTGATAATCCTTGGAAGCTCGGGAGACGTCAATAAGCTCCAAACTGCAAAAGCTGAGTCATAACGATCAAACACCGGTAAAAGATGTTCACTTAGAGATGCTCTAAGTGCTCTAAGTGCTAATGCATTAGCCATTTTATGCTTGCTACTATTAGGGAAGGATTTCATAGTGGAGGCTTGATACACTAGATGTCCTAGTCTTTTCAAATGGCTACTCATATTGGCCTTCCAAGCATCAAGTCTAATATGGTCAAACATAGGAGGGCTATCCATGAGAGCAAACTAAATGAGTGCAAATGAACAATGCAAATGAAGATTAGCAAACCAAGATATCACTCCTAGGTGGTTAAACCTAAATATCAGGAGCACTAGCTCTGATACCAATTAAAAAATCACCTAGAGGGGGGTGAATAGGTGATTATGCTAATCTAATGAACTCAATGCGGAATTTAAGAACTTAATGCAATACACTCAAGTGCAATCAACAAGTGATGCACACACAACCAAGCCAAGCAATTATGAATGCACAATATGAATAGTTGCAAGGCACAAAGTAAAGAGAGAGATAGAGAGAGTCAATGGATCAAGCGCAAACAATAAGATGTGTTTCGAGGTTCGAGCACCCAGCTCTACATCCCCGCCTTCGACACACGAAGGATTTCTAATCCACTAGCAAGTCCACAAAGAACTCTCACAAGGAGTACCCAACTCCTCTCTTTACAACCACAACCTCCTCCTTGAGGCAAGCTCCAATCCAACAAAACAATCACCTCACAACCCGAGGGATTAGCACAAAGCAAACACAAGGATCACCTCACAACTTGAGGGATACAACCCAAATGCACAATTTCCTCAACACAATGAGGGCAAGGCACAAAGTAAAGATTGGTTTTTTAACTTGATGGTCTAAACAATAACCACAAACAATTTCTTTCTGCCACACAAAGATCCTATAGAATAAGAAAGTAGATGTTACTCAAGTGTGGAGAAAACCAATGGAATGGAAATCAAAATCACAAAGAAAATCCTTGAGAAAAACTGAAACCAAGATATAGAAGATGAATCAAAACTCTTTTCCCAAAAATCCTTTTCTTTGATTTTCCAAACCCTAGCAAAAACACCAAATAGATTGTTCAATTTGAATCCAAAAACTTCTTTTGATTGCTGTGAAAACACCAGAGAGTAAGAAAAAATTCGCACAAAAATTCTTAGAGAAAAACTCTTTCCAATGGGGTATTTATAGCCCTCAGAAAAATATAGCCGTTGGCAGCAGAAAATGCCAGAAATACACTGCCGGTCAACCGTCCAACGGTCAAATGTGCCCGTTGGCAGCTACCGGTCAACCGCCCCGGTCGACCCAAACAAACAGAGAGCTCTGCTCTCAGACCCGGTCGACCCTGACGGTCGACCGTCTAGTGTCTGCCAAACGTGTACAGATCTGTGCACGTCGGTCGACCGATCCGGTCGACCGACTTCAGCCAAATCGACTTGGTCAGAAGACTAGTCGACTGGTTGAAGCCTGGAACAGAAAACTGGGTTAGAAACATGTTTAAAAATTCTTTTATCTTTTCTAAAAATCACCAAAAATAGTTTTATCATTTTGCATTGATATATAAACATGTGGTAAAAAGTTTAGCTCAAATATCAATCAATATGAACTATTTTTTTGTCTTATCATTTTTTTTACCAAAAACCAAAAACTGTATTTTCTAAAACTTGGATTTTGAATAGAAAATACGTTTTGTCTAAAACTCTTTCAAATACAAAAACATGATATTTAAACACTTTGAAGCATGATGCATATTGATATAATCCTATATACATGAAACATATATATATATATATATATATATATATATATATATATATATATATATATATATATATATATATATATATATATATATCCATGTTTTTGTCATTAATTCCAAAATATATTTTGTCAAAAATACCAAAACATAAAACACATGAATAAGAAGTCAAAACTAAGTTTGTCTAGGAAATTAAGCATGCATGTATATAGAACAAATCATATATACATTAAACCATGTAAACTTGTTTTGATCTATCTATTCATGAAAACCAAGATCGGTTAAACCTAAAATCGAAAAACCGAAAACCAATATTCAAAACATGAAACGTGTGTGTTGTGAACTTGAGCATATCATACTATTCTAATCTTTACAATTTGGATCTAAACACAAAACTAAACTATGGTACCGATGTCTTCTTGTAGAGCGCAATCTCCAAGCCGACTCGATCTAAAACTCTTTGATCCACCGAGCAAGTGCTATATATGATCTTTGACGCTCGGGCTCTTGAATCAACATGTGAAAGCTTCCAAATCATCTTGTTGAAGCTAATCACCAACTAATAACTTGATTAATGATCTGAAACTAAAATCACAAGATTATTAGTACATATAACTACATGAGTTAATCATCATCAAAACTAGAGTGGAAGGCCTCTGGGCCAACAGAATCAACATAGATTCAAAGATAAAAACTGAATCACAAGGTTGGGGATCGAGGTCACATTCACATTCAAGTTCAATTTAGAAAAACTTGCCAATTTATCCAAGGTTTGGAATTAGTCAAGTTCAAATTTGTGTGATGAAATTGAGTCTTGATCAAAGTCTCCAACATACCAAGATTCTCGTTCCTATCAATATGGCTAGGGCAATCAGGAATGGTCGAACATGTGTTATGTAGAGTTTCCTCATTCCTATTTTTTACTATGCTGATATAACGACTCATTTGTGCTTTTAGCCTATCGATAGATTAGAAAAAATTATTTTCGGACTGAATCAGGTTTTTCATACTCCTATCTGATTCCATAGGTTCTTTTTCTTGTCGTGGGACTTGGAACGTGGAGTAAGGATTTGGATTTGGGAGTCTTGTGGGAATTATGAGTCTATCATTTTTAGCTTTTATTCTTGGGACTCAATCATGGCTTCTATACTTTTCATACCTTAGATTTTTCTTCTATTGGTTGATCATGACTAGAAAAATTATATACTGAATGTTGGAATGGTGGTTGACAATATGACTCGGGGGAGTTGTATCCCCATTGACTCTGTGAAGAGTAGTGATGATTACTCCAGTCTTGTTCAAGTATTTGGACTGGGGTATGTATTGATTCAGATAAGACCAATCCGGCATACTTTGTTGATTAAAGTTATGATATGCCGGGTTGGTAATATCCGAGTCAAAAGAGGTTGGGATATAATATGGATTACCATTAAAATTGAAAAAAATTATTGTTATAAGACACATCACGCAAGAAATATCAAAAACAAACAAAGAAAAACAAACAAATAAACAAATAAATAAAAAATCTAACCTAAGTTAGGGTAGACGTTAGACCTAGACGACTCCTAACTAGTTAGACTATCCATGGGGGGTATTTATGGAATCTGACCACAAGTTAATCGGCCAGGTAGGGGCAAGATAAGTGGGAGGTCTCCGTGCCTAAGCAGCGGGCCTAATTATGCCAAACCACTGTTCTTCAAAGTTTCGCCTCATCAATCCCCAACCTTTGACACCGATTTGGCAAGAATCAAATTCTAATCAACTTTCCCCTTAGGTCAGTCTCTTATTTGAGTCCGAGATGTCTCTTGGGCCAACATCTACTCAGTTTTAGTTAAGCTTGAGTTAGTGAGTGAGGAGATTGTTTGTGCACTTAGTAAGGGTAATGACTTTCCCACCTTATATTTTTCATAGGACAAGCCCTTAATTTAGTTTAGTGCAGTGTTCAAGTAAATAGAAAAAGTAACACTCAAGCAAGATTTCATACAACAATGAACCTTATACTAAATACTATGCACACATACCTTGACTCCAGCACTCTTCAACAGTAAATAGAAAATGTAATGAAATAGACACATGCATAAATGCAAAGTCTAAACTATTTTTAGCATTTACAATCAACCTTTTACTGTTGAATTAGAAATGTATGTACAGTGAGTCAAATAAGAAAATAAACAGCTGTAGATATTTAAATTTTGCAATTCAGCCAACCTGCAAAAAAAAAAAAACAGGTTAGTAGTTCACTCAGATTGCCACGGGAATGCAGCAAATGTGAGGGCTTCTAGGCTCTTCTTTCTTGAGCAGAGTCCAGGGCCACTAATATGTCCACTGCAGCAAAAATTTTATTATTGTTAAATCTATACACCAAGAACAGAGAAGAAAGTTAATCAATAAAGTAAACAAAAATAGTTACTTACCGTCTCATTCCCCAGCAATGGCACCAAAATTTTGATTGAGTTGGAAACTTGCACATAGAAAATACAGAATTTCAGAACTTTATAATTGAAGTGTGCAAGTACTCAATGCTACCGCTATAGCGAGTGGCTATGCGGGTCGTGATCCAGAAGGAGGGACTAGCGATGGAAGCTTTTTGTAAGTTCTCTTTAGTTCACATGAAATAGTTAAAGTTCTTCTTTTAGTTCTTGAAAAGAAAAGGAAAATAAGTTATGTTAATTTGTGAAGAAAGTGGTATATTGAGAAGGCGGAGAAAATATGAAATAATTTAATACAAAGAAATTAAAAAGAGTGAATAAAAGAGTTGGGAGTAGGTAGTGATCTAAACTAAAGGATTAAAACAAAGAAAGAAAAACTAAAAGAACTTACCTACCTCTTCCGGCTGATGACTTACCTTAGATTGTTAACACATTTGCCTTACTTTGGAGGCGATCAACACATAATCCATAAGATCGAGCTCAGTCCCCATTCGCATTACATCATCAAAACGAACAAGAATGAAATGATACAGAATCTTGAGGAGGAGATCATCATCATGAAATATCGGTGGCAAACACACAACAAGGCTATACCGATGCTACTAGATTCGCTTAGATACTCATCAAAAATCAAAAGAGGAAGTGAAAGAAAATAAGAATAAAGAAGAAAAAGTAACTTTCAGTTCAATTAAGTAACAATGAAAGAAAAGATGATTACTTACACCGGTGTCACTCTCAGTACTAGCACCTTTCTTCTTCCTCTATGAAATTCTTCTCTCCTCTCAGTTACATAAAGAAAATAAAAGTTACATAAAAGAAAATAAAAAACCTAGGTTACAAGCTACAGAATAGCCTAATTTTTACTCTCTACTTGATCGTCCTCTATACACTGAGAAATTCCAGTATTTATAGGTAAAAACTAAAAGGGGAGAGTGTGAGAAGATAGGGGAGCAAAACGCTCCCCGTACCTTAACCAATTGGCCGCATTTTCGTGGCCTGGGTGTGGCTACATGGCCACACCCGGGGGTGGCTGATCCCTGATTTTTCGATCTCCTTTTATCTCTTGTTGGATTTTCAGATTTTGGTCCTGGATTTGTCGAAACCTCCTTTGATCTTTGGCTTTAACCAATTGATTTATGAAGATCTGTTTTAACCGTTTGTTCAACTGGTTTTATCTTCTTTGATTTGACCTGATTTACCCTGATCTTTAATTTGAATTTAATTCTGAACTAAATCAGAATTTGGGTAGGCTTTGGGCTCGTTTTCTCTTCCTTCTCCCTTGATAATGGGCCTGCATTTTATTAAACAAAAATAAGACTAAATACATGATTAATTAGACAATAAATATGGGAATGCGACATTATATATGCAATATAGGTTACCGATCAGATTTCAATACTCGTTCTCATGACCAAGCTCAGGTGAGTGTTCTTTTTCTTTATTCAGTTAAATAAGGATTCTTTGAGATAAATGATTTTATTTGGTTATTTATTTATTTTATGATGGTGATTTAAATTATTAAGTTAGCTTTCTAGTATTTAGAAAAATTGTAGTTTTCATAATTTAATTCCCTGTACTAATGATAAAATGATTTTTCCTGTAATATTTATGTATTCTTGCATGTATTGCTTATTCTTAATAATAATTCTACATGATCACTGCATGATAATGGTCTAGGCTATGCCACTGAAACTTACTGGGGTAATGTTGTGATATCATATTGATACACTGTTATTTATTGACACTGTACTGCTGTTACCGATAACGTATTACCTAGTAACTTATGTGATATGAAACATTAGGTAACTTACATCTGGGGATGGAGGAGTTAAAAGGTGAGATAACGTTTATATTTTGGGTGGACCTAGGAAAAGGTTGTGCAACTGAAAAAGGTTTTCACTACAGTGTTCTTGTAGGGTGACTAGCAGCCCATCTTTCTTATCCTGTTATACATGTTACCTGTCCTGTGATACATGTTATATGACTACCTAGTGGTAGGGTCTGGTTCAGTACCAGGAGTTTGGGTCGTGGTTCCTAGTATGTACGGGACCCATCTAAAATATAGACAATATCTCAAATATTAACTTCAAACAACTAGTACTATGCCTACTGGACATGTTTAAGAAATATTGAATATATGAGGTACATATGGCATGGTTGTTAAATATTATACTTAACAGTGCATGTTGTTACTATTTTGCATGTTTCTTTTATATCCCTTCATTTTACCACTCATTAGGTCGCTTATTGATGACCCTAAGTTTGCTTGCTCAAATCTAGATCCGAAAACACCTCAGGACCACGAGTATTTCGAGCATGTCACAGAACTCTAGTAGGCTATTATCAGCTCATCTCGTGAGGACTTTCTTAATGTTTTATTTCTATCTCAGTTATGGTTGTAATAAGTAAAATTTTTGGTGACATTATTGCACTTAATTTGGAATGCTGGAATAATTGTGAACCTTATGATTTGATTTAATATACTGAGACTTAACGTATTTATTTTTAAAATACGTCACCGGCTTTCGTCACGTACCCAATTGTGTGCATTTTAGAAAGTAGGGCGTGACAGAATTTTCATGGTATTAGAGTCAAGTTTGTAGGGATTACAATTATGTTAATGTTGGCCCAGAGACCTTCCACTTTAGTTTTGATGATGATTAACTCATGTAGTTATAGTTTACTAATAATCTTGTGATATTTAGTTTCAGATATTTGATCAAGATATTAGTAGGTGATTAACTTCAACAAAGGTATTTTGGAGCTTTCACATGGTGATTCAAGAGCTCGAGCGTCAAGTTCACATCTAGCACTCGGTTGGAGTCAAGCTCGGGGAATCGCATTTGGATCGAGTCGACTTGGAGACTTCGTTCTACAAGAAGGCTTTGGTTTGTTTAGTTTAAGATTTACTTTAGATCCATTGTAAAGATTAGATAGTGTGATATGCTCAAGTTCACAACACACACACTTGTTTTAAGTTTCAAGTTTCATGTTTTGGTTTTCGGTTTAACCGATCTTAGTTTTCATGAATAGATAGAATCAAAACAAGTTTACATGGTTTAATGTATATTAGATTTGATCTATATACATATATACTTCATCTATTTAGAAAAACTTATTTTGATAGTCTACTTCATGAGTTTGGAGTTTTGTATTTAGACAAAACTTATTTTTGGATTTAATGTCAAAAACATAGATATAATACCTTTCATGTATATTGGATTCTATCCATATACTATATGCTTCAAAGTTGTTTAAATATCATGTTTTTGTATTTACATGAGTTTTGGAAAAATTGGATTTCCATTTCAAAAATTCTATTTTTGGAAAATACAGTTTTTGGTTTAAGGGAAATTTTCTATCGCACAAAAATGGTTCAAATAGTTTGAAATATGTGTTGAATTTTTGTCACACATATTTGTATTTCAAAGATAATACAAGAACTGATTTTTGTGAAATTTATGTGATTTTATGGGATTTATTTGAAGTTAAAATATCGAGTTTTTAAATCCTATAATTTTTCCCTGCCAGGCTCTGGCGGTCAACCGGACCAGTGGTCGGTCGACCGTCCCAGTCGACCGATGTGCATGGGACGTGCACAATGGCCAAGTGATTTGGCCGGTTTACCGTGCGGTCGACCGACTGAGATCACTCCACTCTCGGGTGGGGTCGGTCGACCATGCGCTTTGGCCCGGTCGACCGTAGGGCGCAACGGTAAAAAATTTGACCATTGGCCGGTTGACCGGTCGGTCGACCGGAAGGGCAAACTGGCTCTTTTTTAGCTGCCAGCGGGCAGATTTCCAAATGGGTTATAAATACCCTATTTGGAGTTAGTTTTTAACAAGATTTTCAAGAGCCAAAATTTTCATACATTCTAGTGTTTTAATACAAGTTTTCAAAAGAGTTTTTAAGCCAAAAGATTTCATCTTTTATTTGTTTTAAAGGGTTGGAAAAATCAAGAAAAGGAAAGTCTTTGAGATTATTTTTGATCTTCATTTTATATCTCTCTAGAAGTTTTCCCAAGAGTTTTTCTTTGTGTTTTTGATTTCCAAACTCTTTATTTCTCTCACTTGAGCTTATCATTCTATCCTATCTATATGATCTTTATTTTAGTGAGAAAATTGGTTTGTGGTTGAGATAGACCACCAAGTTGTAAACCTTCCATTCATTGTGATATCCCTCCAGTGAGAGGTGATTGAGTTAATATCCCTCTAGTGAGAGGTGATAGTGGAAGTGGTATTTGGCTCCCTCTAGTGAGAGGTGGAGATTGTGTTGGAATCCCTCAAGTGTGAGGTGATTGATTTGTTTGTGTGGCTAAGTACCTATCCCTCTAAGTGTAGAGGTGATTTGTTTTGTGCCTTGCCTCTAAGAGTAGAGGTTGTATTGATTGAGAGAGGAGTTGTGTACTCCCGATTGTATTTACCCCAAATCCTCAGTGGAGGTTCCCTGTGTGGGAAGTCCTGTGTGGACGAGTTAGTGGAAATCCTTCTGTGTGAAGGCGGGGACGTAGAGCTGTGTGCTCGAACCTCGAAACGTATCTTGGTGTTTGCGATTGATCCACTTTCTCTAACTTTCTCTCTTACACTGTGCATTGATTCATATTGCCATATCATATACATGCTTGTGTTGTTTGTGTGTGCCCATACTTGTGTTTAATCAAGAGAGCTTTACATAGCACCTCAACTCTTATTTAGAGGAATTCAGAGGAGTTAGTCTAGAGCTCTTTACTGGGAATTCGGCTACACTCATTGGTTACACTAAGTGTGTTGTATTAAGTTTTTAATTCCGCATTATTGATCATTAGATTAGCCATACACCTATTCACCCCCCTCTAGGTGTATTTTCAATTGGTATCAGAGCCTACACTCCTGATATTAGGTTTAACCACCTAGGAGTGTGATCTTGGTTTTGCTAATCTATCATTTGCATTTGTACACTTATATTGTTTACACACACTCATGGACTTCATGACCCCACCTATGTTTGATACTTCCAACATTGTTGTTTGGAAGGCTAGGATGTCCATGTACCTAAAAACCCTAGGCTTGCATGTTTTCCTTGCCACTTCCAAGAAATCATATCTTGGTAATAGCAAGCATATAGAGGCCAATGCACAAGCCCTTGAGGTACTTAGAAGCACGCTTAACAAAAAATATCTTAGGATGGTTTCTAACTGTGATTCCGCCTTTGCAGTGTGGAACACGTTGACCTCCTCCAAGCTTCAAATGCCAACCATTGTGGAGAATGAATCTAGTGGAGAATCCGAGCAACATTACTACATGGTCCAAGGGAATGACTCCCCTGAGGTATACTCGAAAACTCAATTAGATGATGATGATGCTAGTTCTTCTAGTAATGATTTTATTGATGCCAATGCTTTGAATGAAGAACTTTCAATCGTTTGTGAAAAATTATTAGAAAAATATAATCTTTTGAAAAAGAAGAGTTTTGGACTAAAAAAAGAAAATAAGGATTTGTGTTCAAAACTTGATTTGGCTTTACAAGAGAAGGCTGAGATTTCAAATGAGTGTGACTCTTTGAAAACTCAACTTGAACTTGTTTTAAATGAAAACAAGATTTTGAAAAATAAAAATGATGGTGAAAATCTTTTGAAGAAAAATAAAGTTCTATCTTCAAAACTTGTTTTTGTTTTAAAGAAAATGATTCTTTGAAAACAAAATTATTTCTATTTCAAAAGAATTGGATTTGGTTTCTAAGAAAAATATTTCTTTGAAAAATGATTTAGACTCTCATGTTTGCCATGCTAGTGTAGCTTCATCATCTAGCATACCTATTGCATGCACCTCTTCTTCCATGATTGAAAATGATTTTTGTTTGCTAAAGAAGAGTATGGATTGTTTGGGCTCCACTTTGAGCCAATGTGCTTTGAAACACACACGGTTGGAATCCATGTTTCAAAAGAAATAAGTTTCTCCTATGCATGCACACAAACCACGGCATACACATGCTCCTCACGTTCACACTCATCACACAATGTATGCTCATGTGTACACTTGTACACATTGTGGACGTAAGGGCCACCTTGCTAAATTTTGTTATGATAGGATACATGATTCCAATTTAGCAAATAAATTTGTTTGGGTTAGGAAAGGAGCTAACCCCATGGACCCAAAAGAGTATGGGTACCAAAGACTACTCCTATTTTATTTGAAGTAGGTGTAGGCTCTCACATGACGTGAGAGTAATGGTGCCTTGAGGTGGATGCGTTCCGAGCTTAAAGAGGACTATTTGAATGCATCACTTTCAAGGGGAGTTTAGTGGGAGAACCACCTCGGTTTGGAGACATAGAGATGTACCCTCATGGTTTTGGTAACGATCTCTAACTCCCATTTTATGTTTACATGCTTTTCATATTATTCATTTTTAGCATGTCATGTTTTAATGCTCATTATGCCATATGCCATGTTTATTAGTCCTATGACATACATGATTAGTATTTGAGATCACTCATGTTTAATATGGACTTATACTTTTGTGTTCTCACATTTGTTTAGCTACTGTGTATATCATAAATCCATGCATGTGTATTTACATAATGATCATATAAGTTTTGTTTTGATTTCTATGCTTCATGTTTTGACTACATGTTTGGATATTAGTTTTCATTAAAACTTGAGTATATACTTGTACAACTAGTGAGCCACAAATAGATTATTATATGTTTGTACTTGAATGCTCATTTGTACCCATTAGATGTACTAGTATAGCCTAGTTTTGATGATTCATACATTTTGACTTGTATTCCATATTTTTGTGCATGTTTTTCATGTTTATGTTAAACTTCGTGTATATGTCTATTTTGCCTAAACTAATAGTTATACATATACATCCTTGAGCCACTTGCCTTCATGCATATACTTTTGTGGACTCGTTCATGTTTGGATATGTATGTATGCTCTAGTTTGTACAAAATATACATATGCCTTGAAGATTAAATTATTTTGATGAAAATTAGATTTTCTTGTGTTTCATGTTTTAAGAAATTTCATATTGAGCTTGATTGCCTATTTTCATGATGATGTGTTTCACAAAACTTGTACACTCATATTACTTGATATTTTCTCATGATTTTATTTTCATGAGTATGATATGTGCCTTATAGATTTTGAGTGTTGATGTTCGTGTGACTTACATGGATTTCATGAAATATATTTTTGTTTTATTCCTTACTTGAAGGATTTCGTACTAGTTTACAAATTTTATCATTTAAACTAGTTGCGGTATTCTTCATATGGTAGAGTTTTCAAACGTGTTATATTATTTTCAAATTTATTTTTTGAAAACCCCTACCCTTCCAAGGGCGGTTGGTTGGGCGACCATGCCTTGTATGCTCATTATTGAAAATCTATTTAAAATATGTGCATGAAATGGGTGGTAGGAAGTATGAGTTATACACTTGATCTTATTTTGTTTTCAATTGGTATCATTGTATCTTTTCAATTGGTATCACAATTGACATCCATTTATCTTGTATACTCATATTTTTTATATATGTATGCTTACACTTCAAATAGTATCAATTTCGATTGGTATTTAATTTTTCATACATATATATGTATTTTATTTGTGCTTACTATATCTTTGAGCATAAATTTTGTTATGCTAAGCTTGATTCCTTAAATAACAATTATATTTCAATTGATTATTTTTCAATTGGTATCTTATACAAGCTTATGCATCGTTTTGTTTGGTATTTCATAAAAGGGGAAGAAAATTCATATTTCACCTTTTAATTGGTTTTGTTTACATTTGGTATCTTACGCCCACACTTTATGTTGAAAAATGATTGAAAAATGATATTGATTTTTTTAATTTGGTATCATACGCTCCTAATGAAAATTATTTTCAATTGGTATATGTTTCATTTTCAATATTGGTATCAAAAATATTACATTGATATTATTCTCTATGTGGTATCTCTATTGTAAAATGAGTTTAGTGTTTAACCAAAAAGATTGGTTTATGTTTTTCATTTGGTATCAAAAGTGTAAAATATTTTCAATTGGTACTAATTTTTACAATTGCTATCAAGATTACCTTTGTGTTTATATCTTTCAATTGATATCAAAATTTTTTTTGGTATTTTCAAAATGTTTAGTTTATTTTCAATTGGTATCATCCTTTGATATCATGATATTTTTATGTATACATTTGCACTAAATTGATATTTTTTTCAATTTGTATCATAATGTTTTGATTTGATTTCACCCCTTATTGATTTTTTTGTTTCGGACAAAAAGGGGGAGAACATTGTTTTATTATTTACTTTAACCCCTTTGTTGATGATTGACAAAAAGGGGAGAAGTATTTTAGTATATATGCATATATGCATGTTTATTTAAGTTTTTATTTTAAAAACATTTGTTTTATGTTTTGTTGATATTGGTATCAAGAGCATAAATATTAGTATCAAAAACATATTTTGTTATTTTGTTTTTGTTGGTATCAAGAGCTTTTATTGAAACTTTTATTGGTATCAAGAGCAATTATTTAAGAACATGTTTATTTTAAGTTTATATTTTCAATTGGTATTTAAGAACATGTTTATTTTAAAATTTGGTATCAAAAGCATGTTTATGTTTGTACCATTCATGACATATCTTTACTTGTTTATTGCTATGCATGAGTTAAGCGGGAGCTTCTATGAAGCTTAACTTTAATCCATGCATATATAACTCCATGAGTTTTGTCATCATCAAAAAGGGGGAGATTGTTGGCCCAGAGGCCTTCCACTCTAGTTTTAATGATGATTAACTCATGTAGTTATAGTTTACTAATAATTTTGTGATATTTAGTTTCAGATATTTGATCAAGATATTAGTAGGTAATTAGCTTCAACAAAGGTGTTTTGGAGCTTTCACATGGTGATTCAAGAGCTCGAGCGTCAAGTTCACTTCTAGCACTCAGTTGGAGTCAAGCTCGGGGAATCGCGTTTGGATCGAGTCACTTGGAGACGGCGTTCTGCAAGAAGGCTTCGGTTTGTTTAGTTTAAGATTTAGTTTAGATCCATTGTAAAGATTAGATAGTGTGATATGCTCAAGTTCACAACACACACACTTGTTTTAACTTTCAAGTTTCATGTTTTGGTTTTCGATTTAACCGATCTTGGTTTTCATGAATAGATAGAATCAAAACAAGTTTACATGGTTTAATGTATATTAAATTTGATCTATATACATATGTGCTTCATCTATTTAGAAAAACTTATTTTGATAGTCTACTTCATGAGTTTGGAGTTTTGTATTTAGACAAAACTTATTTTTGGATTTAATGTCAAAAATATAGATATAATACCTTTCATGTATATTGGATTCTATCCATATACTATATACTTCAAAGTTGTTTAAATATCATGTTTTTGTATTTACATGAGTTTTGAAAAATCGGATTTCCATTTCAAAAACTCTATTTTTAGAAAATACAGTTTTTGGTTTAAGGGAAATTTTCTATCACACAAAAATGGTTCAAATAGTTTGAAATATGTGTTGAATTTTTGTCACACATATTTGTATTTCAAAGATAATACAAGAACTGATTTTTGTGGAATTTATGTGATTTTATGGGATTTATTTGAAGTTAAAATATCGAGTTTTTAAATCCTATAATTTTTCCCTGCCAGGCTCTGGCGGTCGACCAGACGATCGACCGGACCAGTGGTCGGTCGACCGTCCCAGTCGACCGATGTGCACGGGACGTGCACAATGGCCAAGTGATTTGGCCGGTCGACCGTGCGGTCGACCGACTGAGATTACCCCACTCTCGGGTGGGGCCGGTCGACCGGGCGGTCGACGCGCACTTTGGCCCGGTCGACCGTAGGGCGCAACGGTCAAAAATTTGACTGTTGGCCGGTCGACCGGAAGGGCAAACTGGCCCTTTTCAGCTGCCAACGGGCAGATTTCCAAATGGGTTATAAATACCCCATTTGGAGTTAGTTTTTAACAAGATTTTCAAGAGCCAAAATTCTCATACATTCTAGTGTTTTAATACAAGTTTTCAAAAGAGTTTTTAAGCCAAAAGATTTCATCTTTTATTTATTTTAAAGGGTTGAAAAAATCAAGAAAAGTAAAGTCTTTGGGATTGTTTTTGATCTTCATTTTTATATCTCTCTAGAAGTTTCCCAAGAGTTTTTCTTTGTATTTTTGATTTCTAAACTCTTTATTTCTCACACTTGAGCTTATCATTCTATCCTATCTATAGGATCTTTGTTTTAATGAGAAAATTGGTTTGTGGTTGAGATAGACCACCAAGTTGTAAACCTTCCATTCATTGTGATATCCCTCTAGTGAGAGGTGATTGAGTTGATATCCCTCTAGTGAGAGGTGATAGTGAAAGTGGTATTTGGCTCCCTCTAGTGAGAGGTGGAGATTGTGTTGGAATCCCTCAAGTGTGAGGTGATTAATTTATTTGTGCGGCTAAGTGTCTATCCCTCTAAGTGTAGAGGTGATTTGTTTTGTGCCTTACCTCTAAGTGTAGAGGTTGTATTGGTTGAGAGAGGAGTTGTGTACTCCCGATTGTATTTGCCCCAAATCCTCAGTGGAGGTTCCCTGTGTGGGAAGTCCTGTGTGGACGAGTTAGTGGAAATCCTTCTGTGTGAAGGCGGGGACGTAGAGCTGTGTGCTCGAACCTCGAAACGTATCTTGGTGTTTGCGATTGATCCACTTCTCTTACTCTCTCTCTTATACTGTGCATTGATTCATATTGCCATATCATATACATGCTTGTGTTGTTTGTGTGTGCCCATACTTGTTTTTAACCAAGAGAGCTATACATAGCACCTCAACTCTTATTTAGAGGAATTCAGAGGAGTTAGTCCAGAGCCCTTCACTAGGAATTCGGCTACACTCGTTGGTTCACTAAGTGTGTTGCATTAAGTTTTTAATTCCGTATTATTGATCATTAGATTAGCCATACACCTATTCAACCCCCCTCTAGGTGTATTTTCAGTTAATACCAGGCTCTTACCAGCAGTACAAAAAAATTTTGATATTCTAGTTACAAGTACAAGAATGTTTATTATTTTTTAAAAATATACTTACATAATTTTTAAACCTTACTCTAGAGCAATGGTTCGACGACCTTCCTCCTCCCGTGTTGTTGCTCGTGATGATACTACTGATTTGATGGGAGTGCTTCATGGCATGATGATCGCAGCAGCAACAAACGACACTCCTTCGAGACGGGTTGTTGGCATCACAACAAACAGCCATGGCGGCATGAAAAGGTCGACGTCACCTCAGGAACCACAGCCCGGGAACATCTCCGACTTCAGGAGGTTGCAGTAGGCCACCTTTGTCGGTACAGAAAAGTTATTGAACACAGAGCAATGGTTGCTTATTATGACCAATATCCTTAATGGAGCTCTTGTTCCCAAGGATGAGAGCAAGTCGAGTTGGTCAAGGTCCAACAGACAGACGTGGCTCGGACATAATGGCTTGCAGAGAAGGAGTGGTTGGAGTCACCGATCGCTTGGGAGCAATTCATGGATAGTTTCTATGAGAGGTTCTTTCCAAGACAGCCCGAAGGGAAATAGAGCAGCAGTTCATCAATCTGCAACAAGGGAGTCGAATTGTTGACGAGTATGCTGCGGAATTCTTGAGGTTGAGCCGGTTCGCTCCATACATGGTGGCAGAGAAAGAACATTGGGCTAACTGATTCTAGTAGGGTCTGAGGCTGGACATTTAAAAGTTCTTGGTCACACAACAGCTGGGGACTTACTCTCAGGTTTTCAGTGCTGCTCGTAGCTTGGAGTAGGTGGTGGAGAAGGAGAACAAGAGCATGTTACATACAAGGCCACTGAAGCGACCTTTCGACCAAGTAACTAGAGGACCTCCACCCAGATCCGGTAGTGCCCCCACAGAACAAGAAATAGTTTACTCCTTCTCCGTCAGTGCAGATTTTGTCAGTTGCCGGGGCATAAGCGATAGGAATGCAGAAGGGTGAACAAACTATATTGTGGAGCTAGAGATTAACAGCTGGTAGACTGACCGTCCAAGGGGCAGAGAAGTGTCATGCCCGTCACTCCAGCACCAGAAGCAGTAAAAAGGAACCCAGTACCTGCAGGTAGAGGAGCTCTACTTTCCCCACAATGACATGTGTTCGAGCAGTCCCAGAGGAGGGCAGGAGCAGGTTGTGGAAGAGGCCAAGCTTTCAACCTGATTACAGAGGAGGCGGAGGCATCAGAGGAAGTGATGGTAGGTACCATTTTGGTTCATTCAGTTCTAGTCATATCACTATTTAATTCTGGTGCTTCACATTACTACATATCTACTAGTTTTGTTACGATGCATTCTATACCCTGTAATGATATGGACACTCAATGGGAGGAAATGGGGTTATAACCACTAGTAGGATATGTAGATCATGTTTGATAGAGGTCTGTGGAAGAGAGTTAAGTTTAGACATGTTTGTAATAGACACTGATGGATACAATATGATCTTAGGCATGATATGGATAAGAAAGTATCACACGATAAATGATTATCAGAACAAGAGCATAATATTCTGAATTCTGCATCAGTCAGAGTTTCAATTTGCTAGAGAATCTAAGGCATCTAGACAGAAATATCAAGGAGATTGCGTCATCACAGAAGCCCAGGAGATGTCGATACCTGTGGTGGAAGAATTTTTAGATGTGTTCCCAGAGGATCTACTAGGACTGCCGCTAGATCGAGTCCTGGAGTTTTCTATAGATGTCATTCTGGATATGACACCAATATCTAAGGCACCGTATCGGATAGCACCTATGGAGTTACCAGAATTGAAGAAGCAATTGCAAGAGTTCTCAGACAAAGGATTCATCAAACCCTGTATTTCACCTTGGGGAGCTCCGGTGTTGTTGGTGAAGAAAAATGGCAACTGAGGGATGTGCATTGATTACCGAAAATTGAACAAGATCGCCATCAAGAACAAATATCTTTTGCCCAGGATTAATAACCTGTTCGATCTGAAGGTTCACCTAGAGGGGGGTGAATAGGTGATGGCTAATCTAATGGTCACTTAATGCCAAATAATGCGGAAGTAAAAACTATTATGACCTAAACTAAACTATTATACTAAACACCACGTATAACACAAGAGTGTTGCCGAATTCCCCGTGAAGGGCTCTGGACAAACTCCTCTAGATTCCCCTTGATAAGGGTTGAGGTGCCGCGTTGGCTCTCTTGGTTAAATACAAGTGTTAGTAAACAAACCCAAGCAAGTATAACAATTAAGCACACAAGTATATCATGCATATAAAGATAAACACAATAAAGGAATGCAAGATATAAACAAGAGATAGAGAGAGAGAGAGTGAGCAACCGCAAACACAAGGGATTTGTTTCGAGGTTCGAGCACACTTGCTCTACATCCCCGCCTTCGACACACGAAGGATTTCCACTATAATCGATCCCACCGGATCACTCGGTGCCGCAACACCTACAACTCTCGGACTCCCTAGTCCGTACACACCGCAAGCCCACCGACTCGCCGAGGCCGCACCTCAAACAAAGAGTTCGCACCCGAACCCGAAACACCGAGTCCCCACTAGGACCCGAAACAATGCGAACACACACGTCCGCCTCCTCAAAGTACAAAGTAGAACTTTGGTGATCACAACTCTTGATCACCTAAAATCCTCTCACAACAAATTCCTATAGGTGGATATAGCAATGGATGGCTCAAGTGTTGTGTGAGAAAACAAGGATGAGAAAGATGGAGGAAAACTCAAAGAAATCTCTTTTACACTCTTGATAAAACTTTCCTTTTGATTGGAAATATTTGCTCTTAATCAAGTGGAGGAAAACCTCTAAATAGTTTAAGAAAAACTGGTGAAAACCCACTTGAAAATCTTGGTCAAAAACAATGCCCAAACCCCCAAATTTATAGGGCTAGAAAAACTAGCCGTTGGGGTCTGTCAGGCCTGTCGGTCGACCGTCCGGCCAACGGCCAACGGTCATATTTCAGACCGTTTGAGTCATCGGTCGACCGGTCGGTCGACCGAGCCAGGATACAGAGAGCAAGTCTCTCTGTCCGGTCGACCGCTCGGTCGGCCGGGGCCTTTCCAGAGAGCAGAGCTCTCTGGACGGTCGACCGGGTCGGTCGGCCAGCCCTCCTGCCAGAACTGGTGTGCACGTTTGTGCACGTCGGTCGACCGCCCGGTCGACCGGCTGAAGCCAGATCAGAAACCTTTGGGGATTTAAAACTTGGTCTTTTTGGCTAAAATAAAATCCCATAAAATACTGAAAAATCTACAAAAATAGTTTTACCAATATACTTTGATAAACAAACATGCTTGCACAAAATCAAGGCATGTTATAAAAGATTTGGACTATTTTTGTAATATGGAAAATTTGGCTCAAATGAAACCAGTATTTTTCCAAACCTGATTTTTCAAAACTTGTTTTTCCAAAACTTCTCCAAATACAAAAACAAGATATTTAAACTACTTTGAAGCATAGAGTGTATGGATATGATCCACTACACAAACATGGTGAAATATCTATGTTTTTGACATTAAGCTCTAAACTTGGTTTTGGATAAAAGATATGTAAACTTGAAAACCAAAATTCAAACATGTATTTTCTAAAATTGAAAATCTTTTGTAAAAACAAAACTATCAAGAGTGTGTGTGTATATGTACTTGAGCAATCCACCAACTACTCTATCCTTTACATTTTATCTAAAAACAAAATCTTATAAAACAAACCTAGACTCAAGTCTTCATCTTCTTGAAGTCTTCACTTGAAGCCTTCTCATCTTCTTGACTTGGTCCAAATACGATCCAATGGCTCTTGGATCAAACCGTGCTAGCTCCAAAACTTGACTTCAAATCCTTTGTTGAAACTATGCACCTACTAAGATCTTGATCATAAATCTATCACTAATTAAACACAAGATCATTAGTACTATAACTACACGAGTTGATCATCATCAAAACTAGAGTGATGGGCCTTCGAGCCAACAATCTCCCCCTTTTTGATGATGACAAAACTCATGAAGTTATATATGCATGGATTAAAGTAAAGCTTCAAAGAAGCTCCCCCTTAACTCATGCATCTCAAATAAACAAAATAAGTATGCAATGAGGCACATAAACATGTATGCAAATGTAGGAGTAAACATGCTAATCAAGCATAAACAAAAAATTCTTTTTCTCCTATTTGCAAAACAAAACATATATGCATAAACACAAATACTAATCCTCCTTAAGTAAGGAAAACATGCATATATCTCAAATACTTCTCCCCTTTTTGTCAATCATCAACAAAGGGGTTGAAGTAAAAACAAAATCATCAAATTTTTTTCTCCCCCTATTTGTCCGAAACAAAGAACCAAAGAAGGGGTAAACCAAATCAATCAAGAAAGGTTATATGCGATATACATTCATGAAGAGGAAGACGCTAAGTTAGCTTCCCTACACATATGCATTACATGAAGAAGGGATGACAAGCCCTAATTCACATAACACATATTATGTAATGCATAAGAGGAGATATGAAGCTCCCCCTACACACGTGTATCACATAAAGAAGAGTTGGCAAGCTCCTCAATATACAATACACTCAACATGAATCATATGTAGAAGAGATGTTAAGCTCTCCTTGCATATAGGCAATACAAATCAAAACATTTTTTTTTTAATTTCGATACCAATTTTAAAACATAATGCATAAGCTTAAAAAAAATTTGAAGTAAGCTTAGCATAAACAAAGTTTGTGCTTTTAAACATGTAAATCGATTTTAACTCAAGTACAAATAACTCATATATATGTATGGAAAATGAGTATACCAATTGAAATTGATACATACATATATAAGAAAACAAAATGTGAGTATATACAAAAATAGAGTCAAATTGATACCAATTGAAACGATTCAATGATACCAATTGAAACAATAATAGGATCATGTGTATATCTCATAAAACATTGAAGAATAAATAACTAGTTAAATTAATTTTTAAAAAACTAGTTAAAGATCCTTCAAAAACTTGAAACCAAATCATATGTATTTCATGAATCATACCAAATACACAAGAGATGACACTCAAAATCGATTAAGCTCATAAAAGTGTTCATGAATCAAAGTCATGACAAAACAAATGAAGTATGAGTGTACATGAATCATGTATATAGCATTTTCATGAAAATAGTCATTAAGGCTCAAAATGATCAAAACAAATTATTCATTTTATTTTATCAATCAAAACATGAAAATTTATTTTTCATTAAAAACAATAAACTTCTAGGTATATGTATGATTTATCTAAATCTAACAATATGCATACATATCCCAAACATAAAAGAGTCTATTAATAGTATTTGCATGAAGGCAAGAGACTCAAAAAGGATATACATGTATATTTATTAGATTTGAATAACAAATGCATGAAGTAAAACATGAAAATAGGCAAAACAAGTGTAACAAAACTAGGCTATACATGTGCATATAGTGGGTACAAATGAGCATGAAGTGCAAACATATATGAATCAAATGTTGCTCACTACTTGTACATGTATAAATCCAAGTTTTAATAAAAACTACATTTAAACATGAATTTACCACATGAAGCACAAAAATAAACAAAACATGAACATGCTAAATGATATCATGAAAATAAAAGCATGTACATAAATTAAGAGTTTAGAAATAGTTACCAACTAAGGAACTATGTTTCAAAACTCCAAACATGGTGGTTGTCCCACCAAAACTCCTTGATAGCGATGCATCCATATATGTGTCCATCAAGTCCAAGTGCATCCACCATCAAGGCACCATTTCTCTCACGTTTTGTGAGAGCCCTCACCTACATCAAAAACACACGGTGGGGGTTTTGGTACCCATTTTCTTTTGGGTCCTTGGGGGTTAGTCTTATAAGGAACATTCTTATTAGCAAAATGTTTGGGTTCCTTGACAAACTTTAAAATATTTTTATTAGCAAAATTTACATGATGCAACTTATCAAAGAAAATTTTTGCTAGATGGCCTTTGCGGCCACAATGTGTACATTTGTACACCTTAGGATGCTTATGTGTATGTGTATGATCGTGACGTGCAACATAAGCATATGCATGATGAGGATGATGTGCATGAACATGTGGAGTTTGTTTCTTTGAAAACAAAGACTCCAATCTAGTGTGGTTAAATGCACATGTGCTTAAAGTTGAGCTCAAACTATTAATTTTATTTTTCAAAAATTTAACTTCATTTTGATCAATAGAAGTGGTGGCATGTAAAGCATGATCAAAAGTCTTTTCTTTTTAGAAACCTTTTCTTTTTCTTTTTCTTTTTCAAAACTTTTTCTTTTCAAAGAGTTGTTTTCTTGAAAAGCAATTTCCTTTTGTTTCTCCACCAAGATAATTTTATTTTTCAAACAAGTGTTTCCTTCACAAAGATCATTTAATTTGGACATTAAGGAAACATTTTCATTTTTCAAATCATTATTTTCTTTTTCAAAGCATGCAACCTTATTTTCTAATGAATCTTTTTCATTAAGCATGCAATCAAATTTCTTTTTCAAATTTTTATTATCTTTTCTTAGCATGTCATATTTTTCAAGTAATTGTTGACAAAAACAAGCAAGCTCATCATATGACATGTCATTATCTTCATCTACCTCGGATTCGGTAGTTACCTCAAGGGGGTTATCCCCTTGGACCATATAGCACAAGTAGGATGTGTTGCTTCCAACGTTCGAATCGCTCCCCGCATAGTATTGATCATTTTCTCCAAGGGAGAGGAGGGTGTTCCAAACTACAAAAGTCAAATCAAGATTAGCAACCCTAGATAAATAATCATCATTTAGGGTAGATCTTAAAGCATGTAGGGCTTTTGTATTAGCCTCAATGTTCTTACCATTCAAACAATATGCATTATTAGTTGTGGCAAGATAAACATGAATGCCTAGGGCCTTGAGGTACAAGGACATCTTAACCTTCCAAATTTGGATGTTAAGAACGTCAAAGGTGGGTGGTGACATGAAGTCCATGGTGTGTGTACAAATATTGTGATTAGCCTAAAAAATGAGGATCTTTAACTCTAGGTTGTAAGACCCAAATTTAGAGCACTTGACTCTGATACCAATTGAAGGTTCACCTAGAGGGGGGTGAATAGGTGATGGCTAATCTAATGGTCACTTAATGCCAAATAATGCAGAAGTAAAACTATTATGACCTAAACTAAACTATTACACTAAACACCACGTATAACACAAGAGTGTTGCCGAATTCCCCGTGAAGGGCTCTGGACAAACTCCTCTAGATTCCCCTTAATAAGGGTTGAGGTGCCGCGTTGGCTCTATTGGTTAAATACAAGTGTTAGTAAACAAACCCAAGCAAGTATAACAATTAAGCACACAAGTATATCATGCATATAAAGATAAACACAATAAAGGAATGCAAGATATAAACAAGAGATAGAGAGAGAGAGAGTGAGCAATCGCAAACACAAGGGATTTGTTTCGAGGTTCGAGCACACTTGCTCTACATCCCCGCCTTCGACACACGAAGGATTTCCACTATAATCGATCCCACCGGATCACTCAGTGTCGCAACACCTACAACTCTCAGACTCCCTAGTCCGTACACACCACAAGCCCACCGGCTCGCCGAGGCCGCACCTCAAACAAAGAGTTTGCACTCGAACCCGAAACACCGAGTCCCCACTGGGACCCGAAACAATGCGAACACACACGTCCGCCTCCTCAAAGTACAAAGTAGAATTTTGGTGATCACAACTCTTGATCACCTAAAATCCTCTCACAACAAATTCCTATAGGTAGATATAGCAATGGATGGCTCAAGTGTTGTGTGAGAAAACAAGGATGAGAATGGTGGAGGAAAACTCAAAGAAATCTCTTTTACACTCTTGATAAAACTTTCCTTTTGATTGGAAATATTTGCTCTTAATCAAGTGGAGGAAAACCTCTAAATAGTTTAAGAAAAACTGGTGAAAACCCACTTGAAAATCTTGGTCAAAAATAATGCCCAAACTCCCAAATTTATAGGGATAGAAAAACTAGCTGTTGGGGTCTGTCAAGCCTGTCGGTCGACCGTCCGGCCGACCGGCCAACGGTCATATTTCAGACCGTTTGAGCCATCGGTCGACCAGTCGGTCGATCGAGCCAGGATACAGAGAGCAAGTCTCTCTGTCCGGTCGACCGCTCGGTCGATCGGGGCCTTTCCAGAGAGCAGAGCTCTCTGGACGGTCGACCGGGTCGGTCGGCCGGCCCTCCTGCCAGAACTGTCATGCACGTTTGTGCACGTCGGTCGACCGCCCGGTCGACCGGCTGAAGCCAGATCAGAAACCTTTGGGGATTTAAAACTTGGTCTTTTTGGCTAAAATAAAATCCCATAAAATACTGAAAAATCTACAAAAATAGTTTTACCAATATACTTTGATAAACAAACATGCTTGCACAAAATCAAGGCATGTTATAAAAGATTTGGACTATTTTTGTAATATGAAAAAATTGGCTCAAATGAAAACAGTATTTTTCCAAACTTGATTTTTCAAAACTTGTTTTTCCAAAACTTCTCCAAATACAAAAACAAGATATTTAAACTACTTTGAAGCATAGAGTGTATGGATATGATCCACTACATAAACATGGTGAAATATCTATGTTTTTGACATTAAGCTCTAAACTTGGTTTTGGATAAAAGATATGTAAACTTGAAAACCAAAATCCAAACATGTATTTTCTAAAATTGAAAATCTTTTGTAAAAACAAAACTATCAAGAGTATGTGTGTGTATATGTACTTGAGCAATCCACCAACTACTCTATCCTTTACATTTTATCTAAAAACAAAATCTTATAAAACAAACCTAGACTCAAGTCTTCATCTTCTTGAAGTCTTCACTTGAAGCCTTCTCATCTTCTTGACTTGTTCCAAACACGATCCAATGGCTCTTGGATCAAACTGTGCTAGCTCCAAAACTTGACTTCAAATCCTTTGTTGAAGCTATGCACCTACTAAGATCTTGATCATAAATCTGTCACTAATTAAACACAAGATCATTAGTACTATAACTACATGAGTTGATCGTCATCAAAACTAGAGTGATGGGCCTTCGGGCTAACACGATCAACTTAGTGGAGCTAAGGTGTTTTCATAGTTGAATCTTCATTCTGGATATCATCAATTGAAACTAAAAAAGGAGGACATTCCAAAGACGGCCTTTAGGACTCATTATGGTCATTACGAGTTCCTAGTTATGCCATTTGGAGTGACTAATGGCCCAGCAATTTTCATGGACTTGATGAATCGGGTCTGAAATCACCTAGGGGGGGTGAATTGGTGATGGCTATATGAAATATGATAATAATGCGGAATTAAAAATTCTACTTAACAAATTGCTCAAATTAAAAGACTAGCAATAATAAACACAATAAGTAGTGTAAGAAATAAAGGAGTTTGAGTTTAGAGAAAATTCGAGCAAACGCAAACACGAGTATATGTTTCCGAGGTTCGAGCCACGCTCTACGTCCCCGCCTTCACACTTGAAGGATTTCCACTATTGTTGATCCCACTGGATCGCCAATACAAGGACACACTTGTCCAATCTCTCGTGATGCCGCAACACCACCCGGAGCACACTCGCTCGCTTGAGGCCGATGCCTCTACAACTTCGCTCAAGAAGAAAGATGATCACACTTGATCACAAATAGCTCACTTAGCACAATCCTATAACCAAAATGTAGAAGTAGAACTTGGGATTGTGAAGTGCAAAACTAGAGTGAAGTAGAGGAGTTAGCTTCAAGAGGGTGTTTGAAAATTTTGGCTTTGGAAATCTTTTGCTAAAATGAAAGCTTGAAAAATCACTTATAAAATTGTTGTGAAAATTGTTGTCATATCATGTTGAAGTGACCACCTATATATATGGGATGAAAGACAGGGTAAAATTGGTGGAGAAATTCGTTGGGTGAAGATCCCAACAAAAACAGTCAGAAAAATATAGCTGTTGGAGTCTGTCAGACTTTTCTGACAGCTGCCGGTCGACCCGGTCGGTCGACCGCCAACGGTCATATTTTTGACCGTTGGGGGAAACCGGTCGACCGCCCCGGTCGACCCAAACAAACAGAGAGCACTATCAAGTGCCCGGTCGACCCGAGCGGTCGGCCTACGTGCACACATGCACAGCGTGCACGTCGGTCAACCCGAGCGGTCGACCGGCCTCTGTCAGATCTGATAAAACAGATCTACAGAAACAGGGAAAGGGGTTTTTAGGTTTAGATCTTTTTGGCTTTAGGACTTAGTAAAAGATGTTTTAGTCCTAATGTATATAAGAGTATGATCATAGAACTATACTCAAGGTATTTTGATCATTTTGACAAAAATCCTTTTAATAAAACTTGTTTTCCTTTTTCTAAAAACTGGTTTTCAAAACATGAAATTTCTAAAAGCTAGTTTCCAACTATGTTTTGACAAAAACATTCTGAAATGAAGATCATGAAGCAAACTACGTGTGTGTGAGTAACAATCCCAAATAATCTACTTCTAACATCTAGGTTTTGACAAAATGTCTAAAAAGAAAAGTAAAATACAAATCTTGGTCTTTTCTTTAATGTCTTGATCCCGAAGCTTTCTACCGTGCTTGACTTGGGAATGCAAATCTTTTGCGGCGTCCAAACTTGTGAGTCTTGATTGTGGAGCCGTCAAATCAACTTATTTTAACCTGAAATCCTTTTAAACAAAAATTGTTAAATACATAACTAAATATGGTTTGTTATCATCAAAATATACATCGAGGTATTGGGTTAATGGCCTTGGGCCAACAGGGTCTTCTCTCCATTCTTGGATAAATTCGTAGTAATATTCATAGAAGATATCTTGATTTATTTTAAGAATGAAGAGGAGCATGCAGATCACTTGAAGATTGTGTTGCAAACCCTTCGACAGGAGAAACTCTACGTTAAACTGAGCAAATGTGAGCTCTAGCCGAAGAGCATGGCTTTTCTATATTATATTATTTCAGGAGAAGGTGTCGCGGTGAATCCCAGTAAGGTTCAGGCAGTGAAGGATTGCCCATCCCGATGTCGGCAATTGAAATCAGGAGTTTATTAAGGTTGGTTGAATATTACCAGAGGTTTGTGCAAGATTTCTCAAGGATTGGAAGACCTCTAACCAAGTTTACCCATAAGGGACAAACGTATGTTGCTTTTGATGAGTTAAAGAACAAATTGATCACGGCCCCAGTCTCGAAGATGCCCGACGGGACTGAAGGTATAGTTATATATAGCGACGCGTCAGGATGAGAATTGGGGTGTGTGCTAATACAGCATGGATAGTGATAGCATATGTGTCCAGGCAGCTAAAGCCTCATGAGAAGAATTATCCTACGTATAATCTAGAGTTAGCAGCAGTTATTTTCGCCTTAAAGATTTGGAGACACTATCTGTTGGGAGATCTAGTGCTGATATACACTTATCACAAGAGCTTGAAGTATATCTTCACTCAGAAGGAGCTGAACATGAGGGAGATGACTAGAATTGATGATTGAATAAGATATTGATCTACAGTATCACCCCGGGAAGGTTAATATGATACCAGATGCTTTGAAAGGAAACCTGAAGCATGAATGGCGATGCAGATCACTCAGCAGAAAGAGTTATTCGAGGAGATGAGGCAGATGGACCTGATGTTAATGCAAAGGACCAAAACTCCCGGACAGTTGATGGCTATGCAGATTCAATTGACCTTATTGGAGAGGATCAGGCTTAGGTTGGAGATCCCAAGTTACAGGAATTCAGGGAGCAAGTGAAAGCTAGACTAAGGATGGACATGCAAATCCATGCAGATGGAACACTCCGTTTTGGTAACAGCATTTATGTGCCGAAGGGAGAGATTTAATAAGAAGTGTTATTAGAAGTCCATAGTTCGGCATATTCTATACATCCAGGAGGGACGAAGATGTATCAGGATCTGAAGCAACGATTCTAGTGGCACGGGATGAAGAGAGAGATTGCTCGGTATATGGCAAAGTGTTTGGTATGTCAACAAGTGAAGGCTAAACATAAAAAAAAAAAAAAGCCAGATTTTTTCAACCCTTGCCGATTCTAGAATGAAAATGGGAACACATTACTATAGATTTCGTCACCGCATTGCCCCGCAGCCTTAAGGGAAATAATGCAGTGTGGGTTATAGTTGATCGTCTCATGAAGTCAGCGCACGTTATTCCTTTCAGTCTGGGACTCTCTACGGAGTTGTTGGCAGAGAAGTACATACAAGAGGTGGTGAGACTCCATGGCATGCCACTCAATATTTTGTCCGATAGAGACACTAAGTTTCTATCTCACTTTTGGAGAAGTCTCTAGGAGAGCTTGGGAACGCACTTGAAGTTTAGCACATCATATCATCCGCAGACTGATGGACAATCAGAGCGGCCGATCCAGATTCTCGAAGACATGTTGAGGGCCTGCATGCTAGACTTTAAGGGGTCATGGGAAGATCATCTGCATTTGACGGAGTTTGCCTACAACAGCTACCAAGCCAGTATTAAGATGACACCCTTTGAAGTGTTGTATAGAAGAAAATGTAGGTCTCTATTGTGCTGGGAGAATATTGGTGACTGGAGACTATTGAGACCAGAGATTATAACTCAAGCAGTGGAGAAAGTTAAGATTATATCTGATAGCATCTCAAAGCAGCTCAGAATAGGCAAAAGCAATGGGCAGACTTGGATAGAAGGCCACTGGAGTTTGAGGCTCGAGATAAGGTATTCTTAAAGATATCTCTAATGAGAAGAGTAATCAGATTTGGCAGCTGAGGGAAGCTGAGTCCCGGATTTATAGGACCTTTTAAGATTTTGGAGCGAAAAGAAGTGGCTTATAGACTGGTGTTGGCCCCATCTTTGGATGGCGTGCTTGACGTCTTTCATGTTTCTTAGCTGAGGAGGTATGTCCAAGACTACAATCATATTGTAGATTATTCTAAGTTGGAGCTTAGGCCAGACCTTACACTGAGCGACCTATGACTATTCTGGACCGGACCACCAAGAAATTGGAGAACCAGACCATTCCATTGTTCTGGTATCTTGGGGCAAGCAATCTCTAGGAGAAGCAACATGGGAGCGAGAGGATATCATCCGTGATAGCTAGCCTCACCTTTTTCATGATGATTAGGTAATTTCTTTCTTCCACCTGAGTTTAAATTTCGAGGACGAAATTTTCTTGTTAGGTGGATAGATTGTAATATCCTCATTGGATAATACCCCAAAATAATTAGTAATAATATTGATATAAAAAAATATGTGCTTAAACTACACTTGTCACAATTCAAACCCAGGTCCTTCCATGCCAAATCCTAATGTCCAAACCTTGATGCCACTTTGGCGTGTGATTTTAAAAGGATTCGAATTTAAATTTGAACCAAATAAGCATGTCAACCTAATTTTCAAATCTAAAATCGAATTTTCCCTAAGATTTCTAGCTTATCTACAACTCTATCTGAACTACTGAATCAAATCAGTTTCAACCCCTAACTGAAGTTAAGATTTAAATCCTTTAATAATGAATAAAAGCCTAATCTTCATCTTCAACCCCACGAGAAAACCCTAGCCCCAAACTTTTCCCACCTCCTCTCTTTTCTTTCCTCAAGCTGATCGTGAACAAAACAGGATTTTGAGGTGCAAAGATTGAAGAGCAGGCAAGGGGGAACAATCCAGGTAAGTAAATCTAATGTCTATGATTTAAATTTCATTTAATTAAAAAAACAAAATCATGTTTACACTACTTATACATGAATTTCTACACTAAAACTCAATTAAAAAGATAATACAAATTTATAGGAAGATCCACTAATGTCCTTTTAATTTACATGATTTTTATAATGTTTTAGAAAATTTATATAAAAAAAAAAGTGTGATGCCTGCTCTCGGCCATGACTGCACAGACCCAATAGGGTTTGTGCAGGGTCTTTGCGTCTGACTCGGCTGCAAACTCGCACCCGGCCACGGTGTGCACACCTCTCTTCTACAACAACAAAAAATAATTTTAACTGAGAGGCTCGGCATGCACTCGCAACTAGCCCAACTGGCTTGCACCCGCCTGGACCCGAACCCGCAATTGTCGGACCCAACCCAACTGTGAATTCAGACCCGTTAACTTGTAGAAAAACAATTAGATAAAAATATCAAAAAATGGATAAAAATATAAATAGCAATCTATAATACTTCTACAATCTATAGTAAAATTTTTAAATTGAAAAGCAATATAAATTAACCCAATTCTCTCACTTCAAAGTCATTTTCATTAATGGTAGATTCAGACACGTTAAAGATTTTAAAGTTACAAATCATATTTAAAATCCAATAAAAACTAGAAATTGGTTTAAATTAAACCTATTAAGTTCATTTAACCCAGAAAATCATATTCCCAACTCCAAACTAATTAATCGAGATTAAAAATACTTAATAACATCAAAGTAGAATATCCTTGTAAAATACTAACAATTTCTAATCAGAATGAATTATATAGATTTATCGGGATCTTAGGATTTCAATGCTGGACTCGTGACCAAGCTCAATGAGTGTTCTTTTTCCTTATTCAGTTAAATGAGGATTCTTTGTGATAAATGATTTTATATTTGATTATTTATTTATTTTATGATGGTGATTTAAATTATTAAGTTAGCTTTAGAGTATTTAGAAAAATTATAGTTTTCATAATTTAATTCCTTGTACAAATGATAAAATGATTTTTCATGTAATATTCATGTATTCCTGCATGTTATAAATTTTGCTTATTCTTAGTAATAAATCCACATGATCACTACATGATGATGATCCATACAATGCCACTGAAACTTACTGGGGTAATGTTGTGATATCATACTGACACACCGTTATCTTTAACACTGTACTAGTACTGTTACTGACATTGTATATCCCAGTAACTCATGTGACATGAAACTTTAGACAACTTATATCTGGGGATGGGAAAGTTAAAAGGTGAGACGTCTATATTTTAGGTGGACGTAGAAAAATGTTATGTAAACGAAAGAGGGTTCCACTGCAGAGTTCCCGTGGGGTGACGACTGACACCCCGTCTTGCTTATCCTGTTATATATATTACCCTTCCTGTTATATATGTTACATGACTACCTAGCGGCAAGACCTGATTCAGTACCAGGAGTCTGGGTCATGGTCCCGAGTATGTACTGAACCCACCTAAGACAAAGACAATGTCTCAACTATTAACTTCAAATAACTAGTACTATGTTTTACTGGACATGTTTAAGAAATATTGGGTATATTTAAGAAATATTGAACATGAGGTACATATGGCTTGGTTGTTAAATATTATGCTTAACAAGGCATGTTGTTGCTATTTTGTATGCTTCTTTTATATCCCTTCATCTCACCACTCATTAGATCGCTTATTGACGACCCTGAGTTTGCTTACTCAAATCCAAATCCGGAAACACTGCAGGATCAAGAGTATTTCAAGCACATCGCAAAACTCTAGTAGGCTATTATCCATTCATCTCGTGAGAACTTTCTTAATGTTTTATTTCTATTTTAGTTATGGTTATAACAAATAAAACTTTTGTTAACATTATTGTACTTGATTTTAAACGCTGGAACAATTTTGAACCTTATGATTTGATTTAATGTACTAAAACTTATCGTATTTATTTGAAAATATGTCGCCCGCTCCTGTCAGATACGCAATTGTGCAGATTTTGAGGCAGAAGAGTTTAAATTCCTCGTCTATTGTTTCAGCATTGCATGCATAAGGGCTAAAAAGAACAAGAAATATAGCGGGCATTTAAAGATCTGAATTCCATTCCTCCACTTTCCAGTTCACTTACAAGAAAGAAAAGTAAACTGAGTAAAGTTCTTGTAGCAACAAATTTGCATACTAATTAACTAAAAAAATGAACACAAAAACATATAATAATTCTTCAAATTAGAAAACATTCACAATTCACATAACATAAAGGAATGCGTTTCTTCATAAAAGAAAAGGTTACCACCAAGAAAAGATGAGAAAGCTTTTTCCGTGCAATAGCAAGATACCTATCCAGTTTGAAGAACACTTCATTTTCATGGACCATAACAAAAAATTCTTGCAATGAGCAAATTTCCTAGCGGCCTCACAAAGTAATACTCTAACTATGCAATCATTGTATATTCCACGATGTGTGGGTCTGCGTGTGCCCGTGCGCAAACATCCGTGAGGTTCAATTGTTGAAGCAAAACGGTTGGAACATGCCCCCGCGTTTCATATTAATAAGATTTTATCGAAACATGCTAAAAGAAATACAAATAACAAAATAAAAGTAGCTAAATAAAAGGCTTTTTCTCTTGCAAATACAAAGCGTCCGCAGTTGAAATAGTACGTAAGGCCTGGCAGCTGCGCATCATGGACAATCACTCCTCGCTTGCGCTCTCAGTGTTCTCCTTGACATAAGTGTCGGCCTCCTCGTGGATTCTTCTGAGTCTTTCGGAAGTGACAAAAGATTTGTAGCTCTGCCCCTGACCCTCTCTGAATGAAATCCTGTTTAAAAGTATCAATCAGCCAAAATACAACGAAACAGTTGAAAAGCAATGCAATTAAGGGAACTAAAGTTTCTACATCACAAATAGTCAACAAATAACTCTGTCCCTAACACCTGTTCCATTTTATATCACAAATATTCAACAAGTTGAGTCAGATCACATAGCCGGTAGAGGTCACATTATTCTCTCATGACAATCAAAGGTTCCAGCTATGGTTATAATTTGGAAAACATAGTCCACAACAAAGCCTTTCACCTTTGTCCAAGAAACCTACAGTCTTGCAACAGTTCTACATCATATACGGTGTTATGAGATTCTCACAATATTACTCTTGCATCAAGCTCTGTCAATAATTCTAATCTTGTCTAAGCTATTAGTTTATCTTTTCAAGCAAATGATATATCATTAATTATTTACTCAAGTTCTTCATTTTCCAAGCAATTGCCAAAAGTGTTTAAAATATCACATTATTTTACTCCAAAAAAGTTCAAAATTAAAAGGAAGTACCTAATGTATAAAACAACAGTCCATGTGAATCGGCTGCAATCTCCTAAGTTCTGTGTACTGTGCATGTGCGTCCAAATAATAGATATTATTCCTTTATATATATATATATATATATATATATATATATATATATATAATAATAGATATTATTCCTTTATATATATATATATATATATATATATGGGTCAAGTGCTCTCTCCTTAGATTACAATCTAAGGAGACGGCTTAAAACTCCAACATCCCGATTTTTTTTCACGATCCGACCGCACATTATCATATTCATGTTATAAGATGTACGCATATAAAAAATCACGTGATTTGATTTGTTCTACTGTTTAAAAACCGTTAATGTTTGAACCCAAATAAAATAGAGTAAACAAACTTAAAATCACATGATTTTTTATATGCGTACATCTTATAACATGAATATGATAATGTGCGGTCGGATCGTGAAAAAAATCGGGATGTTGGAGTTTTAAGCCGTCTCCTTAGATTACAATCTAAAGAGACCTACTGGGAACACTTTTTCATATATATATATATATATATATATATATATATATATATATATATATATATATATATCTTCAAATTAGAAACTTTCTTAAATAAGCTTTGTGAAAAAACCATATAGGAGCGATTCCGTGGATAATACGAACCATTCATCATGATCTACATACTCTAATTAGGTTATTAATAAAAAAATCACGCGAGCATGTTTACCCATGCATCAAATGACATTTTTATTCTATGGCAATATAACGTATGTTTTGCAATCACTTTTTGCATGGGTAATGGGTAAAAAAACTCGGAATCACATAATTTTTTATTGATAGCTTAAATAAAATATGTAGATCACGTGATCTCTCCTATATATAGTTTCCTCAAGGTGAGATTCGAGCCTTGTGTAGTTTCGGAAAAGATTCGAGCTTGAATCCTTCTCACTCAAATATAAGATCCACTCCGTTAAAGTTAACCTATATTAATTACAGTAACTACATTCAAATATAAGATCCACTCCGTTAAAGTTAACCTATATTAATTACAGTAACTAAAAATAAAAAATCAAGTGTTCTGAATATTTGTTGATCATCTATCAAGTGGCGCACAATGGACGGCCGAAAGTAATGACTTGGTTAGGTCTATAGGTTTTAGATGTTTCACAGTGTTAAACTAACCAACTCACTATTTAGACTGTCCGTTTTTTCCCTCTTTGACACATGGGAAAAATGTACTTAAAATACTTAATTTTTCATTTATAGATATTTGAAATAATATAGATCAACCTCAACAGAATGGATCTTTTATTCGGATGATATTTGGTTGTATTTGAGTGGGAAGGTTTCAGCCTCGAATCCTTCCGGAACTACAAGTCTGTCTCTCTCCCTATATATATGTGTAAATATGTGCGTGTGTATGTGTGTGTATGTGTATATATATAAATATAAATATATATATATATACACACACACACACATGTTTGTGTGTATGTATATGTGTGTGTATGTGTGTGTGCATGCATATATATATATATATATATATATATATATATATATATATATATATCTTCAAATGAGAAACTTTCTCAAAATAAGCTTCGTGAGAAAATCATATAGGAGTGATTCCATGGATAATATGAACCGTTCATCTTGATCTACATACTTTAGATAGACTACCAATAAAAAATCACGCGATTCCGAGTCTTTTTACCCATGCATCAAATGACATCTTTATTCTACAACGAATATAGCATATATTGACATCATTATTGATGCATGAGTAAAAAGACTCGGAATCGCGTGATTTTTTAATAGACTAAATAAAGTATGTAGATCAAGATGAACAGTCTGGATAATCCACATAGTCGCTCTTATATGATTTTCTCACAGTCTTCGTGTGAGAAAGTTTCATAATGAAAACAATATTTGTATCTTTAAAAATTTTGTGAGAAACTTTGCTCAGTCATACATATTTTGGTATCTTCTCAAGCATAGCCATATATTTCCTCAATGCCGAAAGCATCATTTCCTTGAGTTTATATATAGGATTAATTTTTTAAAGACATCAGAAATAGTTAATTCAACAATCATATCGCGAGAAATACCTGGGGAAACAGGTGATGAGAAAGCATATACAGAAGGGTATTCTGTCTCCTACAGTACAAAAGTGCACTCGACCATCAGGAATTTGCCAATACATTCATTTTTGGCCAGTATACGTTGTGATAACACATTGTGATATCAAAGGAGACAACTTTTTAAGTTTAAAGTTGCAGCGACACACACCTTCTTCAAAAAGCTGAACAACTGAGGTTTTTTCAAGCGTGTAGCCTGTTGGAAGTTGGTCCTTCAATTGTTCAAGTAGAAATGAAAAGGTTGAGCCTGTCCAATAGAAAACAGTGGTAGCCAATTGCTTTGTGACAAAAGAGCAAGAAACCTAAGTATACAAGAAAAAGCATTAAGAAATACACTCATATAGATATGTCTAATACCATAAATGTGAAATTTATCAGCTGAAGATATCAAATAAGATAAATTTTTTAAGAGAGATTACAAAGAAAAAAGTTCCAAGTGTCAACAAACTCTCACGTAAAATAAGGGCAAGGTCACCTTTTATCTGGCGGAACCTAGTAAAAGTCATTTAGGAAAAACCTCAAATGCAATTTTTCTTTGTCTGGGTCTCATTTTTTTGCAGGCTTTAGATTGCAAACACGTGTTTGACTGGTGATTTAATCACAAAAATGCAAAAGACAAAAATTTAACCGCGACCACGACAACTGAAAGAGCTCCACAACTACGACGACTTTATGTGAATTGCGACTTCGACTGTGATTGCGACTTCGGAACTTGACTTTGTAAGAATTTTATCCTCATGACCATGGTCACTGTTCTCATGATCGGGGTTTCAGTCCTTCTGGTCGCAATCCCTATTATGAGAACTGCGACCATCTCTTCTCACACTGTGTAACTCTCCTCTAAAACCCTAATGTGACCTAAATTGCAGTGTGTACACAATGTGAATAATTAGCTTTTTTATAAGGACTGCAACCGTGGTCGCACTCATGCTTAAAATTACAAAAAAAATTCATTAATTACAAGAACTGTGATCGTGATCGCAGTACTTTAGTATATTTTTAAAGTCAACCGCCTTAATCGCAATGATTACACAAATGTGAAACTTAGTGCTCTCTATCAGAAGTGTGACCTGGATCGCAATCATGAGTGAATTCGCATAGTTCTTATTGTTTATAAAGACTGTGATCATGATCGCATTATTTTAAAAAATATATGTTAAACATATTTATGACCGCGACCTTGGTCGCATTATTGATTTAAAATTAAAAACAATTGAAATAATAGTATAATTCAGTATAAAAAACTAACTCAGCCAGTGTGTCGTTCACTACCTGTCCCAAGCCCTGATAAAGGAGGAGGATTGTGGTAGTAGGCTTGTAACAGCCAACGTAAAATATTGTCACATACTATGAAAATGAACCAAGAACTAAATTTCGTTGGGGGCGTCCCCTGCTGAGCAACGCACTACATCGGAGCCCGGGTGTAGTAAAAAATGGGTAAGGGTTGCTAGGTCGTCGTCCAGAAATGACGTGCCACATCAGCGCCGGGATGTAGCGTCAAATGAGTAAGGGTTCCCACACTTTTATGAGCGGGTGAGGGTAAAAAAAAAAGTAGCTCATGAATATAGGTTAGCATCATGGAACATAGGTGCTCTTACAGGTAGATTAGCAGAGTTAGTTGATATTATGGTTAGACGGAATGTTAGTATTTTGTATGTGCAGGAAACTAAGTAGGTAGGTGAAAAAGCTAGAATTATAGAGCATTAGGGTTATAAACTTTGGTATACAGGTAGAGATAGAAATCGTAATAGGGTGGGTGTGATCATAGATAAGCAATTGCTTGAGGATGTAGTGAAGGTTAGGAGAAAGAATGAAAGAATTTTACTAGTTAAACTTATTTTAGGTAGGGAGATTTTTAATGTTATTAGTGTCTATGCACCACAAGTAGGACTTGATGAGTCAAGTAAGCGTCAGTTTTGAGAGGATTTAAATGAGATTGTGCAAAGCATACCCAGTAGAGAAAAGCTTTTCATAGGCGGTGACCTCAATGGGCATGTAGGAACTAGTCGTTATGGGTTTAATAGTGTACATGGAGGATTTGGTTTTGGGGAAAGAAATGAATCAGGTAACTCGATTCTAAATTTTGCTTTGTCATATGATTTGATCTTAGCGAATACTTGATTTAGAAAGAGTGTCACTTGATCACTTTTAGAAGTGGAGCAAGTGCGAGCCAAATAGATTTCTTTTTAACTAGAAAAGTAGATAGAGGTTTTTGTATGGATTGTAAGGTGAAAGTGTAGTAACCCAACATAGACTCTTAATTTTAGATATCCGGATTAGAAGGAGATTTATTAAGATTAAACATAAGTTAGATTCTAAAATTATGTTGTGGCGGCTAAAAAAAGGAAACCAAAGAATTTTTGTAGATCGAATAGTACATTGAGCAGATTAGAAAGCCCAAGATGATCCCAATGCAATATGAAACAAAATTGCTAGTTGCATTGAAATAGTAGCTAAAGATGTACTTGGTGAGTCACGGGGTGGTACTCCACTATGTAAGGACACATCATGGTGGAATGAAGAGGTAAAAGCTGCCATTAAGATCAAACGACTCTTATAGAGATTTGAAGAAAAATTGTGATGGAGTGAGTTTTAAGAGGTATAAGCTAGCCAAGAAGGAGGCTAAGAAAGCTATTCAGAATGCAAGAGCTAAAATGTACAAAGAAGCAAAGAAGTATATGACAAGTTGGACACCAAAAAGGCTGAAAAGGATATATATAGATTACTCGAATAAGAGAGAAAGACTAGAGACTTATGTACTGTGATGTGTGTCAAAGACGAGGATCAGAAGGTTTTAATTCGAGATGAAGAAATCAAAGAAAGATGGAGAGAGTATTTTGACAAATTGTTCAATGGTAGTTCTACTCAAGACTTTGGATGACCTTACCATTCAGTGTCAGGATATGAACCATTATTATATGCACAAAATTAGCTAATCTGAAGTTAAAGAGGCCTTGAAGAGGACGAAGTTGAGAAAAACTGTTGGCCTAGATGGAATTCCTATTGAGGTATGGAGATGCTTAAGAGAGGAGGGCGTGAGATGGCTGACAAACCTCTTTAACAAGATCTAACTAATTAAAATGATGCCAAATGAGTGGAGGAAGAGTACCTTAGTACCTCTCTATAAGAACAAGGGTGATATCCGTCGTTGTTCAAACTATCGTGAAATAAAACTCATGTGTTACACCATGAAGCTTGGGAAAGGGTAATTGAACACATGTTAAGGCAGAATGTTACAATATCAGAGAACCAGTTTGGGTTCATGTCGGGGCGATCGACAATAGAGGCTATTCATTTGCTTCGTTAACTTATTGAGAGAAGAAGAGAAATTTGCATATGGTCTTTATTGATTTAGAAAAAGCTTATAATAAGTGCCAAGAGAGGTATTATAGTGGACATTGATGAAAAAGGGAGTCCCCATCAAACATATTGACATAATCAAGGATATGTACGATGGAGTAGTGACAAATGTTAGAACTTATGGAGGCATAACAAGTGATTTTTCTATCACAATTGGATTACATCAAGGATCTGCAATTGAGTCCATTCTTATTTGCCATAGTGATGGATGAGCTTACTAGAACTATTCAGGATGAGATACCGTAGTGCATGCTATTTGCTGATGATATTGTCCTAGTCGATGAGACGAGAACTGGGGTAAATGCCAAATTGAAGTTATAGAGGCAAACTCTAGAATATCGAGGTTTTAGATTAAGTAGGGCCAAAACAGAGTATATGGAGTGTAAATCAGTAAATAGAAAATCCGAGATTATAGTATTGTTTTACTAGATGGACAATAAATACCGATGAGCAGTCATTTTAAGTATTTGGGTTCTATTATCCAAAAGGATTGGGAAATCGATAATGATGTCAATCATAGGATTCAAGCCCGCTGGTTGAAATAGAGGAGCGCAACAGAAGTTTATGTGATTATAACATTCTGTTATGCTGAAGGAAAAGTTTTATCGGACTGCTATTAGGCCAGCTTTGTTATGGCACAGAATGTTGGGCCATAAAGAGACATCATGCCCAGAAGATGAGTGTAACAGAGATGTGCATGCTTCGTTGGATGTATGGTAACACACGGAGAGAAGGTGAGAAATGAGGATATTCGTACTAAGATAGGTATAGCCTCTATAGAAGAGAAGATGAGAAAAACCATCATCGATGGTTTGATCACATGCGATGTAGACTTACAGATGCGCCAGTCCGGTGTGAGTAGAGCATATCAATTTAGGGCAAGTTAAAAGAGCGCAGGGGAGACCGACAAAAACATGGATGGAGGTAATACGACAAGATATGGAGGCTAAAGGTCTTAGTGAAGGCATATTGCTCGATAGGAATGAGTAGAGAAAGCTGATCTATGTGCCCGATCTGACGTAATTCTCTTTAGGTTCATGTAGCCTACCCCAAATTCTTGGGACAAATGGCTTAGTTGTTGAATTTCCATCAACCAAAAAATTATTTTCTGATGCAGTAACGTGCAATGGGAACGATCCATATTTGCATGTAGATTTACAGTTTATGAGTAAAATTATTCTTCAGATTTCAATATTCACCAAACAGCGACTTACAATTCCACTAACTTAAACCAATCTCATACATATTTTAACTATATCACATTTCTTATATAAATATATTTCAATAGGCTAAGGTGTGAAAACACTATTTATTGCATACTATTGGCTTCAATCCATCCAGTATGGAATCCAAATCTAACAAAATGAATCAAATTAAACAAATCCAATCAAAATAATCAGCCGCTACAATTAATTAATCAAAATCAATATAATGTACGAAAAACCCCCAAAAAATGAACAAAAATGAAATAAAAACTTGAACCTTAAAAATCACCATGGCGAAGGATAGACGAAGGCAATGAGAAAAATTTGATGAAGCCTCTGATGATTGATGAAGATGATCTAAAAAAGCAATTAATCATCAGAAAATAGAATTTATTCAACCAGATATGAAGGATGGGCAAAATTGGAAAGGGGAAAAAATGAGTTAGCTACACAGAAGAGGTTAAATTGAAATGGACTACATCACTGACGTGGATTGAGGCTGAGATAAAAGATTGAAGGACTTAGGGCACCATTCCAAAAGACTAGCCTTCTAAGTGAAGTTGTCCAAATCTTTATATACCCCCCAAGAGCATCATCCATATGTCTAGCTGATGTGGGACTACTTGTTCGATCCAAATCCCAACAATAATCCCTCGAACAAAGCGTCTCCATGCAAGCTTAACTTTCTTCACAATATAAAACCAAATGCTCGATCGAGATACAACTCTTCACTGCATGGTACAAACACGTCTTACGTGAAGCACCACCATTGAGAAGGAGCACAATTATCAAATATCTTACGAGCTAAATTGCTTTATAGGGACATAATAACGCCTTCTTGCATCGAGGGATCAACAACATCGAACATCATCCACAAAAATAACTAAGTTCGGAGCATGGCTCTGATACCAATTGTTGGACTTGGGGCACCATCTTAAAAGATTAGTTTTTTAGGTGAAGTTTTTCAAATCCTTATACACCCAACACCATCCCCATGTCTAGCGGATGAGTTGTTCGACCCAAATCTCAATAAAAATAAATTCGTAATTGAGAATTTCTCTAAATAAATTGATAATGGAGGAGTCCAAGCTCAATTTATGTTATCCAAAATAGTGTTGTTATATTTAAGGCTTAATAAGACATCTGCATAACTTTATAGTATTTTTAGATAAAAAGTCGATGGCCCTCAGATTATATCAAGTGACAGTGAAACCCAAGGGAAGGACCAAGAAAATTATTTATTTACTCTACAAATAATAAAGTATAGACAAAGGACCCTTGGATTATATCTTGCTAAGTCCAAGAAACCAAGGAAAGGACTAGGAGCAACTGTAATATCCCTAATCTAAACTACTGTATTTTTATTTTTCTTCAAGTATTTATTTGAATTACTGAGTATTTTTATTTAATCAAGTTAATTTATTATTTTCAGAGATTATTATTATTAAGTATGGAAAATTATTTTTGAAATAGTAACTGGTAATTTGGTTTTATGTTTACCATTATTTATCATTAATATTTCTTTTGCCAATTGTAATTATTAATTTATTTCTATTGGTTGTTGATACTATTAGTGGTTACCTCCATTATTATTACTGTCCTTTTATTATGATCATTATTTGTGATTGGTATTACTTGTTTATTTTTAATATTTGCATTGATACTAATCTTGGTGGTGGTGGTGTTCTCCTCGTTTAGCCTCTCACCCTATTTCCTATTTACCGGATTGAATCCATACCCATTATCTAATCCTACCCATACCTATTGGATCATACCCGAAACCTAATCTAGTATTACCCTCAAACCAAGACACAATACTTAACCTAATTGGATCCAGACCCACTTACCCATTAGGAGCAAACCCGCAACCCTTAATCCAAAACCCATCCTATTTATATAATCCTAACCCTTTAATCTAACCCTAATAAAATCCCATCCTAATCTCTCCCATAGCCGCACCCCCATCCACAGCCGGCAGCCCAACGTCCAGACCGCTGCTTTCCCCCCTTGCCGAGCGCGCACAGCCAGGCCATCCCCCGCAGCCGTGCGCCTCCACCGCAGCAGCGCCTCCCCTGATCCAACCCCTCTTCAGCGAGATCCGGCAGATCAGCGCCTCGCCGGCCAGCCCTGATCAGCCCCAAGCCGCCTCCTTTTCTTGGCCGGCCAAGTTTCCCCATGGCCGAGCACCTCGGCAATCTCTTCTTCATGGTGGAGCGTAACTTCCTCTTCCCCGTCAAAACCCTCTCTGTTCCTTCTCGCATCTCTCTTGCTGGCTTCGTTTCTTTCAATTTTGAAGACCAATTCCCTTTGTGATGGAAGATCCCACAGACTTGCAAGACTGGGAACTCCTCTCAGATTCTGATGCCAACTCGGTTGCCTTGGAGGAGATCATTCATTCTGATTTCTTTGCTCTTGATTCCACCAAGTTTCATGCCAAAAAAAAAATGAACTGGGTATTAAAGAAATTGAGTTTTTGGAGAAGAGTTTGATGAATTTTCAGCCCCAAACTGAAAAAGGTGGCTCCTTTCTTGCAGGTGACTCAAAAAAAAATCGAAGGGGGAGTTGAAGGGATTATGAATTCTGATGCAGGTATAGGTGAACTTGGTCTTGAAGAAATTGCTAGAGGAGACTCTTTTTCAGGCAGATGATCCGACAATGGATTTGGTTTTTTTGAGGAAACTGAGCTCTCAAGTCATCAGGATTCTCCTTTGGTTGATACTGAACATGAATTTGGTATCCAAGAAATCCAAAAAGGAGGTTCTATAGTGAGTGTCTCTCTCTCTCTTTCTCTCTCTTTAATTAATTTATTGATCATAGACATGTTTGTGTATGTGGAGTAATTTGTTGTGTAGTGCACATGTTTTACATGATTATGTGTAGAAATTATTAAGCACGGATATGAGTTGTCACCCCCTTCTACATTACATGTTGAATGCATAGGAAATGATATGCATGTGTTAACAATTATGTTGGAATCCTATGTTGATTATATGGGTGTTTGGATTATTATTGTAGATATTACATGAAGGAGCATGTGTATTTAATTAGAATTCCAGTGGATATCGGGAAAGTATTAGATATGACATTGCTTTACCAATATATTGATTTACTGATACTTGGACTGGCAATGACTTAGTTAAAGTTGGAGTTGACTTATGATATATTTATATTGGATCTTGATCAGTTTATAGAGGAGTTAATCTTGTTAGATTGTCATTATGTATTGTGTGTGTAGCTTACCCTTGATATAGATATGTAATATGATCTTGATTATAGTTGGAAGAATCTGATTTTGAGGATGTATCCATTATTTACTTGTGATCTCAATATCCGTTATGTTAGTTGATTTCGAGAATACTAATAGACTGTCATTTATTGTTGTTACCTAGTGATAGAAATATAATTACTGTGAGGGTGAATGCATTGATATCAGTAATAAACTATATGCAAAGTTTGATAACTTTTACTGTTGATCTCTGTTATTGGTGACTTGAGGATCAGAGTAGATTGACAGGGAGAGACTGATTATTGATATATTCAGATGGTGATTTATTGTACTAGATTACTGATACGGACTGATACTTAATGATTTGCAAGGATAGTATTGGGAATATAAGTTGATGGAATAGTTAATGATATCTCTTTAGTATGGAGGGGTGATGACTTTGATCAGACTAGAGTGTGGAGATCTGAATAGATGTCTCAGAGCATTGACTATTTCGGTTATTGAGATGTGAATATACTGATGACATAAAGATCAGATTAGACTGATATAATGAGAGAACATGTTATTGATTTATTAAACTTGTGGATTACTGTACCGGATTACTTTGACATAGATTGAGATTTGACGGTCAGGATGACTATTGAGGGTAGGTTCATGATGACTACGGAGAACGGATATTGTTATATGCAATACATGCATATGAGATATTGACCGGTTCTAGATGAGACGGCTATTGAGTATTATCGAGTTTTATTGTTGTATTGATTCATGTTATCGAAAGTTACTGGGAAATGATTGTTTGACCGTAACCACGGTACAGTTTTATTGTTCATCGTATACACGGTTACTGTTACTGTTACTGATATTGCTCACCGTGTATACGATTACTGATTGACTGTTGCTGTACTGTTATTGTTACTGTCACCGTATCGTCCCAGTATTCTAGATAATATGGACATTGACTGATTTAACTGAATTGATTAAATAATAAAGTAATTGAACAACTTACACTGGGATTGGGGAAATTGATGGAGGAGACAGCGTCTGTATTTTGGGTGGACCTAGGATACAGGTTGCGCAGCTGACTTACGGTTCCACTGCAGGGTTCCGGGGGATGACTGACATCCCATCTGTTACTGTTCCACAGTGCTACTGTGAGTTTACTGTTCCACAGTGATACTGTGAGTACTGTTACTGTTACTGACTACCTGGTGGTAGGGTCTGGTTCAGCGCCAGGCATCTGGGCCGTGGTCCCGGGTATGTACGGGACCCACCTAAAGCACGGACAACGTCTCCAACCGATCAGTTTCAATAACTTAGGACCCTGATTGACACGTGTAGTAGGCGTAGTATGAGATGCGTCTATTACAGGTGGCAATTGGTGTTCGCTGACATAATAAATGTTAATAAATTGTTTATAGCATATTGTGACTGACTATATCACCTGACTGTACATTTATATCACTGTGATAGACATATAACCATAACCAGGACCAGATTGTATACCAACCTAGTGACATGTGATAGATTACACGCCTTGACATTGATTACATATTTACAGTTGTGCCAGTTGCCGTTCCACCTGTATTCATGTTGTTATCATGTGTGTTACTATTCAGTTATTTATCTTGTTATTTAGTCTTTTCTATCTGCAGTTATTTTTATTATTGTCTATGCACATTGTTCTTCTGCACGAGCTGTTTCCCCTTTACACACACACTCATTATGGTCGCGTTCTGACGACCCTGGGTTTGCACGTCCAGCTATTGGACGGTTGTTCTAATGTGCAGGTATTCGAAGAGACGGTACGCCTTGCGAGGAGCTTGGGTCCTCTCCCTCTGATTCTGGTATACTTGCATTTTATTCTTGTTATTATTCTTTGTTTCCTATATATATCACCTTTGACTTCTGTTCAGCTGCCATTTTCTTCCTGTTATTTATTGCTATCACGTGGTCTTATATGTATTATTGCAGTGGTCCTTGATTATTATAGTTCTGATTATAACTTGTTCAGGTTACAATTTAGGCTTAGCGTATATACGTGGGGTATTTTCCTCGCGTATATGTGTCGCCATAACGTCTCCGTATCTTTAGGATCGGGGCGTTACAGCAACTCACTTCCTTTAATCAACAAAGAAAACACTTGCCTCATTCCCAACGCCATCCCTATCAAGATCCTCTCCCATTCCTATCATTCCACCATCAAAACCAATTGTCGAAACCTTCTTCATCCTTACAACCCATCCGTGAAACCCCTTTTAATTCATGAACACAATCAGCTCAGTAGGTTTCCTTTATTATTCTTGACCAAGGCCTTTAACAAAACGTATCCAAATATACTAATATCTAGCAAGAATATAGTACATTTGTACTTGATTAATGAGTCCACTCAAGTAGTAAATAATTTCTTAACACTGGTGGAAGGGAAAATGAATTTGTATTTTGAAACAACATTCCAGTTTACCTATGCAATCCATTTCCTAGATAATGCAACAGCTACTGTGATTTTGTGGTTTACTTGTCAGCATAGCCAGAAATTATGCACAATGCCTTCAGAGAAAGGTACAACTTGTTCTCCGCAACAAACTTTTGACCTGTCCTGACTTGATTCTGTATTGACATTTGACAGCCCCAAAATGCAAGTATTTTAAACTCGAGTTTCATATTTGACTCATCTTCAGACTCCAATTAGTCTCTAGATTTGTCTGATCCAACTGGTGCTTCTTCTACGAACATTGCACTAAATGCGCTAAATGCTTTGAATTTAAAAATACATATAAATATTCAGGCAATGCAAGCAAACTGAAACAGGGAAAACCCAATGTTGTTCCTAAAAGAAACATGTTAAAGAAAAGCTTAACACAATATAGGGTCTGTTTGGATTTAAGGAATTGGTGTGAAGTGAGGAAGTAGGAAGTAAGATTTATTTCCTTTAGGAAAAAGGGAAATGAGTAGTAAGTTTTCTGGTGTTTGGATGGTTGTTGGGAAGTGTGGTTTGGAAAATGTTTTGTCGTTTCCGGTGTTTGGATGGTAATGAAAAGTGAAAATGGAAAAGTTGACCACAAAGTTGACCGCAAAATAATATTAAAATAAAAATTAATTAAGAAAAATAAAAAATAGATTGTAATTAGAATGCAAGTGAGATTTACATGACCAAAAAATTAACTGTTTTATGCTATAACTTATTATAAATGAGATTTACATGACCACAAAATTAACTGTAGAACTCTGGAAGTGAGAAAATGGTTGTGTAAAAGAGAGATGAAAAGGGAAAGGGGGTTTTCTTATTTTCCTTTTCCGGTGTTTGGATAGATAGAGAAATGAGCAATTATACTTCCCCACTTCCTCACTTCACTCGGATTCCTTACATCCAAACACGCCCTATAGTGACCATTGATATAGAACTAGATGGCATGCAAGTAATAGTTCCAACAAGAATTTTAGGTTTCCCCACTAATTATTTACATGGTAAAGCAATGGATTAAGTGGTCGCTGAGAACTCAGCTGAAATTGGGAAAGGATCAGGGTCCAGATAAGTTTCAAATACAAGCATGTGTTTCTATGATAGATAAAAGGAAGTACAGCAGAATATTCCGGTATATAACAAGCAGTGTTCTATCAAGTAACCTGCAGCAAGCTCAGAATGACAAACTCCCAACCATCTCTAATGCACAAAGCTGTGTGAGCAGGATATAGCTTCGCAATTTCAACCGCCTGAGGCGAAAGATCTGCATAATTTCATGATACACCATTTAGGTAAGGGAATAGCCAATATCAACAAATAAATCAAAAGGTCTCTGGCATAAATTTTTGTTAACAGCTCAAAATAATTTATGAAATCCAGGAATCTTCTCCGTTCAGTTAACTGATTTCAGTTGATCATGGAAAGGAACTCAAGCAAAAAGAGTTTATGGTAATCTGCTTGATGAGCTTCAAAAGTGAGAAGCAATTCAGAGAGTTCCAATATCCAGATTTTAAAGCTAATCATGCCTAGAGACCAATTACAGCAACCTGATCAACAGTTTCAGTGATATAAAAGATCCAACTGGAAACAACTATATCTTGAATAAACTATGACTTGAGAAATAATAAAACACCATCATGAATGCCATCTTGAAAAGGCACAGCATATTCGGAAGGAAAAGAAGAAGAAATAGGTTAACAGAAAGTTACCAAAAGAAAAGAAAATTATTGAGAAGGTAATGAAGTGTTCTAGAAAACTAGAACTGCATGAAAAAATTGAAAGGGAAATGTACCTAGGCCATTAAACTTCTTTAGAATAGGGTCAACTAGTATTTGAAGCTGCTTCCAAATGAGGCATCTCCAGTATAGGAATTTCCTCCACTTGCAGATGCCGCAGATGCCATAGTTGAAATGCGGTTTATAAAAATAATAAGAGAGCAACATGCTCAGCTAAAGTAATGAATACATTGGTGCTAGATGATGACTTAAGAAATCTCATTAGAATTGTCCAGATTAGAGAATCATGGTATTAGGGGTTGCAAGGCTTACAGCTTCTACTGTTTAACAAAGTGGAAGAAGAGCTAACACATTCAATCAGGAAAGCTGTGAGGCGAAGGGAGAGGGGATCAAAGAACAGGATTATGAAGATAATGGGAATTTCAAAATTAGTGACCTGGATTTGTGCAAAATCATGGTGGATTTCTTTTAGCAACTAGTGAACATAAACAGAGAGGAAGATTACGCAGGATGTATATATCCACTTGTATGTTGTATCCTACAAAGCATTCAAGATGTAATACAAGCTTTGGAAAACAAGAAGACACTTTAACAACTTTGCGTCCTTTTATATTTTCCGTAAGGTGTATATTAGAGTATGAAAGGGTTTTGTTATATTTATTTATTTATTTCTCTTTTATGTAAAGAGAGGAAATCTCAATCTAGGGTTGAGTCGTCTATTTCCTAAATCTAACATGGTGGAGAAGGTAGAGGCAAGGTAGAACAAAGGAATACACAGTATCTCACGTTGCTCTGGTGCCATGTTGAGGTGAAAAAGATAAAGAGAACACACAGTGTATCCTCAATTAAGGTGTGATCGTTTATTTATAGAGAAAAGAAATACATGTCATAATAGGATTAAGAGAATACACAATGTTCTACTTAGAGTAGGAGAATTAAAAAAGGAAAAGAAAATTCTTATTTCTATTATAACAAAAAATCATATTTCTACTCTAATAATATCAAAGCAATTCTCCTTCTATCATCCCATGTGCCTCCAACTTTCTAATTCTAACCATCACCAAACCCTAGCCTTCACCTAAGAAATCCTAGCTACCATCTCTCTTATTTTTCTTTCCTTTTTTAGATCTTATTAGACCTGAATCCAAATGTGAAAAAAAAAAAAAAGAAGTTATTGTTCATATGAACAGTACCACTGTGGTACTATTCATGATGAACAACTTTGACAGTCTGAAATTTTGTTAATCTGATGACTGAACTTGTTTTGATCGTATCTTCATGTATTGAAGTTTGATTTTAATGATTTAAAAGTCACTTTCTATATTTCTAGGCAATCCAGACGTCACGCCCCGCTTCACAAAATACGCGAAAACGGAGTTGCGACGAGAGTCAGCGACGTATATACGCGAAGAGAAAACTCCACGTATACATGCTAAAAGCCTAAATTAACCTGAGCAAGCACTATGATGAATTAATATCACTGCAATATGACATATATATTTCTAACACAATGATAGCATAAGAATAAACGAATAAAACAAGTAATGAGTCCAATGCACAGAATTATAGAAACATGAATAAAGAAAAGAGAATTGGTACCAAGAAAGGACGATCAAGTAAGAGAACTCCAGCTCCTCGTAAGGCGTGTGCTCTCCAAATACCTAATCAGCAAAATAACATACATAGGCTTGAATGTGCAAATTCAGGGAGTCAGAAACTCCCAATGAGTGTAAAATAAGAAGGTGCACGTGCATATAACGTGTAAGCATATTATGATAATATATACTGGAATAAGACTGAAATAATATGCGAACATATATGAATAGTAATAAGGACAGTCAATACTAGAATCAGATGTCTATAATAACATACAAGTATCAGTAAAACACGATCAGTTACAGTACAATATAGACAGTTCATTATTATTAATTATGTCAGTGAACACCAATTGCCACGTGTATAGTCGTATTACATACTATGCTTACCACATGTGTCAATCAAAATCCAATGTTATTGAAACTGAGAGGAGACTTTGTCAATGCTTTAGGTAGGTTCCGTACATACCAGGAACCACGGCCCAGATGCCTGGAGCTGAACCAGGCCCTACCGTTAGGTGACTCACAGTATCACTCTGAAACAATACTCATAGTATCACTGTGGAACAGTAAACATATGGGATGTCAGTCATCCCCCTGAACCCTGCAGTGGAACCGTATGTCAGTTGCGCAACATGTATCCTAGGTCTACCCAAAATACAGACGATGTCTCTTCTATCAATTTCTCCAATCCTAGTGTAAGTTATCCATTTACATTATTATTTAATTCAATCAATATTCATGTTATCTAAATTACTAGAATGATACAGTAAAAGTAATATTACAGTATATCAGTAAACAGTGATCATATACACGGTAAACAGTAACAATATCAGTAAACAATGGCAGTAACCGTGTATACAGTAAACAGTATAATTGTACATAGTGTTACGGTCTAACAATACATTCCCAGTAATTTTCAGTAATATGAAATAATACTATATCAAGTCTGGATACTGAATCTTTACTGTACAGGCTAATCTAGAACTGATCAACATCTCATCCATCTGCACAAAGATACAATAGTAATTGATTCATCAACTTATAGTCTCAATATAATCATCGTGAACATCAAATATCAATCTATGTCAAAGTAATCTGGTATAGTGAACTACAAGCTCAATAGGCCAATATACAGTTCTATCCTTTCTATTAAGCTATTCCGATCAACTATATCCATCCCATCTCAAGATAATAAGATAAATCTCAATTACCTTCAAGACCTCATTAAACAATTCTCCTCATTAAACAATCCGAACAATACACTCACTTCAGTCAAGTTCAATCACAGATCCATATACCAAGATAACCATCAATTATAAAAATATGAAATTCACCAACTCAAGTAAATCCAATCTATTCCTATCCCTTAACCTTGGGTAATTAAAATAGATCAGTATTCAAAGTTCACTCTATTCTATCAGTTCAAGTCAACTCCACTCCAAAGCAATCCACTAACCAACCCAAGTAACAAGAGATCCAAATCTATAATAAGGCTATATATCCTATTTAATAAATACTCAAAGTCCAATTACATTCTCATCTGACTTATCACTAAATAAATAAATATCAAGTATGCTAATTAACTCACCCAAGTATCCACACATAACTACAATCATGAACCAATCAAATCCAAGATCCAAATCCGATCACTGTCTAAGTTACATGATACATCACGAATAGTCCCAGATCCGAAATGGTAAACGAATCACATGAAATGATAGAGTAATAATGTCTCAATAATACAATATCGAATCCACAAGCATACAAGATCAGGATACATCTGATTAATCATCTGTAGTCTATCTAAACCCTCTCTCGGTATGACAATACAAGTCTAGTAATTCACTATACATGTTTAAGATTTACTATTCCACTAATTTATCTGTCCCAACCTCAAGTCAATCTTTAGTCCAATTAAATCCATTAAAAGATCCAAGTATTGACTACTGAACCAACCCAAAACATCCGGTTGACAATTTATCAAGTACCTTCCAACCTCAAAACACTACTACTCTGGTATAGATATCACCGAAGTGAGTATCATCATGAACAATAATTAACATGTGCAAACAATATCGGAACATGGTAATAATTAAACAAAATGTAATTTATAGAAAAACAGACAAACGTTCATTGATAACAGTAAATATAAATAATACAAAGTAAATACTCACACGAAATGACACAGTTTTCAATCCGAATCACCGTTGGGTCTGCACTGTACGAACTGGTTCGGATCTCCGAATCATCTCGTGTGTCGGTCTTTGAATCACCAGTGTATCGGGTCCACAGGGAACACGAACCCGAGTCTTCCATTACCAGGTCTGGATCGTATAAATGGGTCCAGATACAACTACAACACACACGGATACATGCACACTATTTATACTCATACATGTACACACATGCACCCAAACACACCTACCCACAAACACTACACATACATACATATACTCACACATACAAATATTACACAAACGACATACACTAATACAATACATGCACATGTTCACAACACATCCACCCACTTACACTGGTGAGACCAGCTGTGAGAGGAGATAGGAGAAGAGGGAGGCAAAACCGTGGTGGTTTGAGGAAGGAGAGGCGACCATGGGTTGCAGTAGTAGAGGCTTGCATGAGAAAGATGACTGTGCATCGAGTGTTGGGCCTTGTGGCATGCACACGGGGAGTCACGGTAGAGTACATGAAGGAGGTAGAGAAATGGCGAGCTCTACAGGCTGCCTGCAGGGGGCAAGAAGGTAGGTTCGGTGGGGCGTTGATGGCATGGCCATGGAATGGGTGGTGATGGTGGTCTGCTGGGTGTGATGGGGGGAGAGAAGAGGAGATAATAAAATAGGGTTAAGGTTAATATTAGGAGTAAAAGATAATTAGAGAGATGAGGGTTTAGTGATAGGTTTAGGATTAGCATTATGAGGATTAAGATTCATGATTGGGTTTGCTAGGATAAGGACTAGGTTGTTAGGATTTCGATAATGGTTAACGGATATGTACTATAAGGTAATGAAATGCAATACTACTACTACTAATAATAATACATAACAATAAAAATAATTAAATATTAATAATAATAATAATAATAACACTAATAATAATGATAGTAATAATAACAATTACATATTAATAAGGTCATAAAAATGGTAATAGTGATTAATAACAATTAGTAATAATAACTTACATATAAATAAAAATTAACACAAAATACATGTGCACAAATTAAAATACTATGATTCATTATTAAATCTTGTATTTCAAAAATAGAGAAATTACACGTGATGCATTTATTTGTTTTGTTTGATTTGATTCTATTTGGATTTGACACTTTTTACTATTGAGTTTAAGAATATCCGAAAACTTTATTTTCTACTGAGTTTGAGGATGTCTCAAAATCTCCACTTTTACTATTTTTAAAGATCTTTAAAACCTCCACTTCCATTAAGTTTGAGCTAAAATCCTAACTAAAATCCTAATCATATCCAAGGAGATTTTGCATGCATTCTTTGCGCATAACTATTTTTATTGATAACTTCAACATTAATATCAATGATTTAGTCATATGGCATCAGATTAGTAATTTAGTATTTGTTTTGATAAACTTCAACATTTATGTATTTCTTAGTTTATATTTTTGTTTAAAAAAAGAAATCTTTGTTTAGAAAGTTTTTTTCTAGTCTTTGTAACATGCTGCTCATGATTGATATTTATGCTTAAGTTTGATGAGCATTAGAGTATGTAAGAATATTCTTGTATTTTTCTATTTATTTCTCATCTATATAAAAAGAGGCAACCTCAATCTAGAATTGAGCCGTCAATTTCTTAAATCTAACATTGAACAATGAACAACATTTACTAAGTAGTTGTGACCTATATTGGAAGTAGAAATGAGAGAAGCAAAATTGATGTGATGAGTCAAACGGAAGAGTCATAGAGGTTTTTGTCGGCGCTTCCTAGACATTTTGAGGTTGTGCTTTCGTTTAGTTTTGTTTTATTATGTTTGAAGCATGGGTACTTCAATAGAAGAACCACAATCGTGTATGCAAATCCAAATGCACCTTGATTTATTGTGAAGCATGTGATGTATCCAAGATGTATTGGATCCTTATCTGAGACTAAGAAATTAAATTGACATTTAAATAGTGAAGTCTATTATTCAATTTTATGTATAGATGCTTTATGCAAATAAACATGCAATGGTGCTTAAGTACTAGTATAGATAACATGATTGGTGAGGGTTTACATAGTTCTAATATCTATGAAAGATGAACTTGTTGGTCACTAGTTGGTTATTTGCAACTAGCTTGTTGGTACATGCAAGCACGTGCTATTAAAATAGAAATATATAAAGTCTAGTAGAATGGCGATATAAAGATAAAAAATAATATTTGTATCACAATAGAAATTTTAAGGTGAACTTGTATAAGATGTATTGTATAGAAATGCAGGCCTAATGTTTAAGTATCTCTAGGCTTTTTTCTTTACATTAATTTTCGAAAGTCATGCAGACCAACTAAAATGTAATAAGTAGCTATTATGTTACACGTCTCTATGTTTTTTCCCTTTTAATTTAATTTCTAATAGTCCAGTCCTCGAAAAGTTCTAATTTTGAAAAGTTTTCTTAATAGAAAACTAATAAGTTTGGCTATGCTCCTTCCAAGAGGATTTGGAATCAAATCCTACCTATTGGAATTAGATAATAAAACATCTAATTTGAAGATCACTCGATGGAAGTTGATCTATCAATTTAAGTACTTATAAATCTAAGTTTAAACTATTTTGAGTTTTCTTACCCCCTCCATCAAGTAACCCCAAAATGAACCGCCATAAGTGATGAGTTAGTTTTACGGTCTAAAATATTTCAGACCCCCAAAAATTGGTGGCTATGGATTTTAGTGTATTTAGATCATGAATCAAAAGTTGAGTTTTAATTTTACTTCCTAGATCAAAGTCATGAAACTCTCCGCTTTAACCGTCAAGTTTTAAAACACTTATTGCACAATTGCACATGAAAGAAATCAATAAAACATTTATTTTTTTGTTTCTAGGCATTTTAAATTATTTAGATCATATTGAACATTTTGAATCATCCATTGTTGTTAGTTAGTACATTTTTTCAAGTGATAGGATCTATACTGAAATTCTATCAGTATGATCCTTGTTAAAAAACTAGTTATATGATAGGTGAAAATACAAAAGTTGTTGGGATCAACAACAATGCGGAAGAAAAGATGCAAAAAATACAGATCAATCACAGACACCAAAAATTACGTAAAAATTCAAATTGGTAAAACCACCACATAAATCCACTATTATCAGAGAGATTACACGGAAGAAGAGAATCCTCATAGCCACTCTGTACAATAGCACTCACAAATTAATGCTTCATTACCCTTACACCCAAATGACGGTGCATCCCCTTTTACAGGATAAACTAGAATTACAAGTTGTGAAATTTCTAAACAATCCTTGTTGTATTCTTCAAGTTTCGCTGGCATAGAATCTTCTGGACTGGACTGCTTCCAGGCTGGACTGGGCCTCGGTCTGACTGTTCAAGCTAAACCGCTTCCACTTCGCCCCCTCCAAAGAGTAACTCTATTATGTAGCTTCAGAGTACTCCTCCAACTAGGTGTTACAGAGTGATATTTCGCTCTGGAGACTCCACTCCAAAGGCTGTCAACTCCAGAGACTTCATTACTCCAAAGGCTATCGTTTCGTCCTTGCCATCAACCTAAAACTCCAAAATCGCCCAACGTTATATCCCAAAAAGCTCCGTCGTCGCTTCGAGACCATCGTGTTGACTCCGTCAAGGCAATAATCTAGCTCCATAACTTAACAATCTCCCACTTGGAGACTGATTATTATCACGACACTATTTTCTCTTTTGTACTCCAACTTGCAACTCAATGGCATTTATTGCGACTCAACTCCGGATCTTCACCCTAGAAGACCCACAGAGATTGAGCGAATCTTCAGCTTCTCTATCATGATCACCTTGGTCAGCATGCATGTGGGATTCTGAGTCATGTGTATCTTTCACCAGTGATTATACACTGTCTTTCAAAGATACGGATGAAGTGATACTACACATCAATGTGCTTGGTTATGTCATGATAGACTGGATTGTTGGTGTTGCGGAATTGATATGCTATGATACTAATTGTTACTCTTAGGATCGACATATGCGAAACTTGGAAATATGAGTATACTTGCAAAAGAAGAATTTGCAGCAAACTAGCAATACCTAGACAAAAGAGTAAATAAAAAATAGCACGAGGATTTAATGTAGCTCAGCCCATACTTGGCCTACGTCCACGGGAAGAGAACTTGATACAAAAAAAAAATCTAATCCTCCTCTTAATGCAACAAGAGTATTCACCTTCCTCCTTAATCTAGACTTAAATTACAAGAGTATTACTGTATCTCTATGCACCTTCACCTTGCTCCTCTCTTTCTTGGTTTCCTTCTGATATCCTTTGTTTGAGATTTCAGCATTTTTCTATGTTTATAATGCTGGGTTACAACCTTTATTTATAAGATTTTACAATAACTCCTATTTGGATTATGAGATGATATTGGCCATCGGATGCTTGAAGAATCTTGTTCAATCTTATTAGGAGTTATCTTCTTAATCTAAAATAATTCTATACCCTTTAATCTTTAGAAACAAATTCTTCATTGAATAGAAACTTAGTCATATTCGTACTCCACCAAAAAAGGAAACCGGCGCCTGAAAAGAAAACTGATTCTACTTCAGAAAATGCTCCTATTAGTCGACTAGGCCATATGACTAGTCGACTAACAGCTCAAATTAGTCGACTAACACACCAAATTAGTCTATTACTGTAAACTGCTCCTCTATTTCTTATCTTTGTATCTGCTCTAGTCGACTACTAGTCGGCTAGGCTTGTGTGTTAGACGACTAATAGACCTTACTAGTCGACTAATCAGCACCAACCATCTTCTCCTCCAACTCGATTAGATCTTCTTGGACCATCATCTCTTCTTGAAAACAAGGCAAAATCCTAAGAATCTCCATTTGACTTACTTTTCAAGTATTTAGTAAAACACCTTGAAACTTTTAGATTACTACCTTAATTCTTTTTTTGGTTGTAAACGCACGATGAAGCCTTCCATTCTTGTCCCCTCCCGGGGCCATTGGTGGATTTACCACCATGGCTTGGGCCATCTCCGGCCTTGCCTGCATACACCTTTTCTCCTTTACGCAACATTTTGACCCGGTTCATGTCCCATTGCAGTCTTCCTTGAAGCTCCCCCTCACGATGAGCTTCCTTCCGAGCTTATCTCTTAAGAAACTCAGTCCTTCCTTCAGCTTGTATAACCCTCCACACTTCCCTTCTTTCAGGATTACTCTGTCTTCTTGGCTAACTGTGTTATTTGCACTTGGATCTAACATCCTTCTTTGTCGAGCACCCTTATGGATATTAGATTGTACCATGCCTCAGGAACATATCAGGCCACCTCCAGAGCACGCATCATCCCATCTCCTTCTGTAATCTTAGTTGTCCTAGTGTCAATGACTTTGCCAAGATGAGCCATCCACCATTTTGATAATCCCTTCCTCCTTTACAATCAAGGAGTTGAACAGCTCTTTTTGAGAACATACATGAACCGTACTACCCAAATCAAATGTCCAGCCTTTAACTTGAGAAGTGTTATCGTTGTAGGAAGCCATTAATACTTCATGTCCTCTTCCTCAGCCTGCTCCTTCTTCAACCACTCTTGGCAATGCTTGCAGTCATTCTTCTAACGACCTTTACTGTGACAAAAGTGACACCTTTGACGAGTCCGAACCTTTCTTCTCTTCCTTTCCTTCCCGTGACTACCAAGCCCGATCCTGTCTGCTCCTCTTGATTTGGCCTTTTTCTAATCTCATTAGATAAGAGAGTTGATGTAACCTCTTACAAGATGAGAGTTTCCTTACCAGAGAGCATGGTGGTGACAATGTGATGATATGACTGTAAAAGCAAACTGAGAAGTACCAACGCTTTGTTCTTCTAGTCAATCTTGACATCAACAACTAGAAGCTCGTTGATGACCTTATTGAAGAAGTTTAGATGCTCCAACACTGCTGTCCCTTCGTTCATGCGTAGCCCATATAGTTTTCTTGAGATACAACTTGTTGGAGAGGCTTATCGTCATATACAATGTTTCTAACCTTGACCACAATTTTGTACTCGTTTCTTCATCATGTTGTACATCACCTTGTTTGCGAGACAGTTGGATCGCGCTTGCCCGCCTTTAGATCCATCTCCTCCCAATCCTTGTTTGACGTACCTGCCAGATTTGATGACTTCCTGTGCAAGATCTTGTGAAGACCATGTTGCACCAGTAATGCCTTTACCCTCTTTTGCCATAAGCCAAATTTTCCTTGTCATTGAACTTCTCGACCTCAAACTTTGCCGTAGAACTTTCTATCTTCAACATATCACCATTTGTCAACCTTTAGCTCTGATACCAATTGTTGCGGAATTGATATGCTATGATACCAATTGTTACTCTCAGGATCGACGTATGCAGAACTTGGCAATATGAATTTACTTGCAAAAGGAAAACTTGTTGTAAAACAAGCTAGCACTACCTTAATAAAAGAGCAATAAGAAAGAACACGAAGATTTAACATGGCTCGACCCAAACTTGGCCTACGTCCATGGGGAGAGAACTTGAGAGAGCTTTATTAATAACTTGAGATCTAACATTCTTCTTGATGCAACAAGAATATTCACCTTCCTCCTTAATCTAGACCTAGATTACAAGAGTATTACCTTATCTCTATGAATCTTCATCTTGCTCCTCTTTCTTGGCTTCCTTCTGATCTCCTTTGCTTAAGATTTCAGTATTTTTCTGTGTTTATAATGCTAGATTGCAACATTTATTTATAAGATTTTACAATAACTCCTATTTGGATTATGAGATGATCTTGGCCATTAGATGACTGAAAAATCTTGATCAATCCGATTAAGTGTTAATCTCCTTGATCTAGAAAAAATCTAGATCAATCTTTAGAAACAAATCCTTCATTGAATAGAAACCGAGTCCTATTCGTACTCTACCAAAAAAACTGGGGCCTAAAAAGAAAACTGATTCTACTTCAAAAATGCCCTTATTAGTCGACTAGGCTATATGATTAGTCGACTAATTGCTCAATTTAGTCGACTAATATACCAAGAAGTCAACTACTGTAAACTGCTCCTTTGTTTCTTGCCTCCATATCTGCCCTACTCGACTACTAGTCGAGTAGACTTGTGTGTTAGACGATTAATAGACCATACTAGTCGACTAATCAGTACCATTTGGGTTTGCTTCTTACTTCAAGTCATCATCTTCTCCAACTATTGGATCTTCTTAAACCATCATTTCCTCTTGAAAACAAGGCAAAATCCTAACAGTTGGCTATCACTGTGAGTGACTGAGTTACCTGCTCTTTGCCAAACTCTTTCATAAAATCCTTCAGCCAATCAACTCCTCGCATGCTTTGTGACTACAACATATTCGGCCTTCATGGTAGACAAGACGACTATCCTTTGCAGCCTTGACAGCTCACTACCCCACTTCTCAAAGTGAAAACATAACTAGTAGTACTCTTCTGACCATTTGCATCACCCACAAAGTCAGAGTCTACATATCCGTGCAAACAAACATCCATGCCATTATAGCACAAAGTCATATCTGAACTCCCTTTTAGATATCTTAAGATTCACTTTATAACTCTAATGCTCGTTCTCGGGATTGCTCATATACTAACAACTCTCACTACTTGAGCAATATCTGATCTTGTGCAGACCATATCATACATCAAGCTGCTCATAGCTGATGCATATGTGGACATGAAAGCCTTCTCATCTTCTACTGTCGGAGCCTGTGCATTTGAGAGATTAAAGTGACCTCCAAGTGGGACGTCCACTAGTTTAGCATCCATCTGTTAAACTCTCCAGCATCTTTTCATGTCTCGACTTATCATATTTTCAATAGCTTCTTTTCTCTCTCCGCAGATCCTCATTCTAAGAATTTTCTTCGCCGGACCCAAGTCCTTCATTGAGAATTCTTCCGCCAACTTGAATTTGAGATTCACAATCTCCTACATGCTTGATCTGATAACAACCATATTACCTACATACATCAGTAGTATAATGTAGGAATTCTCAAACCACTTGGAATAAAAGTGATGAGCTTGCAGCCTTGTGAATCCGCTACTAATGATGAATTTGTCAAACTTCAGATACGTTGTCTCGGAGCCTTTTTAAAATCATACTCTTTGTTAGCTTGCAAAACAACAGTTCTTTTCTTGACATGATATGGCTGCATCATATCGATGTCCTCCAAATCGTTATGGAAAAATACAGTTTTAACATCCATCTATTCCAAATGTAAATCCTTTGTTGCCACAATGCTCATGACAGATCTAATAGTAGTTAACTTCACAACAAGAGAGAAAATCTCATTGAAGTCAATACCTTCCCGCCGTTGAAATTCCTTCACAATCATCCTCGCCTTGTACCTCTTGATGCCATCATTCTCCTTCAACCACTAGACCCACTTATCATGCAGGACTTGCTTTCTGGCAGTTCAACCAAATTCCATGTTTGGTTCTTCATGAGAGAGTCCATCTTATCTCCAAGCAAGCTTCCACTTGAATTTGTCTTCCACCTACAAAGCCTCGTCATAACACTAGGGCTCACCAATATCAGTCAACAATAGATAGTGTAAGAGAGGAGAATATCTCTCCGGGACTTTGGTTGATCGCCTCAACTCATTTTGGGGTTTTGAAGGCTCTACTCAGAGTTCCTCATTCCCTTTCGGAATGCTCTGAACCTTCTTCACAGTGACATCACATTGAACTCTAAGTCCGCAACATCCTGCTGTCCCGGAGTGCTCCGCGATGTCACTTGGGATCCTTCTCCGAAGTGTTCCTCTCCATCAACAAGTCCTTGTACACCTTCTCATTGAATACCAAATCCTTATACCTAAGGATCTTTTGGTTTCTGCATCTCAAAACTGTTAGTCATCCTTGCTTATACCGTACCCAATGAAGATGCACTTCTTGGACTTCATATCTAACTTGCTCAAGTGATCTAGATCCATATGGACATATGAGATACAATTAAAAATACGCAGGTGTTTCAAATTTACTTCTTTTCCGGTATCCCACAGTTTAGGGCCACCAATGGCCCTCTGTTGATCAGATACATCACCGTGTTGACTACATCTGCCCAGAAATGATTGAGCAATCCAGTATGTATCCGTATGCTCCTAGCACGCTCCAAGATTGTCATGTTCATATGCTCTACGAATTCTCCGACTAACGCAGAACTCTTCGAATCTGTCATTGCAGTATTTGCTCCTATTGTCAGACTTCAAGCACTTAACATTCCAACCTGATTCATTGTCAACTTGGGCTAACAATTTCTTAAACACATTTAACACATCCGACTTGTGCTTCAAGAAATAGATTCTAATTTTTCTACTAGAATCATTAATAAAGGTCACAAAATACAATAAGCCTTCGAGAAAGGGAACTATCTTACCCCACACGTCGGTGTGAACTAACTCTAACTTTTTTGCCTTCGGAGTCTTTCTCACCTTTGAGAAACTGACTCTCCGCCGCTTTCTGTAGAAATTGTAAGTCTATAAATTTCAACAGCGGCAGCTTATCCTTGGAGAGCATAACTTTCATTCCCTTCTTGCTTATATGCCAAAAGTCTTTGATGCCATACTCCAGTATCCAACTCCAATGAAGCAACTAAAATTGATGCTCTAAAATTAAACGTCATGTTGAGGGTATCTTCCTTCAAGTCGTGTGCCATCACCATGTCACCCTTCGTGATCTCGCATACATCACCGTCGAAAGTGGTCTTCATCTCTCAGTCCGCAAGCTGACTAACAGAGATCAGATTTCTGTTCAGCTTCGTACATGTCTGACGTTCCTCAATTTTAATCGTCCAACCATTAGAGAGGCTAACCATCACATCGTCGAGCCAATAGAGAGCTAACCATGCCATACCAGTCCACACTTGGTGAAGGTGTTCAAACTACATTCCACGTAAATGAAGGTAAAATAGCCTGAATTATATTAGTTGTCCATAATAGCACATCTGTCCTGCTTTAGGGCACCATTGTAAGAAGAAGACGCTTGAATGGATGAAAACGAGTTTTGAATTTGAGTAGAAGATACATGAGGGAGATTGTGGATATTCATCAATTACAAAATCTTAAAACTTTTGCATTGACTCTTCCAACCTATTGTATTTTGGCCCATCCAACCATCTTTACTAGTCTTCCTCTCTACCATGGGTCCCTGCAGAAATCTTTCAGAAACTAACGTTACCACTAATAAGCTGCTACTTCATACACCGCAGAGCAACTTTCTAGATCTATTGCCTTTTGTACTATAGAATGTCTTGAATCTTCAAGTGCATCCCAAAGTTAGTGGTCTTCAGGTAGCCCATGTAGATTTTATCAGATATTAAAATAAATTCCACACTTGCTTTGATGACAAGGCTTGTGCTATATCAGATATTGGTCTCAATCCTAAGCCTCCTTCCCAAAGGTATGCAGGCTCTCTCTCTCTCTCTCTCTCTCTCTCTCTCTCTCTCTCTGCGCTGATGCAGGGGACCCGACCAGAACCTCCCTTTCCTTAAGAAGTTTACCATTATTTGCTCTATTTTAAAATTTGTTTTTGCAGACAATTTCTTAGGCAGCTAACCATAATAATGTAGGTATATGACATTTACAATCATTTCCAGAAAGACTTCTTGAAAGGGATGTCTACTCCATTTCCATCCTTCTAATTGCATTGGGAACTTTTCTACTAAAAATTAAGTTTGCTAGCTAAAGATAAACCCAAATACTTGATTGGTACTTATCCTCTTGTAACACCAAAAGCTTTACACAATTCATCCTTGGAAGGGCAAACATTATTCAAGAACAGCTTAGTCTTTTCTATGTTAAGTTGGAGGCCAGATACACGCGAAAAATTGTCAGCATGTGTCCTCAACTTTTAAAGATTTTACATCAACCCTAAAAGATAAGTACATCATCTGCAGAAATAAAGTGTGTCAAAGGTTCATATGAGCGAATAATTTAATGGTCCCCTTATAAGATCCAGAAAAATTGTGAGTTTCCATGGCAATGCAAAAACGGTAGGGAGAGCGGGGCCCCTGCCTAATGCCCCCAAAACTAGAGAAATAGCGCTTGGTGAACCATTCATTGATACAGAAAAGGTTAATTTAAAAATGCATTTCCATATCCAATTATTCCACTTGGCTGCAAATCCCATGAGTCTGAGTGTGTTTATAATGTATTCTCTGCTTACACTATTTAAAGACTTCTCGATAAGAAACATGCTCTTCTTAACAGCCATCCATGTGGAACCTCTCACCAATTAAAAAGCAAGGTACAATCATGTATCCTCCTCCCATTAATAAATGCCTACGTAGCAGAGTCACCTAAAAATGTGGATCCTTAGACGCTTGTTAGACACTTGTGTCATACACATGTATTAGACATGATAATTCTACTTCCCATGTGATTTCAGAGTCCCTGTGTCGTATCATGTCGTATCTGTGTCACATTTCCGCATCCGTGCAACATAGATATATGCATTTTGATCATGAGAGAAGATATGGGGAAGCAAAAACTGCAATCCATTTGCTAAGACTTTTGAAATAATTTTATACAATGCATTCCAATAAGAGGTTTCTCTCTACTCAACAAGCCCAAACCCGAGCTCGATCTCGAATAGACGGACAAGGCGAGGATCACGATACCATGAAACTAGAATTTAATGATGATAAACAATGTGAAAAATGCCCCAATACTAAGCACGTGCTATAAAAGCCTGGCCTAGCACAGTCTTGAGTACTGTGTGGCAATGAAGATCAGAAGAGAAAAATTAATAAGTTATAATACAATGTAAATCAGTTGAAGTAAATTAAATTGTGTATATTATTGATGAGGGTAATGCCTGAGGATACACACACACACACACACACGAGTACAGTTGCATAATATGAAAGCTCCTAGTACAACTAGTACTGTAATCCTAATCCTAGATATACTCTTTTAACATATAGGTAGATAGACATAAACATTCACATACACACACACGCATGCACATACATACACAGATGTAGGCACATAACATATAACGTACATATATACATGCATATATGTAGACAAATAGACAAACTCGAATAGACGGAATTCGCTTAGATGACATCTAAGATACATATTCCTCATACATGCGTATAAATGTGCGTGTGTAGACACATAAAATACAAAAATAGACAAATACATCCATACATACATATATACAAACATATTTACATATATCTATACATACAACCATAGTTGCATGCATGCATGTAAATCCAATTATCCCACTAAAATTTGAAAATAAAAGAATGATCATAGAATAAGCAATATGAAAAGTACTTGAAGTATTCAAGTATGAATGCCTTTACTATCTTAACAATCAAGGTACATAGTTTTGTTTTGCAAACTTCAACTGAAAATAAACATATAACTATAGCAGTGATGTTTACATACAAGAAAATTTTAATATAAAATATATTAATAATAAGTGGCACATAAATAACCATTCATAGATGTTTTTGAGATGTTTCATGCCCATCAAATCTCACATTTAAAATATGTGTGTGTGAATATAATAACATATTTTAATGATAATAAATACAAATAAAGAAACAAACCTGCCAAGATATCAATTCACTACTTCTAGTCTTGTCAACAAGCAAGAGAATGGCAAAAAGTTTGGAATGTCTCGAAGTGACATGGACTAGCAAAATTAAATTTCAAAAATGAGACAACATTAGAAAATGGTCCGAGAAAAGTTCATGATCACCATTCATCAATGTGCGCACTTAAGGCCCATGACTTTATTAGGACCCAAAGAGGTACGCACTGCCGAAGGAAACAACCAAAACAAAGACCTCTCTCCTTGTTGCTCAACCACTGGATCAGCCTTCAGTTGTTGCCACCATCCTCATTAATGAAGTCCAACACAAAAAATATCATGAATACCATTTCAATCTCGTGAGAGAACAAGTAATCCATATTTAGGCTCAATCTCTATAATTGTATTGATGACCACAAAGTTGAAGGCTAAGCTTATGTTGTCCAGAAGAAAATGTGCATCACTGATCCTATAAGTTGTCCAATAACATCTTGGTGTATTTGATGTTATCTTCTTGATCCTCGTACTTCAAAAATAATATCTCGGGGTAGGAAAACTTGTAGTGAGGTTTCTTGAGGTAGTGGTAGGAGAAAGTGAAGCAACACCAATAGATAGGAACTAGACTTCATGGGTGTTGAGGGTCTGGGTAGATCTTAGGGCTTGTGGCTATATAAAGTAATAGATGAGGAGGGCAAGGTCCACGTCTTGGAGGATCTGGAAAAAGATATCAGAGAGGTCGAAGGTTGCCTTCAGAGCGGGCATCATGATTTGAAGGAACACGCATTTAGTGGTGTGGAGGTGAGCCACTTATAAAATTGTGCTAGTGGTGGGGATATGAAGCTTTATGAGTTAAATGGAGTTTGTTGAGAAGAAAGAGCAATTTTTGCTGATATTGTTGCATAAGTCTTTCCTTAGTTCTCCAACCACAGAAAGGAGAGGGAGGTTGGAGCGTGGAGAGGTGGAGAGAAGAGGGCACAATGAGGAGATAAGAGGAGGGGCTTGGCATGAGAGAAGGGACAAAACACAAAAGAGAGGAAAGGATACATAGTACATAATTAATTATTTATACATATTCATACTTACATATATATAAATAGATATACTTTACATACACAAAAACACGCATATATATATATATGTGTGTGTGTGTGTGTGTGTGTGTGTGCGCGCGTGTTTTTGTATGTATACATACACAAACAGATACACATACGCATATACAGACACATTCGCATATATATATATATATATATATATATATATATATATATATATATATATATATATATATATATATATGCACATGTATAGACACATACCCATATATAGACACAAACAACACACACACACATGTAGTGATCGGATTCTGATCTTCATTAGAATCGCGACACGTCTCAAATAATCAGGATCATCCCAAGAGAAACAGCAAACCCAGTGTTCCCGAGACCACTTCAGCCAGGCCCGAGGAGAAAGCCGAGTGCCTCTCCGAGATCATTTTAGCCAGAGCCATTCATCCAAATGAGAACATTGGCGAAAGCACTTTGCAGATCGGGAGCCCTGATCCCCACAATGCGGGCCCACTATGAAGTCTTCTACCTCCACTACTGGATACAACTCAACGACAGGACTCCGTAATCTATGGAGTCAATCACACTGCCAGATTACTCTCAAATTTTAAATGTTATAATGCCTCCAATCCAGCAGAGGTCGTTATGAATGGAGACGAATATTTCTGCATGTAAATTATAGCAACCAAGCACGGTGATCTGGGTAGTTACAAGAGAATCACAAACATGTAAATCATGTGGTTATGGAGATTCCACAACCTGCACTATTAGTTATGGCTCTCAGGGTATTTATATGCTGTCAAGAAGGCAATTTGATCCACGCCAATTGAGCAAAAAAGATTGTAAACAGAAGATAGCTCTACAATTCACTGTAATCTCAGCAAACTAGTGAATTCTCTCTCCTCTCCCCGTGGCTTTTTCCAATTTGAGTTTCCACATAAAATATTTTGTTTTTGCTTGATTCGTGCCAAAATCATTATTATCGTCTATAAGCAAGACAACCTAACTCCTGATGGTGCGAAATTGACCGGTTGATTAATCGTATTAGAAAATCTCCACCACAAATTGGTGCTTTCATTGATATCAGAGTCCTTACATTCAAGATCTCTCCCCTAATAGCCTTCCTTAAAAAGCCTCTTTCAAATCAACCATGGCCCCACGAAAGTGAGTTGTTGATGGTGCGACATCCAAAGGCAAGGCCATCGCAACCACTGGGGCACGACCCCTCCTCCTGCCAACCACTCAACTGCCTTGGGAGCATAACCTGATCGCTCAGTACAAGGTTGTCGACTGACTACCCAAACCCCGGATATACAGAGTATACTTCCTTTCCATCTTAATCCTATGTAATGCATTTTTTTGAATAAAATATTATTTTATACTTTAAACTTTGTAGTACATCCATCCACACGCCCCGCTAATGGGATTTTCCCTGCTCGAAGACGGCCTCGAGTAACCTCCACTGATGGGATTTCCCCCACTCGGAGGCGATTACAGCATTCATCCATCCACACAGCCCGCTGATGGGATTTTTCCTACTCGAAGGCGGCTAAGGCTATGCAATCACTCTGTTGTGAGATTCCGCCACTCGAAGGATCGTGTATGTACACTCCGCTGATGGGATTTCTCCCACTCAGAAGTGTCAATGCAGACTTGCCTACGAGCTTTTCTCAGTCAGGTTACAGGAGCTGAAATCCTCCGTTGTGGGATTGTCTCCACTCGGAATCGCCCACTCTGTTGCAGGAATTTTTCCTTCTCAGAGCCCTAGCCTAATGTTCCGTTTATGGGACTGCCCCCACTTAAGAGCATATACACTAGCCTACGATCTCCCCACATCTGAACCTATAGGCAGATGAACCCCCGGTAGTTTCTCTCTGCAGGGTTCCTTCCATATACCGATGATGAAATTTTCCTCACTCAGGAGACAGCTCCGTTGATGGGATACCCTCCACATGAGAGGACAACTATGCTGATAGGTTTACTCCCACATTGAGGTACCAGATCGTCGCACCAGATAGGGCCCCCTATCTGGAACAGACGCAACCAATCTGTCATTCGGTGATACCCTCACTTCAGACCAACTTTTTGCAGGTCCAACATGACTATGATTACGCGTGGCACAAGGTATATTTATGAGTTTTCTTATTTGAATTATCCCCTCAACGTACCAGTCCTACATGATCATAAGTCCAATTGCTCTCTCGAGAACAAAAAGATTCAGGTATGATTTCAATTTTGTATGTGCTTGATAATTTAGTAGTCTGAAGCAACTCAAGTTGTATTGGCTTGGTCAATGGCTCCGTGAGATGTAAGGTATATCTATGAGGGTTTTCTTGTCTGGATTATTCCCTTGACGTACTAATTTCATGAATCCATAAGCTAAATTCAAATAACTAAATTTAACCACATTTGCATCTAACATTTTGTTTAAATATCCCATTATATGCTTGAGTGTGGATCTTAATTTCTTCTAATACTTTGTCCATACGTCTTGAGATGGGATTTTCCCCACTCGGAGGCGAAAACATAGGCTCCTCTACGGCCATTCAAGATATTCCGTTGTGGTATTTCTCCCACTCGAAGACCAAACACTGATGCAAGGATTTTCCCCTCAGAGCCCCGGCTTCGCAACTCCACAGTCGGAATTTTCTCCACTGAGAAGCAAATGTGAACCCAACTTCATTACAGAGGCTGCTCTTTCTTAGAGGCTCAACTCCGCAGCTGAGATTTCCCCTCACAAAGAGGCGCAAATTTACATGTATTGTTGTGGGACTAAACACCCACACGAGAGCACCAACTTTTTTGAACTTCCATATACTTGTACCAAACATCTTGGAATCAAAGCAAACGCTCCGATGAGACATCCAATTCCAATGAAAATAATGGTAAAACGAATCAGGCAAGATCCATATAACATTTTCATTAATGCTTTTATTATAAATTTTGATTACATCTATTTAAATGCACACTTGGTTACATCTAACAATAGTGATACAAGATCTATAATTCGTTTGTGTTTACTTTTTTGGGAAAAAAATACAGATAAATTTGCACTCGCCCTTCCAGACCTACCAAGTTCCCGATGCTGAAGCAAATAAAGATCTGCCTATAGTAGAATGCTTCACACGGACGCCACTCTTTGTTCATGACACCTTCCACAGAACCAAGAGGAAGCTTGGGAAAATTCTTGCACAAAAACAGGAGATCCTCTAAATGAAGAACTTTCTCCTCTCTGATTAGAACACGCCTCCAAGGAAGTCAGATGACCCCAAGACATACAAGACAGTGATGATATCACACCACTGGCCCTCATCTTAAGGAAGAGGTTAGAGCTCCAGAAGGAATGCTTGATTGGTGGCATACCAAGGCTTCCTTCCCACGGCTTGCCTTAAGAAAAGAGTCTCCCAGGACGAGAGCGACAGGATTCAGACAGGAATGAAGACAGTCAAACATGAAAGACGATAACGGAGTCAAGTCCACTACTGCCCAAGTTAGTCCCCATTTCTCCCTTATCCGCCATTAGAAAAAGATCTTGTAGCATCAAGCTAAGAGTTAATTTGGCCCGATCGGGGATCAGACGAGAAAATCAAGTCAAATCAAAAGCCCTACCTACCTTCCCTGACAACAGGAGCTTGCCGCGAAAACTGATGTTTTGCGACAAGATCGCAAAAACTGATGGTTGCGCCAACTTTCTCCACCATCTTCATTTTTCTCCTTCCTCCATCAGACGAGGAAGAACATCGCTATCTACCAGAACAAGTTTGGGGGCAAAAAATTCTTGAAAAGATAGGCAAACTTCTTTCAGGGGTCAGCCCTAATAGATGATGATATCAAATCATCTCCTATTCAAAATCTCAACCACCCCAGAGAAGTCGATTCGTATCCCGTAATTTAGCATATCGAATCAACCAGATATCAACTGCCTCTGCCATATGATTTCATTCATCATGACACCAGGATCACATTCATTAATGTGTTAGCTATCCGCCAGCCAAGATGCGTCCAACCTAATTCCCAAAGGCACCTAACCTAGACTGCTCTCCCGCGAAGTACAAAAATAATGCCACTACTTCTTGGAAAAAAAATCTAGATCTGAGAAGTTACAAGAGAATCACAAACGTGCAAATCATGCGATTATGGAGATCCACACAACCCGCATTATCAGTTTTGGCTCTCAGGTTATTTATACGCTGAGAACGATAAGAAAAGGCGATTTCATCCAGGCCAATTGAGCCAAAAATATTATAAACACAAGATAGCTCTACAAATTCACTGTAATCTCTGCAAAATAGTGAATTCCCTCTCTTCCCCTGTGGTTTTTCCCATTTGGGTTTCCACATAAAATATTTTGTCTTTGCTTACTTCTGCGTTGAAATCTTTATCATCATCCAATAAGCGAGACAACCCTAACTCCCCATAGTGCGAAATTAACTGTTCGATTAATCATATCAGAAAATCTCCACAAAATATATTCATATATATAGATATATAAAAAAAATACACACACACATATATATTCACTATGTAGACAGACACAAACAACATATTCACATATATAGATACACACTCAGATATAAAACACAAACACGCATGCACAAACACATGCATGCATACATACACACGCACACACATATACACATATACAAATACATACAAAGATATAGAGACAATATATTCACAAATATAGATACAGAAACTTGCACATATATTCACATATATACACACATATACATATATAAACACATACACAAATACATACAAACATACACACATATATATCATATACATGTATACAAAAATACAAACATATATACAAACATGCATGCATATCCTACATAACATGCATGCATGTAAATCTACCTTATTTTACTAAATATTTAAAAATAAAAGAATAGCTTAGAATATAACCATAAAAATAACTTAAAGGATTCAAGTATGTATACCTCGAGCGTCTTACCAGTGAATGGATGCATAGCCTTGTGTTGCAAACTTTAACTATAAATAAACATTTAACTATAACTGTGATACTTATATGTGATAAAATTTTAATATAAAATATATTAACAAACATATAACTAACCTCTTGTACATGTTTCTGAAATACTTCACGAGAAACCAACCGATACCCACCTTCAAAACATACATATATGCGACAAAAATTAATATAAAATATATTAATAATAAACTGCACATAACTAACCTCTTGTAGATGTTTCTGAAATGCTTCACGAGAAACCAACCTTCAAAAACATGAAAAAAAATATATATTAATATATTATATGATAATAAATAGAAATAAAGAAACAAACTTGTCAATACTTCGTCCTTCTAGTTTTGACACCAAGTAGAGAACGGTGAACAATTTGGAATGACTCAAAGTGACCTGCACTAGAAATATACAATTTAAAAATTAAAAATATAACGTTATAAAAGTGATCTGGCAAAAGAACCTGATCACCATTCTTCGATGTTCAAATTTAGACCGTGATAATATTAAACCTACAGAGCTATATGTTGCCAAAGGAAACAAACAAACAGAAGACCTCTCCTAGTTGCTCAACCATTTGATCATCTTTCGACTCCTGTCATTGTCCTAATCAATGGAGTCGGGAACCAATGAATCCATAGGAATGGCTTCTTGCTCGTGAGAAACAACAGGTAATATAAGTATTTGAACTTGTATTACCTAATCGATGGAGTTAAGCACCAAAGACCCATAGGTATGGCTTCTTGCCTGTGAGAAACAATAGGTAATATAACTATTTGGACTCAATTCTTGTGCAAAGTTTTGATGCCCGTGAAGTTGAAGGCCAATCTCCTGCAGTCTATAAGAAGGATGCCTCTGTGGTTCCATGGTTTGTTCCAGCATCACCTCAATGTAACCATCCTCGTGATCCTCGCCCTGCAACAATAATATATCGAGGAAGGAGAATTTGTGGTGAGCTTTTGAGAGGTAATGATAGAGAAATTTGTTGAAAATGACACCATTAAATATAGAGAATGGTGCAGTGAGCTCTTAGCATCATGACTATATAACATCGTAATTGAAGAGGTTATGATGCAATTCTTTGCGAATCTGGGCGGAGGGCTTAAAGATAATAAATGTGGTCTTGAAAGCATTATGATGTGAAGGGATATGTATTTAGAGACGTGGAGGTTCATGCTTGAATAGTATTGCTATTGAGGACATGGAGCTCCACGAGTTTGATGAAATTTGTGTGAAGGCAGAGCAATTGCAAATAATATTCCCTTTGCTTTTCATTAGTTCATGAGATGCAGAGATATGAGATAGTAGTCGTGGAAGGACACAGAGAAGAGATAACAGCAATAACCAAGCGTAAAAGAGGGGAGGAAAAAAAAGATGTGTGAGAGAGATGAGAAGGAAAGAAACACGAATATATTTTTTTATTTCCTTAGCGAACGTGCATAGCTTAACCGAATACTTTCAAGCCTATATCAATTCCTCTGCACATACATACAACATGCATAATTATACATACTTATGAACATATATAAATAAAAAAATCAATGTTTAAAATAACGATAACGTAACAATAACGTTTTTTCCTTTGTCATGTTAACATAGGTTATAGTGTAACGCAAAACATAAGTTACGTGATTTAATATTTATTTAAAATAGTATATATATTAAATTTAAATATTTTAAAAATAGGAAAATAATTTTAAAATATTCAAAAAAATATCAAAACAATATATAGACACATTTAGGAAGTCTCACAACAAATTTTGGCGAGCATCGAGGACTGAAGTGCTCTCCAATGTCGTATGGGTTCCGCATCAATTGAAGACTTCGATGGCAAGTTCCTCATCAATTGAAGAGTCGTACGTAGTTTTTTGTTTTTTTGTAGCGTTATGACGGCGAGTTCCTCGTTAATTGAAGATTAAAGAGAGAAATTGGAGTGCTTCGATGCTCGCCGATAAGAGAAATAAAATTGAAGAATTGTAGACAGGGAAACCACACGATAAAGTCACCATTGTTGTCGTTGTCGACTGTAGAGAGAGGAACTTGGGTGCTTTGATGCTTCGCTCACTGTTGCCAACTTAGGGTTTCATGTCGATTTGATCTTGAGAGAGAAATCGCTTTGCTCTTTTATATCGCAACCCGTGTAAACAACGTGAGTTACAGATATTATGTTATTTTCGTAACCTACCGTTCGTAACACTCCAAAAAACGCTCGTTACTGGAACTGCGTTTTTTACGAGTGTTATATAACGGTTAGGTGTCGTTACGTTCTGTAACGAGTTATAACGAGTTACATAACGGGTTTTTTAAACATGAAAAAAACATACTTAAATAACATACACATGCAAATAAAATCACACACAGATATTTATTTTTCTATATGTATATATATTTATATATGTCTACATACACACAAACACACATATATTCACATATATACTTTTTGAAAGGTTAAACATTTCATTAAATACTAAAACACTGATACATATCTTCTTATATATGTACATATACCTCACATACAATATATTGAGACATGCACATATACCTCACATATATAGACTTGTGCACATATGTAGATTCTTACACACATATATGTCTACACATTATATTCACATATACAAATAAATACACCTATTTATTCACATATATAGATACATACACCTATATGTTCACACACACAAACATACATATATACATACAAATATATATTTACATATTTATACATACACATGTAGAAACACAAACATATAGACAAATACATACATACAAACATATACAGACAAACACATATATAGATATATACACAAATACAAACATACATGCATACATATACTGAAGCATACATATCCCTACATAAACATATATGCGTGCTTGTAAATCCAAATATTCTACTAAATTTCAAAAAATAAAAGAATAGCTTAGAATATAGCAATGTGAAGAAATATTTAAAGGATTCAAGTATACATACCTCAACTGTCTTACGAGTGAAGGGATGCAGCAAGTGGCGGATGCAAAATATTTTCTAATGTGGGCCTAAATGTAATATTAAAAGATAGAAAACAAAGGGGAAAAAAGAGTTGCACCAAGTCTTGAACTGGTGACCTCCAATAACATATTTTCATAAGTTACTATTTTAGTTAGAGCTCTAAAGCATCTTTATTCTAGTAAAACAATCTAAAAAGAGATTATACAAAAAATACAAATTATTTATACTACTCTATATATTTTATATAATCCAGTGTGGGTGTGCCCACACTGGTGTGTAAGTGGATCCACCCTGAATGTAGCCTTATTTTGAAAACTTCGATAAATAAATAGATATTTAACTATAATTGTGATATTTATCTACAGGAAAAATTTAATATAAAATATATTAATATAAATGACTAACATCTTGTACATATTTCTGAAATGCTTCATTAGAAACCAACCGCATATCTACCTTCAAAGACATATATATGCTACAAAAATTTAATATAAAATATAATAATAATAAATGACAATACTAACCCCTTGTATATGAGAAGTCAATCAGATACCCACCTTAACAAACTTGTCAATACATCAATATCAACCTTCTAGTCTTGACACCACGATAGAGAACAATAAACAACTTTGGAATGACTCTATGTGACCTGCACTAAAAAATTAAATTTAAAAATATAATATTAGAAAGGTGGTGCAACTAATCACCATTAATTGATGTTTGTATCTACGGCTCACATCCATATTAAGCCTAGAGAGATACTTGTTGTCAAAGGAAAAAACAAAATAGAAGACGTTTCCTTGTTGCTCAACCATTGGATCAACATCCAATTTTTGTCATTGTCCTCATCTATGTTGTCAGGCACCAAAGAACCCATGGGTACAAGCTCCTTGCCTGTGAAAGACAACATGTAATCTATTTATTAAGACTTGACATGTGGAAAATCTTGATGGCCATGATTTGAAGGCCAATCTCATACAATCTAGAAGAAGGCAGCATTCGTGGTTTTTATGATTGTCCAGCAATAGCATCTCAGTGTAGTCATCTTCATGATCCTGACCTTGCAACAATAATATCTCGAGAAGAACTTGTGTTGGGTTTCAAGAGGTAATGGTAGGAAAAGTTGATTGAAACAATGTTGTTGGATAGAAAAGGGTGTGATCACCTCTTAGCGCCCATGGCTATATAAAGTTATAATCTAGGAGATCAGGATGCGATTCTTGAAAGATCTGTTCACAAGAGGACGAAGGTGTGTGGTCTTCAGAGTAGGCATCATGATGTAGAGGGACATGTATTTAGTGATGTGGAGGTTTGGCGCATGAATAGTAGTGTTACTGGGGAGATGGAGCTCTATGAGTTTGATGGAATTTGCAGGAAGGGGGGGAGTTTCAAATTTTATTTATTTCATAGGACGCAAAAAAGAGAGGAGAGAGTGAGACGTGAATAGAAGAAAGAGAGATAAGGGCACAATAAGGAGATAACACGAGCGACCCGACCTTAGAGTGAGGAGACTTTAGAGAAAGACCGAGTATCAAAGAGGAGAGGAAAAGAGAGACATGAGGTATTAATTTTGATTCCTTAGTGGAATGTGCATAGCTTAGTTGTGCACGTTCAAGCCTATATAGGGTACACACATACATACTACATGCACAATTATACATACACACATAATTATATATATATATATATATATATATATAATATATATATATATATATATGTATGTATATATAAATATATACATACTTACATAACACATCCATACAAATAAAAGCGCGCACATTCATTTGTATTTTTCTCTATTATATATATGTCAATACACACACGTGCGCGCATAAATGTTCACATATATAAATGCATATACATAAATTGACGCAAACATATATATATGCACATATGTAGAAACATTCACATATATTGATGCATGCATAGATATAAACACATACACGTACATAGATACATACAGAGTTATAGAAATTAGAAATATATATACACACACACACACACAAATGTATTCACCATTTTCAAAAAATGTATTCACATTTATAGATATATATAAGTTTAGACAAACACACACACACATATTCACATATATCGATACATACACAGATATAAACACATATATGTATAAAAAATATATATACAATTACATACACATATACACAAATACATACATAAAAACATAACATATCCATACATAATAAAAACGCATGCATTTAAACCCATATTATCCCACAAAATTTTGAAATAAAAAAGAATAACCTTAGAATATAACAATTTGAAGGGGAAAAAAAAGTACATCAAAAGATTCTAGTATACATACCTTAATTGTCTTACCGACGAAGGGGTGTAGCTTTATTTTGCAAACTCCAAAATAATATAATATTTATTAATAATAAGTATTACATACTAATTGTAGATATTTTTGAAATGTTTCACGAGAAACTAACTAGATACCTACCTTCAAAAACTTGAAACACATGTATAATAACATCATCTAATGATAATAAATATAAATAAAGGAATTAACCTAAAAAGACATCAATATCAACTTTTTAGTCTTGACACCAAGCTAGAAAACTGTGAACAAATTTTGAATGTCTCGAAGTGACTTGTACTAAAAAAAATTTAAAAATATATGATTAGAAAAGTAACCAGACAAAAGAACCTGATCACCATTTGTCAATGTTTGCATTTAGGGCCCAAGGAAACAGACCAAAAAGAAGACATCTCCTTGTTGCTCAACGACTAGATCAACAATCGGCTTTTGTCGCGATACTCATCTATGATGTCGGGTACCAAAGAACTCATGAATGCTAAGTCATTTCCAATAAGAGACAATAGATAATGCAGTCTAAAAGAAGGCAGGAAGGCCAGAAGTTGAAGGCCAATGTTATGCAGTCTAGAAGAAGGCATTTGTGCTCAACCTTGTGGAAAGTATTGATGGCCAGAAGTTGAAGGCCAATATTATGCAGTCTAGAAGAAGGCAGTGTCCGTGGTTTCTGTTGGTTATCCAGCAACATCATCTCAGTGTAGTCATCCTAATGATCCTTACCCTACAACAAACAAATCTCAGGAAAGAGGAACTTGAGGTGGGGTTTGAGAGATAATGGTAGAAAAAATTGATGAAAATAATGTTGTTAGATAGGAAAAGGGCGTGGTCAGCTCAAAGTGCCCATGGCTATGTAAGTCATAATTGACGAGGTCAGGATACAATTCTTAGAAAAATCTGAGTGGAGGGTTCAAAGATAACGAAGGATGTCTTAAGAGATGTGTGTATATTTGGTGTTTGAATACTAGTGCCACTGAGGAGATGGAGTTCTATAAGTTTGATGGAATTTGTGGGAAGACGAGCAATTGCAAATATTGCTCTTGGTGTTTCAATAGTTCATGGGATAAGGAGAGCTCTGAGTGGGGCATGGAAAGGAGGAAAAGAGAGAAGGGCTCAAACAGGAGATGATCAAAAACAGCCAGAAATAAAGAGGAAGAGAGAGGTAGCGAGAAAGACCCAGTGTGAAAAAGATGAGGAAAAGGAGAAAGACGCGAACATATTTATTTGATTCCTTAGTGAACGTGCACAACTAGACTGCACTTTCAAGCCTATATGCTATGTACACACACATACAATATGCGTAATTATATATTCGCACGAACATATATAATACATACATACTTAATAACACGCACATGTAAAGAAAAACACATACATATGTATTTTCTATATGTATATATACATCATATACACAAATATTATTCAAATTTACAGATACATACACACACATTGAGAGATACCCATCCATATACGCACAATATAGACACATGCACATATATATTCACATATATAGATGCATAAAAACAGAGACATTTTCATATATAGATACCTACATACACATAGAAACATACACATATATAATGACACTATATATTCACGTACATAGATACAACACATACACATTTATAGATGCATACCCAAATATAAACACATACACATATAAGCAAATACATGCATGCATACAAACATATCAACACACACCTACATAGACACATACAGATATACACAAATACAAACATGCATTATAAACAAACATAACTCTATATAACATGCATACGTGCATGTAAATCCATATTATTCCACTAAATTATAAAAATTAAAAGAATAGCTTTAAGTTATACAATGTGAAAAAATATTCAAAGGATTCAAGTATACATACCTCGAGTGTTATACCAGTGAAGAAATGTAAGCCTTGTTTTGCAAACTTCAACTGTAAATAAACAAATATTTAATTATAATTGTAATATTTATATGGGAAATATTTAATATAGAATGCACTAATAATAAATGGCTCAAAACTATCCGCTTGTAAATATTTCTGAGATTCTTCATGAAACCAACTGGATAGCCACATTCAAAAACATATACATGCAACAAAAGTTTAATATAAAATATATTAATAATTAATGACACATAACGAACTTGTTGTAGATGTTTCTAAAATACTTCACAAAAACCAACAAGATACCCACCTTCAAAAACATGAAAAGTATACATATTAACATCTTGCAATGATAGTAAATAGAAATAAAAAAAAATAAACTTGTCAATACATCAATGTCAATCTTCTAGTGTTGAAATCAAGTTAAAAACAGTGAAGAATTTGGAACGACTCTAAGTGACCTTCACTAGAAAAAATATATTTAAAAATAAAAAATTCAATGTTATAAAAGTGGTCTGACAAAAGAAACCGGACCAACATTGTGTCGACATTTGCATTTAAGGCTATTAAGCTTAGAGTCCTCTCTTTGTTTCTCAACCACTAGATAAACATGTGAATTATGTCATGTAGTCCTAATCTATGGTTTTAGGCACCTAAGAACCCAAGGGTACCAGCTTCTTGCCCATGAGAGACAACAGGTAATATATGTATTTGACTTGATCCCAGTGCAAAGTTTTTGATGGCCATGAAGTTGAAAGCAACGTTTGTGGTGTCATTGGTTGTCCCTAGCATCATCTCAATGTAACCATCCTCATGCCTCGCCCTATAACAATAATATCTCTGGGAAAGGGAATTTATGGTGGGGTTTCAAGAGGTATTGGGGGAAATTGATAGAGAATATTGGATAGAAAAGAGTATGATCATCTCTCACCACCATGGCTATATATAAAGTCAAAATTGATGAGGTCATGATGCAATTCTTAGAGGATTTGGGAGGACTCAAAGATAATGAAGGCGGTCTTGAGAGCAGGCATCATAATGTGAAAGGATATGTATATAGAGATGTGAAGGTTCGACGCTTGAATAATAGTGCAATTGAGGAGATGAAGCTCCAAGAGTTAGATGGAATTTGTGGGAAAGTTGGGCAATTGCTAATATTGTTTCCTTTGTTTGTCTTTAGTTCATGGGACACACAATGGAGAGGAGAGGAGTGTGGCGTGGAGAGGAGGAAGAGAGAGAAGGGTGCAAAGAGATGACAAAAGTGAACAGTGTAAGAGGGGAGGAAAAGAGAGAGAGAGAGAACCAATGTGAGATTGATAAGGAAAATGAGAGAGATGCAAACATATTTATTTGATTCCTTAGTGAATGTGCATAACTTAAATACAAATTTTCAAACCTATATTAATCCATGTACACATGCATACAACATGCAAAATTTTATACATACATAAAAACATATATAAATACATACAAACTTAAATAACACATACATGCAAATAGAAACATACACATCCATATGTATGTTTTTATATGTATATACATATTTATACACATATATTCAAATATATAGATACATACACGTAAACACACACATATATAGACACATTCACATGTTTATTCATGTATTTAGATGCATAAACACATATAGACATTTACACACATATATTCACATATACACACACATACAATATTCACATATACAGATACATACACAAATATAGTGACACTATATATTCATATGTAGACACCTACACATTATATTCACATATATAGATACATACACAAATATAATCACATACATATACACACAAATACATACATACTGTAGTGGTCAATTTTCGACCCCTTCGAGATCGCGACACGTGTCCATCCAGCACTTTGACGATCGCAGGATACGTGTCTATACCCAAAATCTCTGAAGAAGAGTCCTCCTCTAAACTCCGAGCAGTTCAAGGAGCCAAAGGATAGAGATAGAGTCGGTTACGAGGACCCCCATCTCCAAGCCAAATTTTCTTTTGAACCTGACAGTTATCCCCACTGGATAAACACGCACATGTGCTCCACCAATTCAAATCAGGAAGTTCAGCTACAAATCCCCTTCATGATAAGCAGTTAAGATAGGATAAGATGCTCACTTAAATGAAAATCTTTTGACCTTATTCAAAGACAACCACTTGTATAAATAGAGAACCTCCTCCTACAAGAGAGGGGACGATCAATTAATCCTAAAAAAACCTCACTAGAGATCAAGCGGCCACCATTGTAAGTGTCATGAATTATAGTGGAATTCTCTCTCCCTCCGTGGTTTTCCCTTTCAGGTTTTCATGTAAATCGCTTTGTTTTCTCTTGTTTGAACTCCATAATTTATCTATTAATCTCTGCAAATTGGTGCATGGATAACTCCCTAGGAATTACCCACCGCATTTGGTGCTTTCGTTAATAGTTTTGAGTCCACACTCTCAAGTTCTCTCCATCTGATACCTTTTCACGTCCTCAGAAAGGTCAACTATGGCGCCCAACTAATCACCACGTCGTCAACACCTCCGGCGAACACTGAGCTGTCAACACTCTCCCGAGGATAGCTAATCCAGCGAGTAGCCTACCTACAATGACAGCGAAGTGAACAACGAATCCTAGCGGACTACGAATGAGAGCTAACCATCATCCATCGTGATACCGCCGAATGCGAGCGAGAAGCCTCACGCAAATTAATCGCCATCTCCTCACGCAAATAAAGACACTTTGAAAAGCTCAAGAACGAGTCATAGAGTTGAGCGCAAGGGAAGCCTAAATGGGCACGCCCTCCCAAGCTCATCAACATCCCCCAGTTCCGACCAACTTACGTTTCAAGTTAAACCAAAGGCACTCCGAAATAACCTCACCCCATGGGGATCCGGAGAGCCAAAGTTTCAGTCCTCCACAAAAACGGACGAGGGGGCATCACGACCCAATACCCAAGAGGATGGAAAACGCCCCCTGACACCAACAAAGACCAAGGATGACTCATCATTCACTCCCTTGACGTTACCAATCGATCAGATCCTTCATGTCATCAAGCATTAACCTTGGGTAAGACTCCCCACAAGCCAAGCAAGCGTGACATTTGGGAGCACGCCACCCTGAATTACTAGGCCCTCAGAAGGTACGTCGATGATCTAGTTCTATGTGAGTATCTCGATGAGTTTGTCCTCGACCAGGAGGAAGATTCAACAGCTCATAGGGTCCTACCCTGAGGCTACCCCTGGAGGAGTCTCCTAAAAGACGGAGACTTGCCCACGACTGCTCAGAGCTCAGCCTACACGGGCCTTGCCCCACGGCTACCTGAGCGAGTCAACAGCATATATACGAGTCCTATCCTGACCGCTACCCCTCGGGGAGTCTCCTGAAGATGGAGACTTGCCCATGACTGCTTGGAGCTCAGCCTACACGGGCCTTGCCCTGACAGCTACCAGAGCGAGTCAACAACCTATACGGGTCCTGCCCTGATGGCTACCCCTCGGGGAGTCTCCTGAAAAAAGGAGGCTTGCTTACGGTTGCTCGAAGCTTAGGCTACATGGGCCTTGTCCTGAAGGCTAGGCGAGAGAATTAAAAGCCTATACGACCCTGACGGCTACCCCTCAGAGAGTCTCTTGAAAGAGAGATTTGCCCACAACTGCTTTAAGCTGAACCTACACGGGCCTTGCCCTGACGGCTACCCGAGCAAGTTAACAGCCTATACGGTAGGCTACCCCTCGATGAGTCTCCTGAAAAACGGATACTGGCCCATGACTACTGTCACGCCCTGCTTCCCAAAATACGTGAAAACGGAGTCGTGACGAGAGTCGACGACGTATATACGTGAGGAAAATACCCCACGCATACACGCTAAGTCTAAAGTAACATGAACAAGTTATAAAATCTACTATGATAAATCAATATTATCTAACACAATAATAGCAGATGAATATAAGAAAGAAATGGCAACATGATGCGATATAGATAGAATCAGGAAAATAACATGAATAAAAGAGAAAGAATACATATAATCAAGAAAAGAGAGACTCCAGCTCCTTGTAACGTATGTAATCCTCTCTAAATACATGATCAACAATAAATAGCCACAAATCTGGATATCCAAATCCAAGGAGTCAGAACTCCTAGTTAATGTATAAGAATAAACTGGAAAGATGCACATGCATATAAATGTACACACATGATAATAGTATAAACTGGAATAAGCAATGGTATAAATAAGTAAAAAAACAGTAATGTGGATGACACACAGTAGAGTACGTACCCAGTTAGGTATTCAATCAGGTATCTATGATAATCTATATATATCAAGCGAGTATAGTCAGTCAGTACTAGAGTCAGATGTCCAATCAGGTCAGGTGTAACATCGGCTGTCCAACATACATATATATATATTAGACAAAGACAATCAATTACAATACATTATGAACAGTTTATTATTATTATGTCAGCGAACACCAATTGTCATCTGTAATAGACGCATCTCATACTACGTCTATTACACATATCAATCAGGGTCTTAAGTTATTGAAACTGATCGGTTGGAGACACTGTTTGCTTTAGGTGGGTCCCGTACATACCCGGGACCACAGCCCAGACTCCTGGCGCTGAACCAGGCCTTACCGCTAAGTAGTCAGGAACATGTATAACAGGAAAAAGAACAGGACGGGGTGTACGTCACCCTTCGGGAACCCTGCAGTAGAACCCTCTTTTCGCTGCGCAACCTATATCCTAAGTCCACCCAAAATACAGACATTGTCTCCTCCATCAATCTCCTCAATCCCAGTGTAAGTTGTTTAATATCAGGTTAATCAGATTATCAAGATTATACTATTTATCTACAAATATGCACCTTTAACCACAATCACGAACCAATCACACTCAAGATCAATCTATTTATATTCTAAGATTTCTCATAACTAGGACAATTACAAGATCAAATCTGATATAAGGTATACTACAACTAATCATGAATCAACAGTGATAGAAGACTACACATGAAATGACGTAGATCAACTAAATAAATAGTGTTAGCACTCAATCTCTCATGAAGGAAATAGGTAAACATACTGTGATAATATATCAGATGGTCATATGAAATGATTCAAGTAACTGATAACAACCATAAGGAAATGATGCAAAAGCAAACACTCACAAATATCATCTCAATAAATTTAGTATCATAATTACATAACTAAATAAAATAATTTATCACAAAATTCTTGTATAACTGAAGAAGGAAAAGAACACTCACCTGAACTCGATCCCAAGTCTAGAGCACTGAAATCATAAGGCCCCGATAAATCTATATAGTTCATTCAATAGGAATTGTTAGATTTTTAAAAGGATATTTTACTCAGGAGTTATAAGGAGTTTTAATCTTGATTAATTAGTTTGGGGGCTAAGAATATGGTCCTCTAGGTTTGATGAATTTAGTAGGTTTAGTTTTAACCAATTTCTAATTTTTGTTAGATTTTTTGATAGGCTTTAAACCATTAAAATAATTTAACGGGTCTGAATTTACCATTACGGAATATGGTTTTAAAGTGGTGATTCGCACTAATTTATGTTGGTATTAGTCTAAAATTTTTATCATAGAAAGTAGAAGTATTGTAGACTATTATTTATATTTTTATTTTTTAGCTAATTATTTTTTAATTGCAAATTTTCCTTTCTTTCTTTCTTCCTCTTTTTTTGGAAATACTTCGTTAAAAAAATCCAAAAAATATGTAAATTAAATTATAAGGTGGGTATATCTTCACATGTATTTTTTTGTTGGATTTGTGATTGGGTTTTGATGTATAAAAAAATATTCATGGAGATCATGGTATAGGCATGATTTTTAATAAACTATTTATATCAAATAAATTTTGAGAAAATAAATTACTTGATTTTGATCTCCCCTAGCATGTTCCTCAATCTCTGCACTTCAAGATCTCTTTTGTACATGCTTTGCTGGAGAAGGAAAAAAAAAAGGGTGAGAGAGTTGGGTCATGGTTTTTTTACCTCTTTAAAGGTAAAAAAAGAAGTAGTTTAGACTTTTTATAGGTTATTATGAATTTTAGAAATCAGAATTTCAGTTTGGTTCAAACTTCTTGATTGAGTAGTTTAGGATAGAATTAATTAAGGTTATAATTTTGAAAATAAGATTTTGATTAGGATTAGAATTGGGTTTTGGGTTGATAGGTGAGGATCTCATGGTAATGGGTTATGGCTAGGAAAAGGAAAAGATATGAATAATAATAACAATAATAATAATAAATACTAATAATCAAAAAGAGATAGTAGTAATAATAATAAAATTATCAACATTCAAAATATTATCTAATAATACTTGGTAAAAATACTACCATTAATAATAATAACTAAAACAATACAATAAGAATAAAAATAATAACAATAATAATATTAACAATAATAGTAACATAGTAATGAGAAAATTACTAGCTAGTAATTAAAATGATAATACTTAATAATGCTAAATATAAATATAAGGCCAAAATACCATTTACTATTATAAAATAATTTGTACCATAAATCAAGTTGATAAATAATAATAAAATAACCAGTAAAATAAAATAAATACTTCAATAAAATACAGTATTTTAGATCAGGGATATTACAACTACTCGGAGCTCAGCCTACACAGGCTTTGCCCTGACGGCTACTCGAGCGAGTCAACAACCTATACGGGTCCAACCTTGACAGCCACCCCTCAGCGAGTCTCCTAAAAGACGGAGGCTCGCCCATAAAGATTGCACGGGGCTCGATCTATATCGGACCTTGCCAAGACGGCTACCGGAGCGAACCAAAAGTCATAACAAACTCCACCCCGACGGCAGCCTCAAGGCAATCTATATCTTCTTCCAACTATTGAAGAGCCTTCGATTAACTCAAAGGCCTTCACCTGAACGATTACCTAAAATATCTCGCAATCTCGACGACGAACGCCATGCCTCCACAAGCTGCCAAGCAAACTATAAACGTGCAAGACACACGCCATAGCAATTATACGAGCACATCAAGAACAAAAGACAACGCAGTCGAAAAGTGAAATAATCACCATTATTGATGACAGAAGGTATAATTTTCTTATTGCAACAGTTACAAAAAAAGAGTACAAATGGGATCACCTATGCCTACGTCCACTACTTTGACTCTCGGACCGCCCCAAGACCTCTCAGGCCAGCTACCGGTGCTCTCAATCTGATCGCTTGGCCCCTCAGATGATTCTCGCCTTCGGTCCGATCACTTGGACCCTCGGATTGACTGTTATCACCTCCAGCCTGATCGCTTGCTCCTTCATCTTGATCACTCGCACCCCATGCTCATCCTCTAGAGCTTAAGATCGTGACTTGAGAGCGCAACGCCACGCCTCCATAAGCAGATAGTCGTGGGCCATTCAGAGTTCATTATAGCGATCAATCTGACGCTCTGAATCAGCCCTCGGCTCTTTAACACCGGCCTCTCGACACTCCAAATCCCTCTCCAGCAACGGGACCTGGCGCTTTAGCACCAGCTTCTCGACATGTTCCCGATCGATCATCTCCCGAAGTGTGGCGATCTCCAACTAATTGGAGGTAACCTCCTGTATCTCTTAGATGTCGAGCGCCTTCTTCAGTTACTCAAGCCACCCAATAGCCTTACTTCTAAATCTACTTTCTCAATTCTCAGCTTTTTTCATCTTCATCATATCGGCCGATTTAAATAAACACCTCGCATACCATCTTCGAGGTTGCTCACCATCATATTGTGGGAAATCAACTTGCGGTCCAGCAATAAGGTAAGAAAAGCACAGCGAGCTCTATGTGGCAGGGAAGCCTGGGCAGCATCCAGAACAGGCTCTTCACAGTTCTCCTCCGACAAGCATTCAAAAAATCTAGCAATGCTCCGGGCTCATTGTCGAGACCCAACTCCATTCCCTCGTCGCCATCCTCGGGGTCGGAACCCCCAGGCCTCATCTCGGGTTCCCTCAAGGCACCTTGCGCCCGACTGACCGACCCCCGCAGAGCCCTAGCAGATACGAGGTATTTGTAGTTCTCCAGCGTTCCTTCCGAAGGATAGGCTCCTCCTTCGTCCAAACCCGCCAAACCCGAGGCACGATCCAACGGGGCCACTGGGTCAACACCCATGGGGGTCTTGAGGCACAACAAAAAATGAGACAAAATTCAAATAGTTGAGAAACTTTTCGTTTATTCCTTCAAAAGAGAGTTACATTGGAATTATACAAAACTAAAATAAAAAATACTCTCAAACACTCACTTTGCTTTTTTTTTTAAAGCCTCAGAGGGAGAAGTTGAAAGATCTGCCCCCTTCAGCGGCACCATGATTTGAGGTCCTGGCAGTCGAAGCATCATCTGTGAGAAGACCAGTCATTAGAAGAACGATGTCGAGCACGCGGAGAAGCTCCCGTCTCCACGACAGGGGATCCGTGAACCAGAGCACCTCCCATGCCTTGGCTCGCCAAGAAGGCCTCAACTTCAAGTGGATATCTCGAGGCCGCGCCTCGCTTCCCGTCCTCGTATCCACCCCTATCTTCCTGAATTTAAAGACCATATCCCGCTAACACCATATTTGGACACTCTCCTCTGTCACAGACTGGGCACACAACGCCTCATTTAAGTTACCACGAGTTGGCACGCCTTCGCATCCTCAAAGGCAGCCATCCCTGACCCCAGCGTCGCCTTCGCCTCCTCAACGCAGTGATGCACCCCTCCAGGTCCCTCAGAGTCGACTGCATTTCTCACCCTTTGTTCTGCAGCTCGATATCTTTTTGCCATGACTCACCTCCTATAACTCAGAGTCTTTCTTTTTTTAACTCCGAGTCCCTCTTCTCTAGCTCTCCCTGAGCCTCCGACAACTAAGTTAACAGGGTCTCCTTCTCCCTTGACTCCCCTCGTAGCCGCTCCAGCTTCACCTCCCAACTTATCTGGACTTCAACTTCATGGTCCAAACCTGCATGGACTCGAGAGATCTTGCTGCATGCCTCCTTCCCTTTGGAAGCAGGCTCCACTTCTCGGCGCACCTCGACAATCGTGCTCTCCTTTTTCAAGGCGTCCAGGTGAGCGTTAAGCAACTCGGAGGTAAGCACAACGTTCTGAGGTTAAAATAAGAAAAAAGTCAAACATCAAACAAAAGCAAGTCAAAGAAGAAACCAAGCAAAACTCACCTTGAAGACCTCGTTCTTCAAACCATGCCATTGGTCCATCAAGGGAAGAGCCTTGAGCTCCTCCAGTCCTGCAAGAAAGTTTCCATACCCAGGGCAGCTTCCTCGTCCCCCGTCAGAGAAATAGCCCAAATGTCGAGCTTCGAGCAAGCCGACCCAAGGTCAGCACCTGAGGCCCAGCACCGTACCCGAAGAGCCAGCAGGGTATAAGACCCTCGGGATGTCCTCTGCTAGCGAGGCGCAACAAAGCCCATTTTCAGCCATACTTGATGGAGATTCCACCATCGCACCCTCCTGCTCACCCTCCTGCTCAGGAAGCAATCCAACTGCACGAAGATGCTCTCCTCTGGCACCTCCACCTCCATGATCACTGGCTCATGGAGCGCACATGTACCCTCCTCGAGGACCTTGACAACCGTCGATTTTCCCCGTGCATTAGAATCTGTGAGCTTGGAGGGCCCAACCCGAGCATCCTTCTCCACATGGAGCTATCCAACTCTCGAGGCCGGCCAGGGGCATCGCCGACAGCAGATCCGACACCTCATCGGACTCGTCAAAGCCAATCCTGCTTTTCTGCAAAAAGAAAACAAGCATTAAAGAATTGCATTACCGAGGAAAACCAATCTATTGAGAAGTTACCTCTTTAGAAAGGAGAGATCTCGAGGGTTGTACGGGGCCCTCTTCCTCTTGACGAGGACCACCCCCTGAGACCTTGGCTCTCAATAACCACGACAGACAGACTCTTAGCTAAGGTCGTGCCTTCAGGAGAACTGGGGAAACATGAGTCCTATTAGAATTTAACAGCCAACTCCAGTTATGACGGTTATAGTCCACAATAGTCACCTCCTGCAATTTCAACTCGATCTCAACGATCAGCACACCGCCCCTAGCAACTGGGCCCAAATTCAAGTGGTCAGGATGGCTCCACGCTTATCCTCCGACTCCGCCTCCCACAGACTGATCATCCGGACCACGGTGTCCCGCATGCCATGATCACTATCAACCATATTGACAATGATCTTTTTACACCCACTTTGGGGCACGAAGTAGCGTGCATCCTGGGTGGTCTTCCTCAGCACATAGGCAGTACTAAAAACCTCATGCCAACAAGCATCGGGGACAATTAGGACTCAGAGAGTCTCGAACCCTAGCATGGCACATTAGGCCACCCCTGATAACTGGGAGGGGGCGATCCTTTAGTAGGTCAGAACGTTGCGAATGAACTTCATCAGCGACAGCTTCAGCCCAAGTGCCAGTCTCTGGGGATGCGTGTGACACCGCCATTGGGCGAAAACTTTACAAACTCATTGTCCTGGGGACAGAACTCGACCATGATTCAAGGAGAGAGGTGGACACAATATCTCGCCAGGTATTCGTCAACATCTGCCGGGCTGTGAAGCCCGTAGCTCTTGGATCGAAATTAATGCCAACTCTGGTGCGAAAATGGGATCTCTTCCCCTTCTCCACCACAGCCTTGCTTCTTGCATTAGTAGCAGTGCCAGACTTGCTTCCCTTCGTCAACTATAGAGAAAAAAGGTTGAAGAAAGATCGGAAGACAAGGAGAGCATAGGAGGAAGAAGATGATAGCTTACCAAAACCCTGAAAATTGAGGATAATTTTGAGGGATTGAAAAAAGAGATGCAGTTTAAAACCCTAAGAAGTCGAGAAGCACCTGACCAAAGGCCTACACATGTCATGACAGATCAGATTTGAACTGTTGCATTTGATTCGCAGCACTCATCTCGAGCGTCGCAACTCTTCAGAAAATGACGGTTATTTGACCGATGCGATGACAGATTGGACGCGCATTTAAAGCTATGACAGCCTATAGAAGCACGCCGCTAAAAGACAAAAACAGAAGTGAGATAGGCAGCTCGAGGCTAAACTCAAGAAGTCGAGCCCTCTCTTTCTCAGAAGTTCCTGGAAACTAATAATTCCTGACACGTTCCCAACCACCCGCCAAAGGAAAGAGCAGAGGGGGTATCTATAGTGGTCAGTTTTTAACCCTTGAAGATCGTGACACGTGTCCATCCGCCCTTGGACGATCGCGGGACACGTATTCATACATAGAATCTTTGAAAAAGAGATCTAATCTCATCTAAACTCCGAGCAGTTCAAGGAGCCAAATGATAGAGATAGAATCAGTTACGAGTACCCCATCTCCAAGTTAAATCTTCTTTTGAACCCGACAGTTATAACTCGAGAACAGATTAACCCCATTAGATTAAGATGAACATGTACTTTACCAATTCAAATCAGGAATGTTTGGCTTCAAGCCACCTCCTTGATACGCAATTAATATATGATAAGATGTTTAGTTAGATGAAAATCATGTGACATAATCCAAAAACAACCACCTGTATAAATAGAAAACCCCTCCCTCCTACAAGAGGGGACAATCAATTAATCTCAAAAACCCTAGAGATCAAACGACCACCATTGTAAGTTTCCTAAATTATAGTGAAATTCTCTCCCTCCGTGGTTTCTCTTTTGGGTTTCCACGTAAATCAATGTGTTTTCTCTGGTTTGATTTCCGTATTTCATCTATTAATCTCTGCAAATTGGTGCGTGGATAACTCCTTTGAGAATTACCCACCGCAAATACAAACACACATATATAAACATACAGACACATATACAAAATACGTACATACATATATATATATATATATATATATATATATATATATATATATATATATATATATTATATATATCCTTACATAAGACACGTCTGCATGTAAATCCACATTATTCCTCTAAATTTCAAAAATTAAAGAATTGACTTGAATGTAATAATGTGAAAAGGTATTTAAAGGATTCAAGTATATATATACCTCGAGTGTCTTACCAGTGAAGGGATGTAGCCTTGTTTTGTAAACTTCACCTATAAATAAATAAACATTTAACTGTAATTATGATATTTATTTGTGGCAAAAAATTAATACAAAATATATTAATAATAAATGGCTCATAACTAACCTCTTGTGAATGTTTCTTCTTAAATGCTTCATGAAAACCAACCAGATACCTATCTTCAAAAAACACACATGCGCGCGCGCACACACACATATATATGACAAAAGTTTAATATAAATATATTAATAATAAATGGCACATGACTAACCCTCTATACTTGTAGATGTTTCTGAAATGCTTCACGAGAAATAAACTAGATACCCACCTTCAAAAACATGAAAAATATATATATTAAGATCTTGTAATGATAATAAATATGAATAAATAAATAAACTTGTCAATATATCAGTCAACATTCTTGTGTTGCACCATGTTCGAGAACATTGAACACTTTGGAATGACTCTGTAACCTGCACTAGCAATAATACATTTTAAATAAAAAATTAAACACTATAAAAGTGGTCCGACAAAAGAACCTGATCACCATTCCTCGATGTTCACATTTAGGGCCCACGGTGTATTAAACCTAGAGAGGCACATGTTGTCGAAGGAAACAAACAAAATAGAAGATCTCTCCTTGTTGCTCGACCACTGGGTCAACATCTAACTTTTATCGCAATCCTAATCTATTGTGTGAGGCACCAAACAACCCACTGGTACCTTCTTACCTCGTGAGCAATGAACATGTAATATATGTATTTGGTTTCAATCCTTGTACAAAGTTTTGATGGCCATGAAGTTGAAGGCCAATATCATGCAGTCTATAAGGCGGTGTCGGTACTTCTGTTGGTTTTATCCTCAACATCATCTTAGTATAGCTATCCTAATGATCCTAGCCCTGCAATGATAAAATCTCAGGGAAGGGAAACTTGTGGCAGGTTTTGAGATGTACTAATAGGAAAAATTGATGAAAACACTGTTGGATATAGAAAAGGTATGATTAGCATTTAGCGCCTATGACTATATAATGTACTAATTGAGGTGGTCAGGATCAATTGTTAGTGGATATGTGAGGTTCAAAGATAACGAATGTCGTCTCGAGAGCAGAATCATGATGTGAAGGGATATGTATTTAGAGATGTGAAGACTTAATGCTTGAATATGAGCTTAATGAGTTTGATGGAATTTGTGGAAAGCAGAGCAATTGCAAATATTGTTCCCTTGGTTTTCCATTAGTCTATGAGACACAAAAGAAGAGAAGAGTGGATGTAGAAAGGAAGAAAGGAGAGAACGCGCAAAAGGAGATGACATGAGCGATCTAGTATGAGAGAGATGAGGAAAAGGAGGGAGACACAAACATATTATTTTGATTCCTTATTGAACGTGCACAGCTTGGAATGTGCACTTTTAAACCTATATTAATACGCATACAACAAGTATAATTATACATATGTATAAACATATATAAATACATAAATTCTTAAATAACACACACATGCAAATAAAAAACACACACATATATATGTTTCTATAAGTGTGTGTGTGTGTGTATATAAATATTATATTCACACACACACACACAAATACACATATATGATACATACACATACATTAAAATGTAGGCATACATACAACATGCATAATTATACATATGCATAATCATATATGCATATAAATAACACACAGGTGCAAATAAAAAACACCTACATATGTTCTATATGTATATACTATTTACATATATATACACATTCACGTATATAGATACATACACATATAATAAGATAGTCATATACACACATATAGACTCATAGATATTTACACAGATATTCACATATACAGATATTCGAGATTATAGTATTGTGACACTAGACGGACAAGAAACACCGATGAGCAGTCATTTTAAGTACTTGGGTTTTATTATCCAAAAAGATCAATAGCAATGTCAACCATAGAATCCAAACCGGCTGGTTGAAATGGAGGAGCGGAACAGGAGTTAATGTGACTATAACATTCTGTTATGACTGAAGGGAAAATTTTCTCGGACTGCTATTAGGCCAACTTTGTTATATAGCACAGAATGTTGGGTTATAAAGAGATCATGCCTAGAAGATGGGTGTAGCAAAGATCCGCATGTTTTGTTGGATGTGTGGTAACATGAGGAGAGATAAGGTGAGAAATGAAAATATTCATACTAAGATAGGCGTAACCTTTATAGAAAAGAAGATAAGAGAAAATCACCTACGATGATTTGGTCATGTGCGACGTAGACCTACAGATGCGCCAGTCCGACGAGTAGAGCGTATCAAATTATGGCAAGTTAAAAGAGCGCAAAGGAGACCATAGAAAACATGGATGGAGATGATACGATAAGATTTAGAGGCTAAAGGTCTTAACGAAGGCATATTGCTTGATAGGAATGAGTGGACAAAGCTGATTCATGTACCCGATCCAGCATAATTCTCTTTTGGTTCATGTTGCCTACCCCAAATATTTGGGACAAATGGCTTAGTTGTTGTTGTGGATATCTACATACACAGAGACACTGTGTACTAGATTCACATATACAAATATATACACAGGTAGACATATACACATATTAGTTCACATATACATTTACATACAAAGATATAATGACAATATATTCACATATATAGAAACACACACATATATTCACATATATAGATACATACATAGGTATAATCATATACAATATACACAAATACATACATATATATATATATACGTATGTACATACACACGCATAGACACATACATATACAAAGAAATACACACAAATACATGGATGCAAACAAATACATAAACATGTGTGCAAGTAAATCCTCATTATTCCACTAAATTATTAAAAATAAAAGAATATCTTAGAATATAACATTGTGGAAAAAGTATTTTAAAGATTCAGGTATGCATACCTCAAGTGTCTTACCAGTGAGGGGATGTAGCCTTGTTTCGCAAACTTCAGCTATAAAATAAATAGACATTTAACTATATAATTGTTATATTTATCTATGATAAAAATTTAATATGTAATACATTAATAACCAACTAACCTCTTGTAAATAATTCTAAAATGCTTCACAAGAAACTAATCAGATACCCACCTTCAAAAACATATATGTGCATATAAAATAAATATTAATAATAAATGACACATAACTAACCTCTTGTAGATGTTTCTAAAATACTTCATTAGAACCAACCTGATACCCACCTTCAAACCATAAAAAGTATATACTATAAGATCTTGTAATGATAATAAAAAAAATAAAGAAATAAACTTGTCAATATATCAATACCAACCTTCTAGTCTTGCCACAAAGTTAGAGAACATTGAACAATATGGAATGACTGTGACGAAAAATTAAAATTTAAATAAAAATGTAACAAAATAAAAGTGGCTTGAAAAAGGAACCTGATCACCATTCGTTGATGTTTGCATTTATGTCCCATGTTGTATTATGACTTGAGAGGTACCTATTGCCAATGGAAAAGGCAGCAAATAAAATAGAGGACCTTTTTCTTGTTGCTCGACAACTAGATCAACATTTAACAGTCTTAATCTATTGTCTCAGGCACCAAGATCCCGAGGGTACCAGCTTGTTCCCCATTAAAGACAACAGGTAATATATGTATTTGGACTTGATTCCATTGCAAAGTTTTGATGGCCATGAAATTTTGAAAGCCGATCTCCTGTAAGAAGGCGGCATCGGTGGTTTCGTTGGTTGTCCTAGCATCATCACAATGTAGCAATCATAATGATCCTCGCCCTGGAACAACAATTATCTCAGGGAAGGAACTTGTGGCAGGGTTTTTGAGAAGTAATGATAAAAAAAATTGATGGAAATGGTGCCACTGAATATAGAAAAAAGGTGTGGTCAGCTCTTAGTGCCCATGACTATATAACATCGTAATTGAGGAGGCCAGTATGCAATTCTTAGAGGATCTGGGAGGAAAGTAAATAATGAATGCTGTCTCAAAAGCAAGCATCATGATGTGGAGATATATATATTTAGAGATGTGGAGATTTGGAGCTTTAATAGTTGTGCTATTAAGGAGATGGAGCTTCATGAATTTAATGAAATGTGTGGGAAGGCAGGACAATTGCTAATATTGTTTCCTTTGATTATATTTAGTTCATGGGACGCATAAATGAGAGGAGTGAGGCGTGGAAAAGAAGAAAAGAGAGAAAGGTGCATAACGGAGAAAACACATGCAATCCAGTATAAGAGAGGGGAGGGAAGAGAGAAAAAGACCGAGTATGAGATAGATGAGGAAAAGAAGTGAGACACAAAAATATTTATTTTGATTCCTTAGTTAACGTGCACAACTTGACTGTGCACTTTCAAGCCTATATTAATCTCTATACACACAAATACATACAACATGCATAATTATACATATGTATGAACATTTATAAATACATATATACTTAAAAACACACGCAAATGCAAGTAAAAACACATACATATGTCAGTTTCTATATGTATATATCTAGATTTGTCTACACACTCTCAAACACACACACATATATATATATATATATATATTCACACATATATAAATACATGCACATTTAGGGTATCAACTGGGCTGGGCCGGCAACCCGCACAGGCCCAGCCCGAGTCCGGCTTCCCCATGGGCCGGGACCTGGGTTAGGGTAAAGCGGCCCATGACTGGGGCGGAGAGGAGAGGAGTAAGCGTGGAAAGGATGAAGAGAAAGAATGGCACAAAAAGAGATAATAGGAACAACCTAACTTAAGAGAGGGGAGGAAAGAGAGAGATGAGGAAAAGGAGAGAGACACGGACATATTATTTTGCTTCCTTATTGAACATGCACAGCTTGACTGTGCACTTTTAAGCCTATATTACTCCATGTACACACATCAGTGTTTTAAATGTCGGCCGACATTTCCGAAATATCGGCCGACATTTCGTTTTCAAGCCCTCACCGCCATGACATCCCCACCCGCATTTGAAATGGCGTTTTAGAAAATGTCGGCCGACATTTCGGGAAAAATCCGATATGTCGGCCGATATTTTCCCGAAATGTCGGCCGACATTTTGGAAAAAAAACCCAATATGTTGATTGGTCTTTGAAGTTGGAGCAATTGAGAAATTTTAACAATGGATTAGTGAATATATACAAAATGTTTAAGTTAATTATACATATCCTAAACATATTTATGTAGTTTTACATAAGTTGTGTATGTATTACCTTGATAAGAATTTTTAAATTACATTATTTAAAACATCTAGGATATATATTTGTTATCCGTCATGACGTCCGAAATTTACTAAATGGCCCCGAAATATCTCCGAAATCCGAAATCCGACATCCGATTACGACATCCGACATTTCCCTGATATCCGACATTTAAAACACTGACACACATACATACAACACGCATAATTATACATATGTACAATCATATACAAAAACATATAAAAATAATACACACCTGCAGATAAAAACTCAAACATATGTATGTTTCTATATGTATATACACATGCATATGTGTGTGTGTATATATTCACATACATAGTTACATACACATACATTGATACATACACATATACACACATAGATAGACGCATGGACATATATATTCACATATTTAGATGCATAATCGATATAAGTATTTACACGTATAAATTCACATATATAGATACCTACATGCACATATATACACATACTCATATTAGATTCACATATACAAATACATACACAGATACATAGACACATAAACATACTAGATTCACATATACAAATATATACAAAGATATGAAGACACTATATGTTCACATATATATATACATACACATAAATAGGCATACACACATATATATTCACATATATGGATACATAGATATAATCACATACACATCTACACAATACATACATACAAACACGCACAAACACACTCTCACAAACACATTCACATTCATAGATACATATGCATATACACACATTATAGACACATGGACATTCATAGTCACATATTTAGATGCCTAAATCGATATAGATATTTACACATAAATTCACATATATAGATACCTACTTACACATATATAGACAAACATACTCATATTAGATTCACATATACAAATACATACACAGATATATAGACACATACATATTAGATTCACATATACAAATATACACAAAGATATAATGACACTATATGTTCACATATATAGATACATACACATAAATAGACATATACATATATATTCACATATATGGATACATACATAGATTTAATCACATACACATCTACACAATACATACATACAAACACACACACACAAACACATGCATATACGCGCGCACACACACATTCACATTCATTGATACATAGGCATACGCACATTATAGACACATGGACATTTATATTCACAAATTTAGGTGCATAATCGATATAGATATTTACACATAAATTCACATATATAGATACCTACTTACACATATATAAACATGCTCATATTAGATTCACATATACAAATTACACTGATACATACACATATACATATTAGATTCACATATACAAATACACACAGATATAAAGACACTTTTTATTCACATATATAGATACATACATATATATACACATATATTCACATATATGGATACATACATAGATATAATCACATGCAGATCTACACAAATACATATATATAAACACAAACACACAGACGCATACATATATACATAAATACAAACATACATGATACATGCATACATATGTAAACATACATATCCCTATATAACATACATGCGCGCATGTAATCCACATTATTCCACTCAATTATTAAAAATAAAAGAGTAGCTTAGAATATAGCAAATGGAAAAAGTATTTAAAGGATTCAAGTTTACATACTTCGAGTGTCATATCAGTGAAGGGATATAGCCTTATTTTGTAAACTTCAATTGTAAATAAACAAACTTTTAACTCTAATTATGTTATTTATCTATAGAAAAACTTTAATATAATATATATTAAGAGATAGACTTGTGTCCTTTCAAAAGAATTTGAGTCCAGATCCTTCACACTCAAATTCAACCCTCCGACATTCGAATACAAGATTCACTCCGTTGAAGTTGATCTATATTATTTCAAGTATCTATAAAATAAAAATCAAGTGATTTTAATACTTTTTGCTCATCCATCAAACGGCGCAAAATGGACGACCGAAAGTAGTGAGTTGGTTAGATCTATGTCTTTAGACATACAAATTCTCAATCCGACAATTTCATTATGATCTAAACATTTAAAAACCCCTACAAACTAATTTTTGCTAGGTTTCAAATATTCTACACCGTTAAACTAACCAACTCACTATTTATGACATCCGTCTTTTCCCTAATTGATGCATGGGCGAAAGTATTCAAAACACTTGATTTTTGGTTTATAGATACTTAAAATAATATAGATCAACTTCAACGGAGTGGATCTTGTATTCGAATGTCGGATGTTGGTATTTGAGTGGGAAGGATTCGACCTCAAATCCTTTCGGGAGGACACCAGTCTATCTCATTATATTAATAATAAATGGCTCATAACTAATGTCTTTGTAAATATTTTGAAATGCTTCACGAGAAACCAACAGGATACCCACTTCAAATATATGTGTGTGTGTGAAAAAATTAATATAACAAATATTAACAATAAATTATACAAAACTAAGATTATTTCTAAATTATTTATAAGGTTGATCCAATTGTCTGTATTTATACATGTTAGGTACAATGTGAATTCAAGGGGAAGTGTGTCTAGAATTTTGAATAAGCAAAGTTCTAAACACAAATTTAAAGAAATAATGCTTAGATCACGTTGATATAAAACTAGCATCTTATGACCAATGAGATTGAAACTTAAGAAGAATCCTCAAAAAAACCAAATTGGGTATTCTAGAGGGCCAACAATGAAAACAGAAGTTTTCATGGAGCCGATTTCTTTTTCTTCTTTCATCAAGTGCTTGCGCAACCCATGAGGATATAATCTTTTATTTTCACTCATGCAGGCCAACTAGAGATGCTACTTTCCTTACACTCAAGCTGTTATGTATGTCGTTGACTCAATTGAGACTGATACGTTGGTAACTCTTGGTCCTAATTCCAGTAGTTTTCCAATTATTTTGTCTATACTATGGTGTTTTCCTAATTGTTGCATTAAGTTATATTATCACTCTCAGTTAGATGTAACTCACCTACAACTTGATGTCATTCTTGAATATCGATTTAATAAACAACACTTTTCTGTTTTGCATTCTCAGGTGCTATCTCAATGTTAAAATATCATCCATTCTAGTATTTATTCACTTGTGATAGAGATTATACTTTAATAGCAATTGAAACTTCAATCTAGCTTTGCATTAACCCGATTCATGTTAAAATATCATCTTCCAGTATTTAGTTCACTTGTGATAGCGATTATCTTTTTATTTGCAATTGAATATTTAACCCTGATTCATGTTATTTTAGTTGATCTCTTGAGGTGAAACATTTTGTGAATGAAATTTGGTATCTGATCCCATTTGTAATCTTTGCTTCGATCACATTCTCAATAAGTTTGTAAATATTTTACAGGTAGTTATTATGCATCCAGGGACTAACCTGAGTAGGCTTTGAAGACCTTGAAGATGAAAACCCACATCTCAATTTAATCCCATTCCCTTGTCCCACATTCAAGGGAAATCCAGCACTGTCATAAACTAGACGACGTGCCTCCCATGTATCATCTTCTCCTGTGAAAAGAGCATGCAAACCTTGTGAAGGCAAATGAATTTACCGATCGGCATTATCAACCACTAACAAGAGCTCTAATTCCCATATTCATGATGTGCCTTTACTGTGCCTTGCAGATCAACCCGAGCAGCAAATACACCTTGAAGGTTGAAATGTTCAACAATGCCATATCTACATGAAATGGAGTGGCAACATCAAATCCTCATGGCTGATATAAGATTTTGGGTAAGGTGAAAAAAAAGAGCAATGATGAAAAACCTCTGTTTGGTATTTTCCTACAAAGCTTAAATAGACAGTTGATGATATGGATCAATGTCTAAGGGGTGTGCAATGTACTTGTAACAACGTAAGATCGATAAAGTGTGTCAAGTTTGGAAGTACAAATGATGCAAGATATGTTGCTACAAGTCCAAAAAGATGCACGTGGTTTCAAATAAGTACTAGTTTGTAAACGATATTTTTGAAAGCTACAGAACATTTTCAAGATTCAAAAGTTATCCAATTCTTTTTTAAAACATATTTAGATAGAAAGTAGTAAAATCTAGAAATATCTATATGAGAAAAAAATTAAAAACATTTCCGATTAAAAACTATATGTACTCTAAAATTAAATAATTTATACAAAATTTCTGCAACTCTCAGAATTTTGAATGAACAAATGAAACTAGTTGTAACCCTTTATGATTTTCTAAGATATAAGATCTATTTCAGACTTTTGTAGATAAAAAGATATTTGTCGATAATTTGCATACAAACTGAATATGGACTTGAGTATTACAAAAAGAAAAATAATGGACGATAATTAAATGGAAATTTGAAGTCATAGAAAACATTTCACCGTTTCCAAGAACGGTGTTCTTATATATTACAAATTGTCAAAGTTCCAAAAGAGATGGATGATGATACTAGATCAAGAATACAACTACACGATGGAAATAGCTGGAGTAAAGTTGATCATGTGCTAACTACCAAGTGATAAGTAGGTGATAGATGATGGCATTGGATCAATTTTTTAAAGCATGTGATGTATCCATGGAACCTCTCTACATTTTGGGATGAACACAAGTAGGCTATATGCACTCTCTGTAAGTCCAAAAGGTATGGATGGGGATATCGAATCAACATTAAGGCACAAGTAGAGATACTAAAAGACAATGTCTACGTATAGGCCATATAATATGCATTGCCAACAAGTCTAAAAGAGAAAAACTATAAATACTTCAAGATGTAATAGTTTTCTATAAGTGCTTTGCAAGTATAGAAAATTTATAGAGTACTACACTAATAAAAATTACAAGAACAAAGTAAAATAATTTCAAAAGGTGAGCTTAATCAAACCTGAAAGTGCCACTAAAGCTAAAAAAAGGTTTTTAAAAAGTATAAAAATATTCTGAATAATCCTTTCACTATTGTCAGCTAAAGTAATAATTAATATAACATATTTGAAAACTAATAAGGTTTTTGGAAGCTTAAAATGTCAAAATTTGAAGAAATTTTTAAAATGTGGTCAAATAGTTGATAGGAAATATTTTAAGCTTTTGCAAGCTTTAAAATGTCAAATTTTGAGAAAATTATTTGAAAACATAAAGCGAATATAAATAGCAAGCTTTGAAGGAAAAAAAAAACTATTCGAAATCATAATGGTTAAAAATTATAATATGAAAAAAGAATTTAAAATTACATCTAATGGAAACTGCAAGTACTTTAAGATTTAGCACTTTTTTGAAAAGCCTAGTTTTTTTTTCAACGAGTTCAAAGGAAAGTATGTTTTTCATCTAAACGGATGATAGAAAATAATTTGAAAGCTAATAAGTATTTGAAATATATAAATATGTTGAAATCTAACAAGTACTTTAAGAATAAATACATTAAATATATAAATATTTGAAAACAAAATCTCCCAAGTAAAAACTATAAGTACTATGAAGGTTAGTAAAAACTATAAGCACTTTAAGAGTTAATATGGCATTCAAAGGCTATGGAAAAGAAAGAAACTTCAATTTTTGGCGAACACTATCAAAATATTTAAAGTTAAGAAACATAATTTGAAAAACATTTCAAAAAGTATGCTTAGTAAAAAAAAAATTAAAGCACTTCGAAAGTATAAAAATATGAGAAGGTAATTTGCCAATAAAACCTATAAATAAACATTTAAGATAATTTTAAATTGATATGCTTAAAAAATAGACTTATTATTACAGCTAATATTGCTTTTGAGAGTATAAAAATGTCAATTTTCATAAAAACAACCATAAAGTAATATTTAATATTTTAAAACTAATAAGATTTTAGAAAGTATAAGAACTCTCAACATCATGTTCAAATGATTAACAATAAATAGGTTACATGCATTCTCAGTAAGTCTAGAAAAAGGTACGGATGACGACGTTGAATCAACAGGCACATATAGCATGAGGGAGCAATGATTTACAGTTGACAATATACGATGTCAATACTTATGCAATATAATGTTGTCAATATGCCTAAAGAGATTTCATGATGACACCAAACTAGGATGGAAAGTGTACAAGGATATCAAGAGGGAATAAAAGTGACCCTAAGTATCAAGTTCAGAAGAGAGAATATAAGGCAACTTGCATTGGTAGATGATGATATTGAATTAATATTTGCAAGAGTTACATGATGTATTTGAGTTGAAGTGGAATTAAGAAACTTGAAATCAACTTCAAATGAATAACATAAGTAGGATATATGCAATCTCACTAACTTTAATAGTCATGGATGGCAAAACTGGATCAAGATTAAAAGCAGATATAGTATAACTATGTGCGAGTAAATTGATAAAGTCCTGGCGTCAAGATTCGCATGATTAAAATAAGTAGGCAATTTACTTTGTTACTAACCCAAAAAGTGATGCATGATAATACTAGATAAGTGTCTACAGAGCAAGCAATGTACTCGTGAGAGAGTAGAATTAACATGAGAGAGTAGTAGAATTAATGAAGCCCTCAGTGTCAAGTTGGGATGAGTACTGATACATGGGCCATACTTTTTCAGGAAGTCCAAAAAGGTTTATGATGTCAATGAAAAATGGAGTTAATAGAAAACATTTTACAAACTATGAATCGTTTAAAATTGTCCAAAATGTCAGGTTTTGTGAAAACTATTTGAAAACATTAAAATTCAAAAATATCTATTTATAAAGAATTTTGAAATATATGCTCAAACAAACACTATTAGTGCTTTAAAGTTTAATAAATTATAAAAAATTATAAAAAATTTAGAGTTTTGAAATTAAAAGAAATAAAAGCGAAAATGTTTTGTGATTTACCAAAATTTTAAGATTTACGTCAAATTATATATTCATAAAGAGATATTTCTGATAATGTTTATATAAGTTGCATGTTGAATTAAAAAATGATGGAATATAAGTAAGAATTTGAAGTTGTATAAAAACATGTTCGATCTCTTCGAGAACAATAACCTTCTTAGGCAATATAAGTTGTCCGCATGCTTAAAGAAATGGACAATGATATCAAATCAAGATCAAAGGTGCACGTGTTATCAAGTTTCAATAAGGATAAGAAGGCAAGATGCATGTCAGTACAACTATGGTGAAGTTGTAGAATTCTTTTCAGAATTTTACAAATAAAAAGGCATTGTTTCTATGGTTTTCATAAGAAAACATATGGACCTTCCCATTGTTGAACTTCAAAATGATGAAATATAAATAACTAGAATTTTGAATTAGTAGGTCCATGTTTTTCAAGAACTATGAATTATTATGCAATATATGTTGTCAAATGCCTACATAAGGAAGCAAAATTGATGTGCTCATTGTCAAGTTCAGATAAGTAATGATAAGAAGGGAAGTTATCTCCCAGTGGTAGCCTACAATAGATGACATGATGTATCTTAGTGGGAATAATGAACCTCTCGATATTAAGTTCATATGAATAACAATTAGTAGGGTATAATGAGTCTAAAAGGTACAGATGGCGATATTGAATTAAGATTATAGGTGCATGTAGCATGATTACGGGGGAGTAAATATGTACAGGTATCAAGGTTCCCATGATTAACAACAAGCAGGCAATACAGTTTATGAGTAAGCCTGAATAGATATGTATACCAGGTCAATGTTGTTTAAAGTGCATGTGATGTTCCCTCGAAAGAGTAGAATCGATGAAGCCCTTGATAGATGGGCCATACACGTCGGACATCAACAAAATTTAGATTAATAGATAGTACTTTACAAACTGTGAATAGAGTGAGAAATTCCAAATGCTAGGCTTTGAGAATACTACTTGAATATATTAAATTCATAAATATATACATAGAAGAACCATTTTCAACACAAATTCAACTGTACTTCAAGATTTAATAGTTTGAGAAAAATCCTGAAATTATAGAGTTTTTAAGTTTAAGAAAAAAACTATCTGTAAAAATCCCTTTGTTTATCAAATTTTTAAAAGCTAAAATTTTATATATAGAAACATATGTTTAATTTTGATAAAACTGACTTTATTATTACTGAACTTAAAACTGATGGAATACAAAAGAGTAATCTAGAAATTTAAAGTTCTAGAAAACACGTTCATGCATTTCAAGAGTAGTAATCTTGATAGGTATAAATAGTTTGTCAATATACCTCTAGTGATGGATGTTGATACCAAAACAACACTAAATGCAGGATGCATATCATAAGGGAATAAGTTGGCAATGTCCTGGGTGTAAAGATACAGAATGTAAGGTCAGACACAATTTGCACAATTGGTAGTAACCTATGGTTATAGATGTTATTGGATAATTTTAAGAGCGAGGGAGTGGAGTACATTTTAATGGAACTCTTGACTTTGAATGAATAACAATCAATAGGAATATATGCATTCTCAATAATTCTAAATGTCATTGATATCAAGTTCATATGAATAACAATAAGTAGGGTATAATGAGTCTAAAAAGTACATATGGCGATATTTGAATCAAGATTATAGGTGCATGTAGCATGATTATGGGGAGTAAATACATCCAGGTATCAAGATTCCCATGATTAACAACAAGCAAGCAATACAGTTTATGAGTAAGCCAGAATAGATATGATATACGAGGTCAATGTTGTTTAAAGTGCATGTGATGTTCCCTTCAAAAAGTAGAATTGATGAAGCCCTTGATAGATAGGCCATGCACGTCGGACATCAACAAAATTAAGATTAATAGATAGTACTTTACAAACTGTGAATGGAGTGAGAAATTCCAAATGCTAGGTTTTGAGAATACTACTTAAATATATTAAATTCATAAATATATACATAGAAGAACCATTTTTTTTCAACACAAATTCAACTGTACTTCAAGATTTAATAGTTTGAGAAAATCCTGAAATTATAAAATTTTAAAGTTTAAGAAAAAAACTATCTGCAAAAATCCCTTTGTAAGTTATCAAATTTTTAAAAGCTAAAATTTTATATATAGAAACATACTTTTAATTTTGATAAACACTGACTTAATTATTACTAAACTTAAACTGATGGAATACAAAAGAGTAATTTAGAATTTTAAAGTTCCAGAAAACACGTTCATGCATTTCAAGTGTTACTAGTAATCTTGATAGGTATAAATAGTTTGTAGATATACCCTAGTGATGGAAGTTGATACCAAAACAACACTAAATGCAGGATGCATATCACAAGGGAATAAGTTGGCAATGTCCTGGTGTAAAGATACAGAGTGTAAAGGAGAGACAATTTGCGCAATTGGTAGTAACCTATGGTTATAGATTATTGGATCAATTTTAAGAGCAAGGGAGTGAGTACATTTAATGGAACTCTTGAACTTTGAATGAATAACAATCAATATATATATATATATATATATATATATATATATATATATATATATATATATATATATATGAGAAAAATGTATATCAGCCTGCAGCTGAGAGAACTCTCTCAGCCTGCGGTGACGTGGCTCAAGATTTGTCACCCGACTAACTTGCGGCCCGCTTGTAGGAAGAAGTTAAATTACTAAATACCCCTTATGAAAAGCTACTCTTTCGGTAACTTTCGTTATTGTTTATTATTATTTGCTCACAAGGCAATTTTTGGACCGCTCGTTGTCAGATATAGGTTATTGTTTATTATTATTTTTCCCCCTTCTTTTTGCCGCTCTTTATAGGATTTAGGTTATTGTTTATAAATTATTTTTCCTCCTATTTCCTTACCTCTCTTCGTCAGATTTAGGTTCTCCTTTTCAGCCTGCGATAACTTTTTCCTGAAAATATAAAATCTTTTCAGAGCAATTTTTTCTTGAAAATATTTAATGTCGACATCCGAGCATGCTACTTCCCCTACAAATTCTGGCGATCTAAATACGGTCGCAATCTTTTTGAAAATATTCTCCTGCTGTGAAATCTTTTTTCTGCGACTGCGACCTAAGTCGCATTACTTGTTCGAACTATAATTTGTTTTACAGAATAGAATAATCACTTGTTTTAATCTTTTTAGAACAGCGATCACGGTCGCAGTTGGATTTTTGTGACTGCAACCCAAGTCTCATTCTTTGTTGTCATAATTCTTACACTTTCTTATGTGAATTATATCCATTTTATATATTCATTAGATTGTTGCACATTTATTATGATGTTTTTTTAAAAATTCTTCTCATACGGATAACTGTGACTCAGGTCGCAGTCTTTTAGTAAGAAGTTATATATATTTCATCTCATCTGCGACCTTGGTCGCAATTATAATAATTATATTTTAGAATCTCTTTCTTAATTGCGACCATGGTTCCAACATTTATTATGATGTTTTTCAAAAAATTCTTCTCATATGGATAACTGCGACTTAGGTCGCAATCTTTTAGTAAGAAGTTATATATATTTCATCTCATCTGCGACCTTGGTCGCAGTTATAATAAGTATATTTTAGACGTGTGATATCTAAAAAATATTTATATTCATGTAGTTCGTCTAATTGTTTTTTGTAAGATATGAATGCACATGGAGAAATGTCTGGAAGCTCAGATAAGTTTCTAGGGAAACAGTTCCTATCGGATGTGGAAGCATACAATTTATACAATTCTTATGCAAGGAACAGAGGTTTTGGTGTGAGAAGAAAAGGAATAGATAAGTCACGGAAGCCTCTTCATGAAGTTATTTGCAGAAAATATTGCTGCAACAAGGAAGGAAAGAAGAAGTGTGACAAAAGACAAGAGGGGCTTACAGTGCATCGTCGAAAGGACACTAGAATAGATAAGTCACGGTTTTTTTTAGATTTATACATTTTCAAGCTTTGTTTTGGCTTTAGTCCACTGAACATAAATTAAAACAGCGACCTTGATCGCAGTGTCGACCTTTTTGCCCATTGGAACGTATTGTCTGGATGTGTACACCAGTTTCATGACTGCGACCAGAGTCGCAGTTCGTTAAAATAAAATTTGTGACAATTGTACAGCATTTCAACCAAGATCAAGTAGTAAAAACAGTAATTCACACAATTAACCTTTGAAAAAGAGTTATATATATTAAAAAACAAAATACAATTTTAAACTTCTAATCTAATCTTTCTCGTCATCACCATCATAATCAGATTCGTCGTCAAGAGTATGACCGCTGTCGTCTTCCGTATCGCTTTCTTCCTCTTCATGTATGTATTTTGGTTCATCAATGAACTCCCAGAACGGGTCGTCTGTATCAAGCTCATCCTCTGACCCGTAGCGAGGCATTGCTTCAGAACTATACATCCAATTATCATTAGATGATGGCTTCTTTCCGGTGAAGACAGTGGAGAAGACATTTTTGACTCTAATTCCGAACAGTGAGAGTAACGAGTTTCAGCAAAAACAATTTAGTATGTTTATAATCCTGTCCTGATGACCCTTTATATATTTTTAATCCCGGAATTCCAAAAGGTTTAAGCTCTCGAACCACGTGAATATCTCCCAAATTTATTTTCTACTTTTTCCCAAAAATTGTATACTTCCTAGGTGACTGTTCAGTTATCCAAAACAGTTTAAAGTTAATACACTCTTACATTAAATTACTTTGAACTCCAAAACAGTTCATTATTGCGACCATAGTCGCATTGGGAACTGATAAATGATTAAGTAACTGCGACCATGATCGCAGTCTCGATTAAAGTATCGCCGTATAAGAAAACGCTGTAACTCAAACAGGTCATTACTGCGACTTTGGTCGCAATACAATTACTGAACACATGTTTGTTTCTAACATCAGTACGCAATAGTAAAATCTAAGGTGTAACAAATATAGATTGAAAATAATCAATGGAACTTATAATAAATAAATGTATAGAAATGTTTATAAATTAAATCAATAAAACAAAAAAAATATTCAATGAATTGCAATTATTTTTACATTTATAAAATAAAAAATTATGCTATATCAATATCAATAAATTGTCAACTGTTGGTCTTCAAATACTGTTCTTCGTATCATTTCTGTTTCTTCATCCCAACTCTTCTCTCTATCTGCAAGTATCATGTATGCAAGCTCACTTCTTAGTCTCTGTACATCAGCATCTGTAACAGTATCAACAGCTGCTGGACTACCAAACGCTATGCTTTCCATGTACTTGCATACATATACAGCGCAATCAACACTGAAATTTGCACAGAGTAATCATTAAATAAAATTAGATTTTTGTAATAAAAAAATGTAGAAAATATGATAGGTAAGGAGATGTCAAAAATTTATATACCTGTTTGGTTGTTGGGGGCATCTTGTGTATTTTATATTTATTTTATCATTAATTTATTTAAATCAATCTCAAAAATCTGTAATAATCTTTCTTTCTGTAATGTCAATAGAAAATAAATCAGTACTAATCAAATTAAATGCAATTTTCCAGTAATCGAAATATTAAATTTTAACTCACCATTATTCTTGCATCTTTTTGATAAAGCTTTAATATACTACTAGTTTTTTCAGCTGGGACCAAAAAGTTATAAAAAATCCACTCTTCTGTATGGCAATCAAATACCAACAAGGTCCAGTGAAATCCAGGATCGTTAGCACTATGTTTGTGATTGATCGGGAAGAACATGAACTGCACATCTTGGTTCCAGTTTTTCAACAGCTGCTGCTTAATGAAATGATCTTCCAGATCTTTACTTTTAGATACAACACCGTGCTGCGAACAAACAAAATAAATAAAATTCAAAATGAATTTAAAGTATAAAAAAGAATTAATGAAAATAAGAATTCATTAAGTCAAGACAACAGACTGCGATCATGATCGCAGTGTTCCTTAATTATCACATTTTTATACTAATTAATACAGCGACCAAGTCGCAGTGTTGTTATTAATAAAGAGGGCCAGCAACTGCAATCTAGGGTCGCAGTACATGGACTGCGACTTAGGTCGCAGTACGTTAGGTAGGTGATTCCTTTGTATTAATACTCATAGCGACCAAGGTCGCAGTGTTGTTGTTGATTATGACTGCCGCCAGTAACTGCGACCAAGGTCGCAGTGTTGTTGATTAAGACTGCGGCCAGCAACTGCGACCAAAGTCGCAACCTTCATTTTAAATTTTATTCATGTGAAATAATTTAATTATTAACTACGAATTTAGTCGCAGTATATTTGTTATGCCTAAATATCAATAAAGACTATTAGTAAAATATTTAACGTTCAAAGATTTATTTCACCAAATGAATTGGAAATTGATATTACAGTAAACCGTAAAGGAGAAGCTAGATGTTTACCCAAGCTTCGCTCAGAAAGAATATACTTTTTAATCCTCCTTTTTTCTCTAGATGCTGCATGTAGAAATGAATTATATTCGCATCTAAATCTCTACTGAACATCAGGTCCTCAATGTCATTCCTTATAACAATGATTCCGGTGTCGATATCCTGATACGCAGTAGAACTGCAAGATATTCAAAACAAAGTTAGTAATTAAATTGTTCTTATATAAAGGTATAACAGTTTTTTGATATGATTTATAATAATATCAATTAACTTACTTAGAGAAGGACTTGTCCAAGAAATTTTTTATAAGAGCTTGTTGATGGGGCTGCAGAATTCTGTATGCTGTGGTTTCAGTCAATTCTCTCGTTTTTGGATGAGTGGGGAAATGTCTTTGTCGCCGAAACTAGCGGTAGAAGTCTGAGCCGCAGGCTGTGGAAGAGGATGTTCATTATTTTTCTTCTTCTGTTTTGGATAAATGAAGTCGGAGTCATCGCGATCTCTTTCAGCGCACTTGCGTTCTTTGACTCCCCTTTCTATCGTTCCTTTAGAGTATTCCAAAACTGTTTCTTTTAAGGATTGCTTCTGAGGCGGAGTATGTTCTTGATTTTTTTCTTCAGAAGCTCTATCTCTTTGGAGTTCTTGAATCGTTTGAGTTAAATTCAAAGAAAAACTGGGGATATCTTCCCCAGAAATATTTACAATAGATTCAGAACCCATGATTTCATCCTCTTTCAATTTTTTCTTCTTCTCCTCTTCAGCCTGCTTCTCCATCTGCTCCGTCATTCTTTTCTGCTTCTCCTCCTCTTCTCCCTTCCTTCTACTTTGCTCTTCTGTCATCCTCTCCTTCCACTCTTCCCCCCATTCCTCTTTTTCTCCCGCCTCTTCTTTAACTCCTCCAACAACTTCCTCCTCTTCTCCTTTTCCTGCTCCCCCTCTTCTTTCCTCCTCTTTTCCTTCTCCTTCTTCTCGTTTTCGCTTCACCTCTTCTTCTGATCCTCCTCTTCCCTCCTCTCCTCGTCTCTTCTTCTCTTCTCATTCTCCTCCTCTTCACTCCTCCTCCTCTCCTGCCTCACCTCTTCCCTCCTTCTCTCCTCCTTTTCCTGCTCCTCCTTTTCCCTCCTCTTCTTCTCCTTCTCCTCTTCTTCCCTCATTCTCCTTTCATTCTCCTCCTCTTCCCTTCTTCTCTTCTCCTTCTCCTTCTCATCCACTTCTCTACTCCTCTCTTCCTTTTCCTTCTCTTCTTCCAATCTTCTTCTCTCATGCTCCTCCTCTTCCCTCTTCTTCTCCTTCTCCTTCTCCGCAGAAGCGGCTGCTCTCAGCAGCTCTTCTTCTTCTTTCACTTTTAATTTCCTCTGCTGCCTTTTTAGTTTTTTCTTCTCTCTTTTTTTCTCTTTTTTTTATTTTTAATTCAGCCTTGAGTCTGCTCTCAATCTCCATTTTTTTAATTTTTCTTTCAAGCTGAGAAACATATTCTCTTAAGCGCTGATTTTGAGACCTCAACTCTTTTATTTCTTCAGCTTGATCATCCCGTGGTGGTGGCAAATAACCTGTAAAAGATGGTTCTTGCTCACTCGTTTCAGCCGCTTCTGGCTCATTTTCCGCCGGGATGTCAGCTTGATTATATGTATGTCCTTCTTCTTCTTCTTCATCTTCTTCTTCATCTTCTTCCTCCTTCTTTCCCCTTCAACAGGAAGGCCAACCATTTTTTTTCATCATTAGAGACGTTGGCCATTCGACTCAAAATCTGAAAATAAATATAAAAAAGTAAGTTAAAACCAAAACAATGAAATATTTATACTGCGACCATGGTCGCAGTTAATTTATTACATATTTATGATAAGAATGCGACCATGGTCGCAGTATGTTTATCCTGCCCAAATTTATCTGCGAAACGTGCAGCTCAATACTGCGACCATGGTCGCATTTCACGTAAAAGGTATTTTCAGGAGAATGCGACCATGGTCGCACATTTTTTGTCAGACACAAAATGAACTGCGAAACGTGCAGCTCAATACTGCGACCATGGTCGCATTTCACGTAAAAGGTATTTTCAGGAGAATGCGACCATGGTCGCACATTTTTGTCAGACACAAAATGAACTGCGAAACGTGCAGCTCAATACAGCGACTATGGTCGCATTTTATTTGTACTGCACATAAAAAGAAGTCTAACTTACAATATTCCTGTCAATCTCATTTAGATCAACTTCAAGCAGAGATCTGCTAATATTTTGGAGGTCTCATCTTACTGCGCGTGGGTTTTGTCCTCCAAACCAGACCTCGGCTCAAAAATAGGAGCCCTCTCACATAGCCAATACTGCAAAAAGGAAAATTAAATTAGTTTACACAAATATTCACAATATTATGGGTAAATTTCATACAATGTTGACCCAAATATGATATTCTTACTTACAATAATTTGCACGGAGCATCCTTGCAGCTCGTACGTGGTGTGCCTGAAGATGTCCATTGACTCAATCAGGAATTGCCAAACAGTTTTAGCCCAACATATTGTCCTCATCAGCTGCATATTGGCAATCTGTTCCACAATATACCACGGCACCGTGCATTTACTGTCAGAGAAGAAAAGAGTGGCCGACATGTATAAGATGATTATTATGGTAAAGTCTTGAGCTGCAAGTCTTTGGATGTCTCTTATAAATTTCATGTAAAGTCAGTTGCTGCTCAAGCTGTTCATCCTTTGTCACATCTAATTCACTCCTCTTCTTGACCAAAAGATCATCCAAAGCCTCTTCAATAGATTCTTTCGTGATCTTCTTTATATTGGGAAAATAATGTTTTATAACCCTCTGTCTTTCATAGTACATGTCTTATTCATAACAAAATCTGCCCCAATGATAGGTAGACCAAAAGTTAGGGCAACATCCTCCACTGTTAACTCAATTTGTTTGCCCCCAATTCTAAAGGTCCTTGTATCCCTATCATACTGGTCTAAAATACGCAGTACAGCAATGTTTGATTTTAGACCCTTTTCACCCCAAATTCCTCATTGTAGAACGCCATGAAGATTGGGCCAAATGGGGTATTCTTGATCGCCTCTACGAAATCTGCCTGAATGTACTTTTTAAATTTCTTCATGAACTCGCACATAGGTTTTAGGCTTGATCTCAGAGGACGAACCTTCTTCATCTGTTGTTTACCTATAGATGAAGAAAAATTAAAAAGTTTAGACCAATGATTATTTAAAAATTATAAGGGAATAAAAAGCATATTATTTTTAATAAACTGCGACCAACGTCGCAGTCATCTACAGTGCAAACATAAACAACTGCGACCCGGGTCGACACTGCGACCAAGGTCGCAGTCATCTACAGTACAAACATAAACAACTGCGACCCGGGTCGACACTGCGACGAAGGTCGAATAAGACTACAGTGCAAACTGTAACGCCCCGATCCTAAAGATACGGAGACGTTATGGCGACGTATATACGCGAGGAAAATACCCCACGTATACACGCTAAGCCTAAATGTAACCTGAACAAGCTATAAATCAGAAGCATAATAATCAAAGGTCACTGCAATAATACATATAAGACTACACATGATAGCAATGAATAACAGGACAAAAATGGCAGCTGAACAGAAGTCAAAGGTGATATATAGGAAACAAGAATAAAAATGCAAGTATACCAGAATCAAAGGAAGAGGACCCAAGCTCCTCGCAAGGCGTATCGTCTCATCGAATACCTGCACATTAGAACAACCGTCCAATATCTGGACGTGCAAATCCAGGGTCGTCAGAACGCGACCATAATGAGTGTGTGTGTAAAGGGGAAAGAACACGTGCAGAAGAAACAATGTGCATAAATAATAATAAGAACAATTGCTGATATAAGAGAATAAATAACACAATAAATAACTGAACAGTAATATATATGATAGCAACACGAATAAAGATAGCAAGAATAGTGTACAGGTACAAGACAATAAAGCAACTGCAGCAAACAACAGATGTCTAGATGTGTAACCTATCACATGTCACTAGGCTGGTATCCAAGTCTGGTCATAAGTCTGGTCCTGCTTACAATCATGAGTCTAACATAGATATATATAGATATACAACCAAGTGATTACAGTCAGTCACAAGGCATCAACAGTTTATTATTAATTATGTCAGCGAACACCAATTGTCACATGTAATAGACGCATCCCATACTACGCCTACCACACATGCCAATCGATGCCCTTAAGTTATTGAAACTGATCGGTTGGAGACATTGTCCATGCTTTAGGTGGGTCCCGTGCATACCCGGGACCACGGCCCAGACTCCTGGCGCTGAACCAGGACCTACCGCAAGGTAGTCAGGAACATGTAAACAGGAACAGGTACATGTATAACATGTATAACAGGAAACATGACGGGGTGCCAGTCACCCCACGGGAACCCTGCAGTGGAACCCTCTTTCGGCTGCGCAACCTAAATCCTAGGTCCACCCAAAATACGGACGCTGTCTCCTCCATCAATCTCCCCATCCCAGTGCAAGTTGTTTGTTATCATGTTTTAGTTTATCAAGATTATTTAGTATACATGTTACTTAAATCTCTGGGATGACTCAGTGGTGGTCACGGTAACAATATCAACATGTGAAAGTTAGGGTACCGGTATAACAGGAGTATAACATGTCAAGTAACAGATACCGGTATAACAGGAATATATGTAACAAGTAAACATGCGGGTGTTGTTACCGTGTAATAATATTATCCCAGCAAATTCAGTAACATGAACATGATAGTTGTCAGGTATATATAAAAAGAATAACCAGTCAGGTTTCACAGGTAAAACAAGATTATCCAAGATGAGTAACAACCTACTGTCAAGAATAGAATAATCCAACAAAGCATGGAATCAACTCATATCCATCGTCTAAGTCATCAGTAAATGATCTCACCCACTGATAAAGTAATGACTGCTATCTGAACACTCTGAAGTACAACATCCTCAATAACATGTAATCTAGAATATCTACATCTTGGTACCCATCATTAATAACATGTCATCTAACAGATCCCAACTGTCAACCACGTCAATCTCATCTCAAAGCAAGTCAGGCTCCAATAAACGGAATATAGATTCTGGATAACTTCTAACTCATCATCATTTTCTAGCACAACTTAACTAATAAAGTCATATTCAATAACTGATCATCATTCAATGTAAGTATCATAAGTCCCAGATCAATCCAAAGTCATTACAACCAATTCATATTCCAATAGTCACATGATCAATAAGTATCAGTACAAATCAAGTAATCTGATATAATAGTCGTTGTTCCAACATATGTCCATAATCAGTACTAGTCTACTCACTCTGACAAACTATATCTGATTCGTAAGGCTACACAATTCCCTCTTCTATAAGTATCAATTATGATATCCCAACACTCGACAATATAACATGCACATACATCTGAGATCTATAAGATCAAGTCATTACCACCAATATCTATCTCTTGAAGTCACATACATCCATCTATAATCGTCTCATAACTCAAGGCAAGGACCACAATCCATAAGGGAACTAAACACAGTAGCCAGACAGGCACTAGTCGACTAGGGGAAGCAATCAAGTCGACTAGGGAAGTATTAGTCGACTAACAAGTCAGGATAAGTCGACTAGGAGCAAGGAAAGTCGACTATACAGGATGGCAAGTCGACTGACAGGGATACGAAACCAACACAGCTCCAGGTCCACCTATTAGTCGACTAGGCTCCTGGGTTAGTCGACTAACAGAGGTGTTAGTCGACTAATAAGTCTGGGCAAGTCGACTAGTCCTGGGCCAGAACAGAAATCAGAGACATCACAACATCTACTCTCTTACACCATAAATCATGTATGTGCCTCTTCTCTTACATAGATCAATAAATACAATCACTACTCTATTCCATATACATGTACACATGAAATCATAATCAAATTAATGCATATAACTACGAGAAATCAAAAGGAGGAGAATACACTCACATTGGGAAACCTGCACGTTACCGGGCGAGTCGCCGTTACGGTCGCCGTGGCGCCGCTCTTCGCTGTCGGACTGCATAGGACGGTAGCCAGGGTCCTGGGGAAGACCTGGCTGCAATCTGGAGGTCTCGCGCTCACCGGAAGGGCCTGGAATCGCCGCTCGCCCGCTGCCTGCGCTGCTGGTCTGGTTCTGGATCTGCTGTGCGCGTCGTCGGGCGAGTCGCTACCGCGGTCGCTGTGGTGTCGTCCTTCGCCATCGGACTGCACGGGAGGGTGGCCAGGTTGCTGGGGAAGGCCACCGTGCCGGTCTCCAACGATGGGCTAGCGTGGATCGGGAGAACTCGTTGCTCGCTCACTGCCGTGCTGCTGCTCTCCTTCCTGGGCTGCTGGTCCGGATCTCACCAAACAAATCCAAAATGCTGTAACACGCAACCAATACATACAAATAATTATAAATACACGCTAAACACCCACACGTGCATACGAACATATACACGTACACGTACATATACACGTATACAAGCATACACATACATACATACATGCATACTTAAATAAATGCCAACACATATTATTATAAGTACATACACTTTATTAAATGGCATACCCATCTACACAAATAAATAGGAACCCATGCATATAAATCATGAACACATACATGGTTATATATAAACACATGCATGCATCCAAATTAATAAATATACCTATACATTAATTCTAAATGTCATGCAAGCGATAAAGGTAGAATCAAAGATGGCAGAAATATAAAAGAGATGAGGATACCAGAAAACGGAAGAATGAGCGTCCAGTTCCCATCTTCTTGTCATTATTCATCTGCTATCATTGTGTAGTTTTATATGTATTATTGCAGTGACCATTGATTATTATGCTTCTGATTTATAGCTTGATCAGGTTACATTTAGGCTTAGCGTGTATACATGGGGTATTTTCCTTACGTATATACGTCGCCGACTCTCGTCGCGCCTCCTTTTCCGCGTATTTGGGAAGCGGGGCGTGACACAAACACTAACAACTGCGACCCAGGTTGACACTGCGACCAAGGTCGCATAAGACTACAGTGCAAACATAAACAACTGCGACCCGAGAATGATAAAACAAATGATGTTAAATACACAGCGACCATGGTCGCAATACACTACAACTCATATTGAAATAACTGCGACCCCATGTCGTCATGTAATAAAAAAAAGGAAGTTTCATATACTGCGACCAACGTCGCATTCGTCTACAAGGAAAAGTCTAAAAAAAAAATCTAAGTCGCACAGATCTGAAACTATAATTTTAACAACTACGACCGAGGTCGACATATAGTGTATGAAAAAATTTCCTTTAAAAAAATATTAGCAAGGTCGCATACATATACATCACTTTTTCAAAAATACTGCGACATAGTAAAAATAGAAGGAAATGAAAAAACTGAAAAAAATGAACCTTTATCGTTGTGTTACAAAATTTATAAATTTAAAATTTATTCGTCATCTAAAGTTTCAAAATCTCTTTCTTAATTGCGAACATGGTACCAAGATTTTAAAAAAAAATAAAAAGACTTAAACGGAAATAAATCTGGAAAAAATTAAAAACTATTAAAATACACAAACCCTAAAAAAATTTGAAAAATATCGTTTTTTTAGTACCTTTCTCGGCGGATGATTTCTTTGGCGCCATTTGTTGCAAATATTTTTAAAAAATGGATCAAATTTGTGAAACAAAAGAACTAATTGGATCAGAATGAACGGGTGAAATTTTAGAGCTGTAAATTTTTTTGAAAGGCAACTTTTTACATAAGGTAAAAAGTTATGAGGGAGGGTTTTTTCGGAAAATACAATGTTGAAGTGACTGACATTAAATTAGGCGGGATTTTTCATGTTTTGTCCGCCAAAATTTATGACAGATATGTGGCTATGATGTTGCCACGTCCGCCGGCTAAGAGAACTCTCTCAGCCTGCCGGCTGAGATACAGTAACCCCTATATATATATATATATATATATATATATATATATATATATATATATATTATATATATATATATATGCATTCTCAATAATTCTAAATGTCATGCACAATGATAATGAATCTCAGTATCAAGTTTTCAATGGTTAACAATAAGTAGGCCACACATATTGTCACTACGATTAAAAAGATAGATGATGATACCAGTTCAATGTCAAAAGTGCACGTAACGCATCCATGACTGCATAATGAAGCCCTCAGGATTAAGTTGGGATGAGTACTGATAAAATGGGCCCTATATAAATGAACATCAAGGAGTAGGAAGGAGTAGGATACATGCAGTCTAAGAAAGTAAAGGTACAAAAAGCAATATTGAATCAAGGTTAAATGCGCATATAGCATGTTTATGAGTAAAGATGTCTCAGTATCAACACTATAATCAGAGACACAATTCTTCATTACAATAGAACACAGCTCATGGTTGTTGTTGTCATACAAACTATTCATTTGTTAAAATAAGTAAAGACTATATCTTAATAAGACAAAGAAAACTCAAAATGAAAAGTCAGCAAGCAATTCAACCATAACTATTTCAGTGAACCAACACGTAAAAGATTAATAGAAAGGAATTAAGTTTCAATTGATACCATGAGCTTAACAACATTAAGTGACTTTTCTGCATTTGAGGGCCACAACTCAGGGCTGAGGTAGCGCCAAGGGCAGCTTCTCAAGTAGCCAACGCTCAGGTGGCAACATAAGGCAGTGTTGCCTGCTCAAAAACAAAGGACAAAACAAGATCAAATGTATAAAATGGAAAGAGAAGGGGGTCAGAACTAAAGATTTACAAACTGCAAATGCTCCTGCTTTTATCTAGACAGAACTAGAGTTACGAGATACTCTCACACGACAGCTATAAAAATAATAATCCCTTCAAAATTGCTAAACATATCCTTTAATACAATATGGACATGCAACAAACTACCAGTAAAGAATCAGAAAAGAGAAGGGAGGGCAGAAGCACTTCAAGTAAAAATGACCATAAGCACGAACTATTGACTATCAACCTTTCTAGAATGGCCGAATAAGGACACTCTGCTCCGCTTGATGAGAAAAATATGGCTACAGATCTGTAGTAATTTCTTTTAAAACCTAGCATGGACTAAATAAAAAAGCTTTCTCCTAGCCCTAAATGGAACACCGTGTTAGCTGGCCGTCACCTACATATCCAATTTCAGTAAGCAACTCCAAGTTCTCCAAATACATAATACCTACAAGTTTTATCTTAACCTAAAGGAAAATTCTCATTCTTTGCCTGTACCATTTCGCAATCCACCTAAGACAAGAGACAAATTTGGTAATAGAGGTTCTGGTAGTAGAAGCAATAGACAAAGATATCCCAAGAAATTCCAAAAAAAAAACAAAAGAACATGTCCATGCACCTTGCTAATACTCCTACCCACTGAATGTTCATAAAGTTAGAAGGGAAATATATTGGAAATTTTCTCAGAACAGATGCATTGTCAAAGCATAATAAAAAAAGGACATAAGTAGCTACCTTCAAGCACGCGAGCCTCGAGGGTGTTCCTAATGAATGTTAGATACAATCGTAGAGTGTTTCCCTGATAATTTCAAACAAAACAAATTCAGACCACCAAAGATTGCAGAATAGTTCTCTAAGCTAAACTTAAAAATAATTCTCTAAGCTAGGTCAATTATCACCAAATCCACACAAAATGTGTACTAAAATAGAAAACTCAATTCCTGCAAAGAAAAATGTCAATTGAATCAAACTCATTCAATCAACAGTAAAGCAAAATTTACTCAAAAGAAAATTCTAGATAGAAATTTATTCCTCTCAGAAAACGAAAATTATAGAATTGAACAGTTCTGTGGGCAGGATTTAATCAATGAGAGAACTGTGTCCTTTCATTGTCCATCAAGCTACAGCAGGGCATTTCCTCATGTTGCACTGCCCTCATGTGAATCGTCTCTCTGCAACTCTCTCTCATTTATTTCTGCCGTTCTTTTGTCAGATCCCAAAGACAGTAGCTAGCTTACACACTTATACTCTAAATTTATAGGCTTGAAACTAAATTTGCAGATATTTCTCTCTATTTTAGTTGGATCAAACTCATCATCAAATTCCAAGCCAAAATTGCTCAAATTTGAAGCAGAACCCATCTCTGAGACAATAGAACAAGGAGAAACCATCCCATGTAAAAATCTACACTAACATGAATAATAAAAAAAACCCAGAAAACAGAAAACAATACAAGCTTAGTATTATCATAATCAAAACTAATTAATCAAACTCATGAAAAGGAAAAGAAAAGAAGAATGAGTCATAACACCACAAACCCAAGAAAATTAAGAGAAAGTGTATCTCACATCTTTACGATGAGGTAAACTATCGTCGATTATTTTTGAAATTAAGGATCAGAATTTACAATGGACCCGTGATCAGCAAGTAAAAAACTGGAAAATAAAGCTAAAAACAAAGGTATCATTTTTTAATGAAACCCTTCCGAGAATTTCCAAATAAACAACAAGAGCCCACATCAAAATTTTCATTACAATTCTCAAGGAGAGAACAGTATCAAACAGTACAGGAGAGAACTCACATCAACGCATTAAACAAGATGTAAAATTTAAACCCATCACTATATAAAAAGTTTACATTGACCGTATTAAAAAAAGGAATAATAAAAAGAAGTAATAATTTAAGCCCGTCGTAATAATAATTAATTTACTCGATTCGACTTGCGATCGAATCAAGAAGAACTCGAATTATGCCCAAGAAACACCGACTTCAGGTCGCGAGGGACCACGGGAAGAAGAAGCCCTTGCGGGTTGCGGGTCCCACCGCCTTCCTCTAAGCCGGCCTCAGCTTTCTCGGCTGCGGCGGAGAAAGAGAATTAAACTATTGAGAAAAATCCTTACTCAAAAAAAAAGAGGAGATGTGATACTGCCCTAGAATTTGGGATCGAAGTTGATTCTTGGTTCCTCCGTCTTCGTGGTCGTGTTTTGCGCCATCGTTCGTCGAAGGATCAGTTGAAGAGATTGAGGCCGACGATCTCTTCCTCTTCTTGATTCCGGAACGATTCTCACGGAGGAGGGGGGCGAGAGGCGGCATTCATCGGGGGGGAGAGAGAGCGGAAGCAGCGGCATTTATCGGAGGGGTGTTGGAGGGAGCATAGATCGGTCGGCGATTAGGGCTCTGGCGAGGGTTTTGTTGAGAATAGAGAGGACCCGATCGAAGAACATGGGAGGAAGTAAAGCTGAAGTTTTTTCTTTTTTTTCTTTTTTTTTTGTGCAGATAAGTAGAGAGTTAATGAAAGAGAGATATTTAAAGCTAATCTCTCTCTCCCGGTCGCTTTGCGATTAAGCAACAAATGACGACTCTCTCTTTCTCTCCAGCGTCGACGCGTGGAGTTTAATCAGTGAAACCAGACTCTGCCCAACGGTAATATTGTTTGACTCTTCTAATTAGGCACCAAATCAGTCAAACCCCGCGTAATATTTACAACAGACCCAGATTACGCTAACGGTTCTGTTGTAAATTTGTCTGCAAGCCAACTGGTACCCAACCCACTTACTAATTGCCAACGACTTTCACTCTCCCCCATTTAATCAAGTTTTCTTTTTTTTAGCTCTCTGTAAAATAAAATGTTCTCATTAAAAATTCTACTTACTCTATTGTAAGTTTTATAAACAGTTTAATCTTTTTTTGTAAGTAAAAATACATTCTATAGATTAAACCAGTTAGAGAAAAAATAGAAAAAATTCTCCTTAAAAAAATAGGCCTAATGCGTTTTCTTTTGTTCTTTTAACTCTATCAACACAGAGAAGAAATAGAAAAATATCCAAAAAAATGTCTTTGTTTTTTGAATCTATCCCACAAAAAGTTTCTTATTTTTTTAGTTCTCTAACTTTTAGATTCGGGTAACGTGCGTATATGTATTACTATAAAAAACACAGATATATCTAAAAGAAAACAAAAGAAAATAAGTGGAGATAAATTTACTATTTCAAAAAATTAAAACTACAGAGATGAAGAAATTTGATCAGAAAACTAAAGAATTTAAGAAAGCGACTGAGAAAATCAAGAAACTTACTAGTTAAAAGAAGAGATAAAAAAGTTCAAGAAACTAAAGAGTTCAAAAAAGAAATAGACACTCATAGAGTCTGGAAAAAAAAATCATGAGAAAAAGATTACAAAAAGAAAAGAAAAAGAACAAGGAGAAGAAAAAAAGAAGGAAAGGAACATGAAGAACTGGAAGGAAAAAAAAAAAGAGAAGAACGTGAAGAAGGTGAAGAAGAGGATAAGATAGAAAAAGAATGACAAAAGAAAAAGAAAATTCATGGAAAAGTAAAAAGAAAATTCATGAAAAAGTTTCAATCACAACAAAATTGTGGGAAATGATATCTATTTTGATAGAGGAGAAAATCAAGCACGCATATTAGAAGGAAAAAAATTACAAAGTGAATAATACTATAAAACTCATGGAGAGCATCAAATGGGAGGCAAGGCATCATCAAACTGAAGACAAGCTCATCAAAACAAAGAGTCAATACAATCAAGGCAAAGAACAAAAATATAAGAAAGAAACAGCACGGTCACCATTAAGAAAGATTCGACGTAGAGACTAATAATAGAAACTAGATTTGGAGAAAAAGATAAAAGTAGCATTGTTCATTACAAGAGGAGATACAAAGCCTTAAAGTCAAAGAAAAATCAGTGTATCCAAACAAACAATAGGAGTTCAAGTTGACATGAAAAAATGAAAAGTGAGAGAAGAATTCATGAAGAATTTGAATTAAGGGAGGCCGTTGGTAATTATAATTCAAATCCTCATGAAAACAAAAAAGTCATTGTTTGAGTTGGTTGAGGATTTTTGGAGTTTCTAAAATTATGATCTAAGACTTATGATTGTATTAGGATTACTTTAAAAGTTTCTTATTTTTTTAATAAAGTAGCAGATTATGTTATATTCAGGAATAGATCTGATAACTAATCAATGTCACCAGTCTAATTAGCCAAGTCGGTGAATATCAGGCGGGAGGTTTTCCGTTCAGTAAAATGTTCCTTAATTACAAAATCACCTTTCAATTATCTTCCTTGGTTAAATACCAATCAGACTAGTATTAGTCAGTCTCAATATACAGTAATATTTATGAGCATAAATATTTCAGTATAACCCCTGTATACACAATGTTATTTCACTTATACAGCAATTGGAGTGAGGTACGCATGTTCTCCTTAAGACAATTATATCCCCCGCTTCGGTGCTAACGAGTTACTGGACGCTGGTCTCCAAGATACAACACTCCTTTACGGTATCTGGATAGCACTACCAAATCACCGTACGGTCGAACTGTAGTTAATCAGTACCTTCACATTTTTCAATGCAGTAGGACGAAGACAAATTTCAGGGAGAATATTTGCCTTAACTTTGGGGTATTATTCATTGTAGAGAAAGGAGGGAGAGAGAAGAATTTATGTCTTAGGAAGAGACAGATTCAGACAATAATTCTTTATTAAAGAATTTGTTGAATTTCCTATACTTCTCCTTTCAGACCGAATCTCTTTTTCAGATTTTCCTTCAAAAATCAGAAATCAGTTTAAAGGGAGAGAAGAGAATGTTGTTTTCAGTGTGTTTGTAATCTACGGAGAGGAGCGCTATTTATCGCGCTCCTGGAAACCGTCTGAGGGCATAATATGTTGCCCAGAGGCCTTCCACTCTAGTTTTGATGATAATTAACTCATGTAGTTATAGTTTACTAATAATCTTGTGATATTTATTTTCATATATTTAACCAAGATATTAGTAGGTGATTAGCTTCAACAAAGGTGTTTTGGAGCTTTCACATGGTGATTCAAGAGCCCGAGCGTCAAGTTCATATCTAGCACTCGTTTGGAGTCAAGCTCGGTGGATCACGTTTGGATCGAGTCGACTTGGAGACGGCGCTCTACAAGAAGACCTCAGTTTGTTTTAGAATAGTTAGTTTAGATCTATTGTTAAAGATTAGATAGTGTGATATGCTCAAGTTCACAACACACACACTTGTTTAAGTTTCATGTTTTGGTTTTCGGTTTTTAGTTTAACCGATCTTGGTTTTCATGAATAGATGAATCAAAACAAGTTTACATGGTTTAATGTATATTAGATTTGTTCTATATACATCTATGCTTCAACTATTTAAACAAACTTAGTTTGATAGTCTATTTCATGAGTTTGGAGTTTTTGTATTTTAACAAAACTTATTTTCGGATTTAATGTCAAAAACATTGATATATATCTTTATATGTATATTGGATTATATCCATATACTATATGCCTCAAAGTTGTTTCAATATCATGTTTTTGTATTTGGATGAGTTTTGGACAAAACGATTTTTTATTTCAAAAATCCAAGTTTTGGAAAATACGGATTTTGGTTTTCGACAAAATTTGTAAGTCACAAAAATGGTTCAAAATGTTTGTAACATGGTTTGATTTTTACTCAAACATGTTTGTATTTCAAAGATATAAAATGAACTGATTTTTTGTGGATTTTTAGAGATTTTATGGGATTTAATTAGATAATAAAAACTCAAGTTTTAAGTTCTGAAAATTGCCCTGCCAGGATCCGGCGGTCGACCGGGCCGGTCGACCGGACCAAGAGTCGGTCGACCGGACCGGTCGACCAATGTGCACAAGACATGCACAAAGGCCAGCTTGCTAGGCCGGTCGACCGAGCGGTCAACCGACTGAAGTCAACCCACTCTCGGGTTGGCCCGGTCGACCGGGCGGTCGACCGTTGCTCCCTGGTTCTGGGCGCGGCCGACCGGTCGACCGGGCGGTCGACTGTTGCTCCCTGGTTCTGACCGTTGCTCCCTGGTTCTGGGCGCGGTCGACCGTTGCTCCCTGGTTCTGGGCGCGGTCGACCGGCAGGCTCAACGGTCATAAATTTGACCGTTGGCCGGTCGACCGCCGGTCGACCGGAAGGTCATTTTTGACCTTTCTGCCAGCCAACGGGCAGAATTTTTATGTGGCTATAAATACCCCATTTGAAGTAGTGTTTCAACAAGAATTTTGAGAGCAAAAATTTCCTACTTCTCTAGTATTTAAACAGCAAGTTTTCAAAAGAGTTTGGGTTCAAAAGATCTATCTTCATTTGTTTTAAAGTGTTGGAAAATTCAAAGAAAAAGAGAGTATTTGGGAATTGGTTTTTGATCTTTATTTCAATATCTATCTTGTTATTTTCTCAAGTGTTTTTCTTTATTGTTTTCATTTCAAAACACTTTATTTCTCACTTGAGTTTATCATATCTACCTATCTATTAGGATCTTGATTTGTGAGAAAATTGGTTTGTGGTCTTTGTGATCACCAAGTTGTAAACCCTCCTTATTTGTGATATCCCTCTTGTGTAGAGGTTGATTATTGGAGTGGTGGCTTTGTGCCCTATCCCTCTAGTGAGAGGTTGATTGATTGTTTGGCTTTGTGCCTATCCCTCATTTGTGAGGTTGATTTGTTTTGGCTTTGTGCTTAGCCTCTAAGTGTAGAGGTTGTGTTTGTAAAGAGAGGTTGTGTACTCCCGGTTATTGTATTGCCCCAAATCCTCTTTGGAGGTTTCCTTGTGTGGGAAGTCCTGTGTGGACGAGATAGTGAAAATCCTTCTGTGTGAAGGCGGGGACGTAGAGCTGTGTGCTCGAACCTCGAAATAAATCTCGGTGTTTGCGTTTGATCCACTTTCTCTTACTCTCTCTCTTTTACATTGTGCCTTGCATTGATTCATATTGTCATATCATACTTATATGCTTGGTTGTGCTTGTTTGTGTGCCTCACTTGTGTTAACCACGAGAGCTTCATATAGCACCTCAACTCTTATTCAGAGGAATCAAGAGGAGTTAGTCCAGAGTCCTTCACCGGGAATTCGGCTACACTCGTTGGTTACATTAAGTGTGTTGCAATTAAGTTTTAAATTTCGCATTTTTGTTCATAGATTAGCCGTACACCTATTCACCCCCCCTCTAGGTGTACTTTCAATTGGTATCAGAGCTTACGCTCCTGATATTAGGTTTAACCACCTAGGAGTGTGATCTTGGTTTTGCTAATCTACATTTGCATTTGCATTTGCGCACATATAGTTTGCACTCATGGATAGCCCTCCCATGTTTGATATCTCTAGACTTGATATATAGAAGGTTATGATGAGTTGTTATTTATAAGCCCTAAGTTATAAAGTTTACCTTGTCATTACTAAGGAATCCTACCTTAGTGATAGCAAGCATATAGAGGCCAATGCACAAGCCCTTAAGGCACTTAGAGCATCCCTTGATAAAAAATATTTACATGTGTTTTCTTATTATGATTCCGCTTTTACAGTATGGAACATTTTGACATCTCCTGAGCTACCAACGCTTATCAATAAGAAGAGAAAATCTAGTCGAGACGAGTCCGACGAACGTTGCTTCATGGTCCAAGGGAATGACTCCCTTGAGGTACAATCGGATACTCAACTAGATGCTAGTACTAGTTCATATTGCAGTGAGTGTATGGATGCACAAGCCTTAAATGATGAACTTGCCAAAATTTGTGAAAATTTGATTTCAAAATATAAACTTTTGAAAAAGGATAGTCTTGATTTAAAAGAAGAAAATAAAAATTTATCTTCTAGACTTGAGATTGCTTTGCAAGAAAGAGATGAGATTTCAAGTGAACGTGACTCACTTAAATCCCAACTTGATCTTGCCCTAAATGAAAATAAGATTTTGAAAAATAAAAATGATTGTAATGATATTTTGAAGAAAAATGAAAACTTGTCTTTAAAACTTGAGTTTACTTTAAAAGAAAATGTTTCTTTGAAAAATAAAATTGATTTGATTTCAAAAGAATTGGAAGATTGTTTAAAGAAAAATATTTCTTTGAAAAATGATTTAGATTCTCATATTTGCCATGCTAGTGTAGCTTTACCATCTAACTTACTTATTGCATGCACCTCTTCTATAATTAAAAATGATATATCAATGCTTAAGAAGAGTGTTGAATGTTTGGGCTCCACTTTGAGCCAATGTGCTTTGAACTATATACGTTTGGAATTCATGTTTCGCAAGAAACAAATTCCATCTATGCATGCACACAAACTATAGCATACACATGCTCCTCACGGCCACACTCATAACACGATGTATGCTCATGTGTATACTTGTACACATTGTGAACGTAAGGGCCACCTTGATAAGTTTTGTTATGATCGTATACATGATTCAAATTTAGCAACTAAATTTATTTGGGTTAGGAAAGGAGCTAACCCCCATGGACCCAAAAGAGTGTGGGTACCAAAATCCACCCCTATGCTATTTGATGTAAGTGTGGGCTCTCACATGACGTGAGAGTGATGGTGCCTTGAAGTGGATGCGTTCCGAGCTTAATGGTGACTATTTGGATGCATCACTTTCAAGGGGAGTTTGGTGGAAGGACCACCATGGTTTGGAGATATGAAGATGTGCCTTTTATGTTTTGGTAACAATCTCTAACTCCCATTATATTTACATGCTTTCATATTATTCATTTTTAGCATGTTTTGATGTTTCATGATTAGTATATTAAATGTCATGATAATTAGATTAGTGATATGCATGATTAGTATTTGAGACACCCATGTTTATATGGACCCATATTTAGTGTTCTCACTTTAGTTTAACTAATGTGTATATCATAGATCTATGCCTGTGCATGTACATAATGATCATATGGATGTTTATGAGTTTTGTTTTGATTTCTATGCTTCATATTTTTGACTACATGTCTAGATGTTAGTTTTCATTAAAACTTGGATATATACTTGTACAACTAGTGAGCCACAAATAGATTATTATATGTTTGTGCTTGAATGCTCATTTGTACTTATTAGATGTGCTAGTATAGCCTAGTTTTGATGATTCATACATTGACTTGTATTCCCATTTTTGGACATGTTTTCATGTTTATGTTTAAACTTCATGTATATGTCTATTTTGTCTAAACTATTAGCTATACATATACATCCTTGAGCCACTTGCCTTCATGAATATACTTTTGTGGACTCGTTTATGTTTGGATATGTATGTATTCTTTAGTTTGTACAAGACATACATATGCCTTGAAGATTAAATTATTTTTGATGAAAAATTAGATTTTCTTGTGTTTCATGTTTTAAGGAATTTCATTTTGAGCTCGATTGCCTAGTTTCATGATAATGTGTTTCACATAACTCTTATACACTCACTTTATTTAATGTTTTCTCATGATTTTATTTTTCATGAGTACAATATGTGCTATGTAAACTTTAAGTGTTTGGTGATCATGTGATTTTCATGTTTCATGAAATATATTTTTGTTTTATTCCTTTCTTGAAGGATTTCACACTAGTTTTTCAAATTTTTCATATAACTAGTTCGTATTCTTCATATGGTAGAGTTTTCAAACTTATTATTTTCAAACTTATTTTTGAAAACCCCTACCCATCCAAGGGCGGTTGGTTGGGCGACCATGCCTTGTATGCTCATTCTTGAAAATCTATTTAAAACATGTGCAAGAAATGGGTGGTAGGAAATATAAGTTATACACTTGATCTTATTGTGTTTTCAATTGATATCATTGTATCTTTTCAATTGGTATCAATATTGACATTCTTTTTGTATACTCATATATGTATGCTTACACTTCAAATAGTATCAATTTCGATTGATATTCATTTTTCCATACATACATATTTATGTTTTATTTGTGCTTATTATATCTCTATATCTTTGAGCACAAATTTTGGTTATGCTAAGCTTGATTCCTTAAATGACTATTATGTTTCAATTGATTATTTTTCAATTGGTATTTTATACAAGCTTATGCATCATTTTATTTGGTATTTCATAAAGGGACAGAAAATTCATATTTCACCTTTCAATTAGTTTTGTTTACCTTTGGTATTATACTCCCATACTTTATGTTGAAAAATGATTGAAAAATTAATATTGATTTTAATTTGGTATCATACGCTCCTAATGAAAAATATCTTCAATTGGTTTATGTCTTTCAAATTGGTATCAAAAGTGTAAAATATTTTCAATTGGTAGTAATTTTTACAATTGGTATCAAGTTTACCTATGTGTTTACATCTTTTAATTGATATCAAAATTTTGTTTGATTTCTTCAAAAATGTTTTATGTACTTTCAATGGTTTCTTCAAGATTGGTTTTCAATGCCTTATTTACTTTCAATTGGTATCCCTTAAATTTTTTTTGGTTTACCTATTTGTTTAATTTCAATTGGTATCATGATGTACTAAATTGATATATATTTTTTAATTGGTATCATAATGGTTTGTTTTGATTTCACCCCTTGAAGTATTTTTGTTTCGGACAAAAAGGGGGAGAACATTATTTTATTGTTTTCTTTAACCCCTTTGTTGATGATTGACAAAAAGGGGAGAAGAATTTGAGTATATATGCATGTTTATATATAAGTTTGTTTTATTTCATATTGATATCAAGAGAGTTTTTTTATGTTTTGTTGATATTGGTATCAAGAGTATGGATATTAGTATCAAGAACATAGTTTGTTGTTTTGTTTTGTTGATATCAAGAACTTTTATTTTGTTTTGTTGATATCAAGAACTTTTATTAAAATTTTTATTGTTGGTATCAAGAGTTTTTATTGATTATCTTTCAATTGGTATAAAGAGCTTTTATTAAAAGTTTTATTATTGGTATCAAGAGTTTTTATTGATTAGCTTTCAATTGAAATTTTTATTGATATCAAGAGCATTATTTAAAGAACATGTTTATTCTAAGTTTATATTTTCAATTGGTATTTAAGAACATGTTTATGTTAAAAAGAAGGAGAAATAATTTATTTTAAAAATTTTGGTATCAAAAGCATGTTCATTGTTTTATGCATGTTCATGCATATTCATGTTTATAATTCATTGCATATCTCATTGTTTATTGCCATGCATGAGTTAAGGGGGAGCTTCTTTGAAGCTTAACTTTAATCCATGCATATATATAACTCTATGAGTTTTGTCATCATCAAAAAGGGGGAGATTGTTGGCCCAGACGCCTTCCACTCTAGTTTTGATGATGATTAACTCATGTAGTTATAGTTTACTAATAATCTTATGATATTTAATTTCATATATTTAACCAAGATATTAGTAGGTGATTAGCTTCAACAAAGGTGTTTTTGAGCTTTCACATGGTGATTCAAGAGCCCGAGCGTCAAGTTCATATCTAGCACTCGTTTGGAGTCAAGCTCGGTGGATCACGTTTGGATCGAGTCGACTTAGAGACGGCGCTCTATAAGAAGACCTCGGTTTGTTTTAGAATAGTTAGTTTAGATCCATTGTTAAAGATTAGATAGTGTGATATGCTCAAGTGTTGGCCCAAAGGCCTTCCACTCTAGTTTTGATGATGATTAACTCATGTAGTTATGTTTACTAATAATCTTGTGATGTTTAGTTTCAGATCTTTAACCAAGATATTAGTAGGTGATTAGCTTCAACAAAGGTGTTTATGGAGCTGTTGGCCCAAGGTTACAATCAACCGATTTTTGAGTTTTGATGATTACAAAACATATATAGTTATTTGTACTAATTATTTTTAGTGTTTAAGTGTGTTTCAGGGTTCTAAGGATTCATGAAGTACTCTTCCCTAAAGGAAGGTTGTTTTGACTCAAGTTGGTTCATTTCGGGTTCAAGATATCTAGCTATTCAAGATCGCATTTGGAGAAGCCCACTTGAAGACTTTGTAGTCACCTAGAACCTATGTAAGACTTAGTTTGTTAAAGAATGAGGCTGTGTTAAGTTGGCTCAAGAAAACACATACACTTTCCAAAATACGGTTTTTATTTTTGGTATTTGATTTAAGTTCATGCCTTGATAGATATACATGACTCAAATTTTTATAAATTTTATATCCTGTTTATATCATGTATACCTACCTTTATAACATGATACTTAGTCATATATCCTTACAAAAATATTTTGAAAATTTTCCAAAGTTCAAAAATTTTCCTCTAAAAAAATCTGTTTCAGGCCTGTCGGTCGACCGGGCCGGTCGACCGGTTCATTCCAGGCCTGGCCGGTCGACAGAGCCTTGAGATCAAGGCGTGCATGTTTTGTGCACGTCTGTCGGTGACCGACCGGTCGACCGACTGGAAGCAGCTTGCTCTCTGTTTTTGGTCGGTCGACCGGGTCAGTCGACCGACAGTTCAAAGGGAAAATTTTCTTTGGCTGCCGGTCGACCGACCAGTCGACCGAGTCCAACGGCTACTTTGCCAATTGGACTGTCGGTCGACCGGGCCGGTCGACCGACAGCCGCCAGCTGCCATAACGGCTACTTTTTAGAGATTTCTCTCTAGGATTTGGTTGGGATTCGTGTGGCAGCTGGTTCTGAAATTTTGGGGGCTATTTTCTGACCTAATAAGCTGGTTATAATCATGTTTTGATCTCCTCTAATCCCTATAAATAGAGGGGATTGATCACTTGCAAATTACAAGATACATACCTAGTTTTCAAGTTTCCAAAAGAGAGAAAAAGTTTTCAAAAGCTCTCAATTCTTTTTGTGCATTCTTGGTTACTTATTTTCAGTTGTTTTTCAAGCAAATTTTCTTCACAACTGAATTTGTTTTTCTCACTACACTTCTTGAGCCAAATATCCTCCTCATTCTATAAGGAAGTTGTAAAGAGAAGTTTGTGATCCCTTGTTGATCACTTGGTACTTGTTCCTTCTTGTGTTGAGATCCCTCTTCGGTAGAGGATTGTAATTGGTGGAGTTCGGTACTCCGGTCTTCGGTAGACCTTTGTAATTCCTCGGTGGATATAGTGGAAACCCTTCACGGCGGTGAAGGCGGGGAGTAGAGCGGTGGCTCGAACCTCGAAACAAACCCTTTGTGTTTGCGATTGATTTCTATTCTTTGCTACTCTTTATTGCTTCATTTCTAGCTTGTGATATTGCTCTTCATTCCTAGCTTGTGTTATATCTTGTGTGCACTTCACTATTGCATCCATTTCATTTCTTGCTAAATTGTCGATCAATACTCATACAACAAGATTGCAATACGCACCTCAAACTCTTATCTAGAGGAATCACGAGGAAGGAGTTCAGAGCCCTTCACCGGGTATTCGGCTTCTAGTCTTGTTTTGGGCGATCGTTGCATCATATATTCATACTTGTTTAAAAAGATCATTAGATTAGCATTAACACCTATTCACCCCCCCTCTAGGTGTTTTTCAATTGGTATCAGAGCTTTGGTCTCTAGGCTCTTGGCTTAACAACCTTAGAGAGATCCTTTATTGCTAATCATAATATTCATTTTTCATACTCATTCACTTAGTAAAAATGGCCGAAGGAATTAAGACCCCACCAAAGTTTGATGGCCTTAACTTTCCCATATGGAAGGTTAAGATGACCGTATTTTTGCAATCCCTAGGAAGCCGGGTTGCAAAGGCGGTGACCAAACCATTTAGTGCACCCACCGGTGATGAGGACACTTGGTCCGATATTGAGACAAAAGAGTTTGATGCTAATGCTAGGGCACACTATGCCTTGCTTCAAGCCCTTAATGATGATGATATCTCTAGAGTTATTCATTGCAAATCCGCACATGAGATTTGGACTCACTTGCTTGTCACTCATGAGGGAACCTCACAAGTTAAGAGGGCAAAAATAGACCTTTTTCGTTCCCAATATGAAAATTTTTCTATGCAAGAGAATGAAACCATAGATGATATGGTTACTAAATTTACAAAGATTACTAATGGACTTTCTTCTTTAGGTGATGCTATTGACAACGACCAAAAGGTGAGGAAGATCATTCGTGCACTCCCTCCATCTTGGGAAGTCAAAGCCACTACCTTGAAGGAACTTAATGACAAGGAAGAGATGGAGCTTATAGGTCTCATTGGGAACCTCAAAACCCATGAGATGGAAAGAAAAGCAAGAGAAGAAATGGCTCCTTCCAAGAAGAAAGCTATTGCCTTCAAGAGTTATTCCACATACTCCGACGAAGATGATGAAGAAGAAGATGATGAAGAGCTTTCACTTCTTGTAAAGAACGTTCGGAGAATGTACAACAAGGCAAAGTTCTAAAATAGAAGGAAATGGCAAGCTAAAGAAGAAAAGAAAATCACTTGTTTCAATTGCCAAAAGCCGGGTCACATTGTTGCGGAATGTCCGAAAAGAGCAAAACCCTCCACCTCCAAGAAGCCATACAAAAAGAAAGCATTAAAGGCTACTTGGGATTCCGAGAGTGAATCCGATGAAGAAGTCGACACCGTCAACATGTGCTCATGGCCAATGAAAGCACAAGCAAGGTAACTCCCGATACTTTCATTGATTGTGAACTATCCATGGATGAACTAGGAGAAGCTTTTGAAGAACTATCACATAACTATGATTTTCTCAAAAAGAAATATTTGAAAATGAAAAAGGAAAATGAATCTTTAAATCATAAAGTTTTCACTCTTACAAAAGAAAAAGAGGATTTGCTTTCTACTCTTGTTCTACACAAAAGGACTTTGATAACTATAAAATTTCATGCAAAGGTAAATTTCCACAATTTTATAAAAATGAAATTTCCATGCTAAAAGAGAAAATTGATTCATTAGGAGTAGTTTTGAAAAAATGTGAATTTGATAAAAATAGACTAGAGGCTATGTTTCCTAAGAAATAAGTCCCTAAGAAACATTCACATGCTATTCATGCTCATGTTCATAAATCACAACCTTTACATCATGCCAAGCATCCTAAACATGCCCACACTCCACACACACATCATGCATTCATGTATGGCAAAGTATTTTCATGCACATATTGTGGCCGTAAAGGTCATTTGGTTAAATTTTGCTATGATAGGCTAAATGCTTCGCATAATAATATTTGGGTTCGGAATACTAACTTTCAAGGACCCAAGAAAATTTGGGTACCAAAGTCAACGAATTTGCTAAATGATGTAGGTACATTCCAAGGCCCAACGACGTAAAGGGTTGTGGTATCTTGATAGTGGTTGCTCAAGGCACATGACTTGGGATATCAACAACTTTGCAACCCTATCAAGGTACCATGAAGGTGGCACCGTCACCTTCGGAGATGATGCCAAGGAAAAATCATCGGTATTGGTAATGTTAAACTTGGTACATCCCCTTTAATAGAAAATGTTGTTTTAGTTGATGGCCTCAAGCATAATCTCTTGAGTGTTAGTCAACTTTGTGACAAAGGTTTTGATGTTGTTTTTGATAATTTAGCTTGTAGAGTTATTGATAGACAATCTAACACATGTATATTTTTCGATTTTCGTGAATACAATGTATACATGATTGACATGTCTAATATGTTTTGCAATGCTACATGTTTGAAAGCCCTCAATGATGACTCTTGGTTGTGACATAGAAGATTAGGCCACATTTCTTTTGACCATCTATCTAGATTAAACAATAAGGAAATGGTGAAAGGTATTCCTTACTTGAACTTTGAAAAGGACCGCGTTTGCGACGCGTGCCAACTTGGGAAACAAACCAAGTCCTCTTTCAAGTCAATCAAGGATATCATGACATCACGTCCCTTGGAGTTGATCCATATGGATTTGTTTGGTCCTACTCAAACCAAAAGTCTAAGTGGGAATCGTTTTGCTTTTGTTTTAGTTGATGATTTCTCGCGTTTTACTTGGGTTTTCTTTTTAGAACACAAAAATCAAGCCTTTTCATATTTTCAAGCCTTTAAGAAAAGAGTTGAAAAGGAAAAAGATTCTTCAATTTTAAGAATAAGAAGTGATAGAGGTGGTGAATTCAATAACCTACCCTTTACCACTTTTTGTGAAGAACAAGGAATTAAGCATGAACTATCTTGTCCTAGAACTCCACAACAAAATGGAGTAGTTGAGAGGAAAAATCGAACATTACAAGAGATGGCTAGGACAATGATAAATGAATATGGTCCCTCATTATCTATGGGCCGAGGCCGTTAACACATCTTGCTATATATCAAATAGAGTTTTCTTATGCAAAAATACTTCAAAAATATCTTTTGAGATCTATTTTTCTAGAAAGCCAAATGTTTCATACTTTAAGGTTTTTGGTTGTAAATGCTTTGTTTTGAATACTAAAAATAATTTAGGTAAATTTGATGCAAAGTCTTATGAAGCAATTTTTGTTGGTTATTCAAATACTAGTAAAGCTTATAGAGTCTTCAATAAGTCATCCTTGACTATTGAGGAATCTATACATGTAAAGTTTGAAGAATCTAATGTGTTTGTTAAGAATGTTGTAGAAATAGATTCTTTAAATGAAGACATGGAGAGAGCTACTTTGAAGGACTCACCTACCATTGAAGACATGCCAAAGGATGATGAAAGAAATGAACTTCAAGAAAATGAGGTTCAAGGAAATGAAATTCATGAAGTAGAAGTGGAGCCTTCTCAACCACTTCCAAAAGATTGGAGATACAATCTACATCATCTCAAGGATCTTATTATAGGTGAAGTATCTAAAGGGGTAACTACTCGTTCTAAACTTCATGATTTTTGTGGACACTATGCTTTTATTTCTCACTTTGAACCAAAGAACATCCTCAAAGCCGAGGGCGACTCATATTGGTTGCTAGCCATACAAGAGGAGCTCAATAATTCGAGCGTAACCAAGTTTGACATCTTGTTCCTAGGCCCCACGATAGACCAACAATTGGTACTAAGTGGATCTTTAAGAACAAGTTGGATGAGTCGGGAATGTTATTAGGAATAAAGCTAGGTTAGTTGCCCAAGGTTACACTCAAGTCGAAGGTATCGATTTTGAAGAAACCTTTGCACCCGTAGCACGGCTTGAAGCCATACGGATGACACTTGCATTTGCTTCTTATTAAGATTTTAAGCTTTTTCAAATGGATGTAAAAAGTGCCTTCTTAAATGGATTTATTGAAGAGGAGGTGCATGTTGAATAACCCCCCGGGTTTGTTGATCCTACACGTCCGGATTTTGTTTTCAAACTTGACAAAGCTCTTTATGGTTTAAAACAAGCCCCTCGGGCTTGGTATGAAAGACTTTCTTCATTTCTAATTTCTAATGGTTTTAAGAAAGGAAAAATAGATACTACTTTGTTTTCTAAACATGTTGAAAATGATATACTTATAGTTCAAATTTATGTGGATGATATCATATTTGGTTCTACTAATGAAACTCTTTGCCAAGCTTTTGAATCATGCATGAAGGAAGAATTCGAGATGTCTATGATGGGTGAGCTTAACTACTTCCTTGGACTCCAAATCAAGCAAAGGAAAGATGGGATCTTCATCAATCAAGCCAAGTACACGAAGGAACTTATCAAGAGATTTGGGCTTGAAGGGGCTAAAACAAGCAAAACTCCCATGGCAACTACCACCAAGCTTGACAAGGATGAACAAGGTACAAGTGTAGATATTAAGTTTTACCGTAGCATGATTGGTAGCTTGTTGTATTTGACGGCTAGTAGGCTGGATATTATGTTTTGTGTATGTCTTTGTGCTCGATTTCAATCGTGTCCTAAAGAGTCCCATTTGGTTGCGGTAAAACGCATTATTAGATACCTTAAGGGCACCATTGAAATGGGTTTGTGGTATCCGAAGACCGGACAATTTTCAATGACGAGTTTTTCGGATGCCGACTATGCGGGTTGTAGAGTGGATAGGAAGAGTACTAGTGGAACATGTCAATTTCTTGATAATTGTCTTGTTTCTTGGTCTTCTAAAAAGCAAAATTCGGTAGCCCTCTCAACCGTCACGGAGCTTGTTGTGTACAAGTTCTTTGGATGAAACATACTCTCCTTGACTATGATTTGCATTTTGACCATATTAAAATATTTTATGATAATACTAGTACTATTCATATGACTAAAAATGCAAATCAACATAGTAAAACTAAGCACATTGACATTCGGTATCACTTTCTTCGAGATCATTATGAAAAAGGTGATATTGAAATTGAATATGTTTCTACCGATTTTCAACTTGCCGATATTTTTACAAAACCATTAGACTATGCTAGATTTTCCTTTATTTGCGGTGAATTGAATGTTTGTGTTATGAATTCATGAAGAAAATTTTTTAACTATGTTTACCCTTTTTGATGTATGACAAAAGGGGGAGAAAAAGTTAGTTATTTTTAACTTTGGAGTTATGCATCTTGCCTTTTGAGTAATAACAAGTTAGTTTGGAGTTATGCATTTTGAGTTTTGGTTTTTGAGTTAAGAATTTTGAGTTTGGAGTTATGCATTTTGAGTTTTTGAGCAATATGTTTTGTATTCCTATGTCTCTTTTTATGCCAAAATTCTTAGTTCTATCTATTATGTATATAACCATTCATTTATACATATAGCCATTCATTTATACATAGCATGATTTGAGGGGGAGCTTCCAAGCTCTTTTCCCATATTTTTTAAATAACTCATATGTTTTGTCATCATCAAAAAGGGGGAGATTGTTGGCCCAAGGTTACAATCAACCGATTTTTGAGTTTTGATGATTACAAAACATATATAGTTATTTGTACTAATTATTTTTAGTGTTTAAGTGTGTTTCAGGGTTCTAAGGATTCATGAAGTGCTCTTCCCTAAAGGAAGGTTGTTTTGACTCAAGTTGGTTCATTTCGGGTTCAAGATATCTAGCTATTCAAGATCGCATTTGGAGAAGCCCACTTGAAGACTTTGTAGTCACCTAGAACCTAAGACTTAGTTTGTTAAAGAATGAGGCTGTGTTAAGTTGGCTCAAGAAAACACACACACTTTCCAAAATACGGTTTTTATTTTTGGTATTTGATTTAAGTTCATGCCTTGATAGATATACATGACTCAAATTTATATAAATTTTATATCCTGTTTATATCATGTATACCTACCTTTATAACATGATACTTAGTCATATATCCTTACAAAATTATTTTGAAAATTTTCCAAAGTTCAAACATTTTCCTATAAAAAATCTGTTTCAGGCCTGTCGGTCGACCGGGCCGGTCGACCGGGCCTGTCGACCGAGCCTTGAGATCAGGGCGTGCATGTTTTGTGCACGTCTGTCGGTCGACCGACGGTCGACCGACTAGAAGCAGCTTGCTCTCTGTTTTTGGTCGGTCGACCGGGTCAGTCGACCGACAGTTCAAAGGGAAAATTTTCTTTGGCTGCCGGTCGACCGACCGGTCGACCGAGTCCAACGGCTACTTTGCCAATTGGACTGTCGGTCGACCGGGTCGGTCGACCGACAGCCGCCAGCTGCCATAACGGCTACTTTTTAGAGATTTCTCTCTAGGATTTGGTTGGGATTCGTGTGGCAGCTGGTTCTGAAATTTTGGGGGCTATTTTCTGACCTAATAAGCTAGTTATAATCATGTTTTGATATCCTCTAATCCCTATATATAGAGAGGATTGGTCACTTGCAAATTACAAGATACATACCTAGTTTTCAAGTTTCCAAAAGAAAGAAAAAGTTTTCAAAAACTCAATTCTCTTTGTGCATTCTTGGTTACTTATTTTCAGTTGTTTTTCAAGCAAATTTTCTTCACAACTGAATTTGTTTTTCTCACTACACTTCTTGAGCCAAATATCCTCCTCATTCTATAAGGAAGTTGTAAAGAGAAGTTTATGATCCCTTGTTGATCACTTGGTACTTGTTCCTTCTTGTGTTGAGATCCCTCTTCGGTAGAGGATTGTAATTGGTGGAGTTCGGTACTCCGGTCTTGGTAGACCTTTGTAATTCCTCGGTGGATATAGTGGAAACCCTTCACGGCGGTGAAGGCGGGGAGTAGAGCGGTGGCTCGAACCTCGAAACAAACCCTTTGTGTTTGCGATTGATTTCTATTCTTTGCTACTCTTTATTGCTTCATTTCTAGCTTGTGATATTCCTCTTCATTCCTAGCTTGTGTTATATCTTGTGTGCACTTCACTATTGCATCCATTTCATTTCTTGCTAAATTGTCGATCAATACTCATACAACAAGATTGCAATACGCACCTCAAACTCTTATCTAGAGGAATCACGAGGAAGGAGTTCAGAGCCCTTCACCGGGTATTCGGCTTCTAGTCTTGTTTTGGGCGATCGTTGCATCAAATATTCATACTTGTTTAAAAAGATCATTAGATTAGCATTAACACCTATTCACCCCCCCTCTAGGTGTTTTTCAGGAGCTTCTCACATGGTGATTCAAGAGCCCGAGCATCAAGATCATATATAGCACTCGTTGGAGTCAAGCTCGGTGGATCACGGTTTGGATCAAGTCGGCTTGAAGACGGAGTCGTCAAGAAGACTTGGTACATAGTTTAGTTTGTGTTTTAAATCCATTTGTAAAGACTAGATAGTGTGATATGCTCAAGTTCACAACACACACACGTTTTATGTTTTGGATATTGATTTTCGGTTTTTGGTTTAACCGATATTGGTTTTCATGAATAGATAGATTCAAAACAAGTTTACATGGTTTGTTCTATATACATGCATGCTTCAACTATTTAGACAAACTTATTTTGATATGCCTATTCATGTGTTTAGGTTTTGTATTTTAAAAAAACTTGTTTTTGGAATTATTGTCAAAACCTATGATATATATGTTTCATGTATATTGGACTTATGTCCATATGCAATATTCTTCAAAGTGTTTAAGTATCATGTTTTTGTATTTGAATGAGTTTTGGACAAAACGTATTTTCAATTCAAAAATCCAAGTTTTAGAAAATACAGAATTTGGTTTTTGGCAAAATTTCCATAACACAAAAAGAGTTCAAAATGTTTGTAACTTGGTTTGATTTTTACTCAAACAAGTTTGTATATCAATGTATTATGCTGAACTTATTTTTGTGGATTTTTAGAGTTTTTATGGGATTTTTTAAGATAATAAAAACCTAAGTTTTAAGTCCTGTATTATTGGTTTCTGGCTTCTGCCGGTCGACCGGACCGGTCGACCGAGCTAGGAGTCGGTCGACCGTGTCGGTCGACTGACGTGCACAAACGTGCATGCCAGGTTTTGGCTGATGGCCGGTCGACCGAGTCGGTCGACCGCCAGAGAGCCTCTGCTCTCTGGAAAGCCCCGGTCGACCGGGTCGGTCGACCGGCAGAGAGCTCTGCTCTCTGTTCCAGGCCACGGTCGACCGGGCCGGTCGACCGCTGCTCCAACGGCCAAAAATTTGACCGTTGGCGGTCGACCGTCAGCCGCCAGAGCTGTTTTTCAACTCCAACGGCTAATTTCTTTGGAGGGTTATATAAACCCCATTGGTTTGAGTTTTTCCCTAAGATTTTTAGAGCCAAAAATTTCTACTCTCTAGTGTTTATTTCAGCAAGTTTTCAAAAGGTTTTTGGTGCTTAAAGAGTTCATCTCTATTTGTTTCAAAAAGGGTTTGAAAAATTCAAGAAAAAGAAAAGCTTTGAGATTGGTTTTTTGATATTCATTGTATTCTTATCTTAGTTATTTTCCCAATAGTTTTCTTTGAGTTTTTGATTTCCAAACACTTGTTTTCCACTTGAGCTATATCATTCTATCCTATTCTATAGGATCTTTATTTGTGGGAAAAGTGGTTTGTGGTTGAGATATACCACTTTGTTGTAAACCCTTTACTTGTTGTATCCCTCTTTGGTAGAGGTTGATTTGGGTTGTTGGTTGCTCCCTCTTTGGTAGAGGTTGAGGTTGTGGTTTACTCCCTCTTGGTGAGGTGGAGTTGGTATTGGATTTGTATCCCTCTTCGGTAGAGGTGGATTGTGGTTGTTTGGCTACGGGCCTACCCCTCTTGTGTGAGGTGGTGATTGTGTTGCCTCGGTGAGGTTGTATTGGTTGAGAGAGGAGTTCGGTACTCCTAGTGGATTGGAAATCCTTCTCGGTGAAGGCGGGGACGTAGAGCTCAGTGCTCGAACCTCGAAACACATCTTGTTGTTTGCGTTTGATCCATTGACTCTAAACTCTCTCTCTTTATTATTGTGCCATTGCATCTATTCATATTGCTCATTCATATTATATGCTTGGCTTGTGTGTGTGCCTCACTTGTGCTTAACCACGAGAGCTTCATATAGCGCCTCAACTCTTATTCAGAGGAATCAAGAGGAGTTAGTCCAGAGCCCTTCACCGGGAATTCGGTTACACTCGTTGGTTGCATTAAGTGTAGTTGCAATTAAGTTTTAATTTCAGCATTTAGTTCATTAGATTAGCCGTACACCTATTCACCCCCTCTAGGTGTACTTTCATCAAGTTCACAACACACACACTTGTTTAAGTTTCATGTTTTGGTTTTCGATTTTTGGTTTAACTAATCTTGGTTTTCATGAATAGATAGAATCAAAACAAGTTTACGTGGTTTAATGTATATTAGATTTGTTCTATATACATCTATGCTTCAACTATTTAAACAAACTTAGTTTGATAGTCTATTTCATGAGTTTGGAGTTTTGGTATTTTAACAAAACTTATTTTCGGATTTAATGTCAAAAACATTGATATATATCTTTATATGTATATTAGATTATATCCATATACTATATGCCTCAAAGTTATTTCAATATCATGTTTTTGTATTTGGATGAGTTTTGGACAAAACGATTTTTCATTTCAAAAATCAAGTTTTGAAAAATACGAATTTTGGTTTTCGGCAAAATTTGTAAGTCACAAAAATGGTTCAAAATGTTTGTAACATGGTTTGATTTTTACTCAAACATGTTTGTATTTCAAAGATATAAAATGAACTGATTTTTGTGAATTTTTAGAGATTTTATGGGATTTAATTAGATAATAAAAACTCAAGTTTTAAGTTCTGAAAATTGCCCTGCCAGGCTCTGGCGGTCGACCGGACCGGTCGACCGGACCAAGAGTCGGTCGACCGGACCGGTCGACCAATGTGCACAAGACGTGCACAAAGGCCAGCTTGGTAGGCCGGTCGACCGAGCGGTCGACCGACTGAAGTCAACCCACTCTCGGGTTGGCCCGGTCGACCGGGCGGTCGACCGGCCAGAGAGCCGTTGCTCCCTGGTTCTGGGTGCGGTCGACCGGGCGGTCGACCGGCAGGCTCAACGGTCATAAATTTGACCGTTGGCCGGTCGACCGCCGGTCGACCGGAAGGTCATTTTTTGACCTTTCTGCCAGCCAACGGGCAGAATTTTTATGGGGCTATAAATACCCCATTTGAGGTAGTGTTTTAACAAGAATTTTGAGAGCAAAAATTTCCTACTTCTCTAGTGTTTAAACCGCAAGTTTTCAAAAGAGTTTTGGGTTCAAAAGATCTATTTTCATTTGTTTTAAAGTGTTGAAAAATTCAAAGAAAAGAGAGTATTTGGGAATTGGTTTGATCTTTATTTCAATATCTATCTTGTGATTTTCTCAAGTGTTTTTCTTTGTTGTTTTCATTTCCAAACACTTTATTTTCTCACTTGAGCTTATCATATCTACCTATCTATTAGGATCTTGATTTGTGAGAAAATTGGTTTGTGGTCTTTGTGATCACCAAGTTGTAAACCCTCCTTATTTGTGATATCCCTCTTGTGTAGAGGTTGATTATTGGAGTGGTGGCTTTGTGCCCTATCCCTCTAGTGAGAGGTTGATTGATTGTTTGGCTTTGTGCCTATCCCTCATTTGTGAGGTTGATTTGTGTTGGCTTTGTGCCTAGCCTCTAAGTGTAGAGGTTGTGTTTGTAAAGAGAGGAATTGTGTACTCCCGGTTATTGTATTGCCCCAAATCCTCTTTTGAGGTTTCCCTGTGTGGGAAGTCCTGTGTGGACGAGATAGTGGAAATCCTTCTGTGTGAAGGCGGGGACGTAGGGCTGTGTGCTCGAACCTCGAAACAAATCTCGGTGTTTGCGTTTGATCCACTTTCTCTTACTCTCTCTCTCTCTTTTACATTGTGCCTTGCATTGATTCATATTGTCATATCATACTTATATGCTTGGTTGTGCTTATTGTCATATCATACTTATATGCTTGGTTGTGCTTGTTTGTGTGCCTTACTTGTGTTTAACCACGAGAGCTTCATATAACACCTCAACTCTTATTCAGAGGAATCAAGAGGAGTTAGTCCAAGAGCCCTTCACCGGGAATTCGGCTACACTCGTTGGTTACATTAAGTGTGTTGCAATTAAGTTTTAAATTTCGCATTTTTGTTCATAGATTAGCCGTACGCCTATTCACCCCCCTCTAGGTGTACTTTCATAATGGTCCTTTGGAGTCTGAGCGGTTGCAACGGTTCTGTCTAAACCGTTGCAACTGTTCGTTCCAGATAGGAACTGCTGCAGCGGTTCCTTCCAATAGTTGCAGCGTAGCAGGCGGGTGGCGAAGCGGGTCGAGACCCGCTTGTAGCACCAAACCCGCGAGGCCCGGTTCAAAAAGAACCGGGTCGGGTTAGATCCGAGCCCGTGCGGCGAGATCCGTTGATAGGATCAACCGGATAATGGTTGGAGTGTGTTCTCCTTTCATTGGGGATGAACGTGGTATATTTACATGTTTAATTTCGTTTTAGAATGAATGAGATATTCAAGTATAAAGTTTACCTAATTCAAAAACTAAAAGGGATTAAAAGTAGCTAAAAGCATTTAGTCCCACTTTGGATATGGGGTGAAAGTTTGAAGTGTTTAACTAGAGAAAAATGGAAACAAAGGCGTGCCCTTTGGGTACTTGGAGTTTTCGCGCGCGATTGGAGGAAAACATGCCCATACGCGCGCGTGCACGGGTTTGGTGCTACAAAGCGGGTCTCGGCCTGCTCTGCTACCCGCCCGCTGCGCTGCAACTGTTGGAAGGAACCGCTGCAACGGTTCCTGTCTGGAACGAACAGTTGCAACGATTCAAACAGAACTGTTGCAACCGTTCGGACGCCAAAGGACCATTATGCCCTTCAAACGGTTCCCAGTAGTGCTATAAATAGTGCTCCTCTCTATAGATTACAAACACACTGAAAACAACATTCTCTTCTCTCCCATTGAACTGATTTTGGATTTTTGAAGGAAAAATCTGAAAAAGCGATTCGGTCTGAAAGGAGAAGTACATGAAATTCAACAAATTCTGTAATAAAGAATTGTTGTCTGAATATGTTTCTTACTAAGACATAAATTCTTCTCTCCCTTCTTTCTCTACAGTAAATAATACTCCAAAGTTAAGGTAAATATTCTCCCTGAAATTTGTCTTCGTCCTGTGATCGGGGAAAACCGCGCACGAAAGTGTATGTTTTGAAATCAAGAGTTAAAGTGTGTGCTTTGACTTCCTCGATACTTCCATTATAGCATAGAGGCTAAATGGGTCGAATCCACAGAGACGAGGGGCGATAGAAACTTACGCGGTATGTTCACGTGTATGTTAAGTGTTCTTCAATGTTTGAAAGAATGAAAGAAAAGAAAACAAAGAACGAAAAGAGAAGAGTACGGTAAAACACGAAGAAGTGGGAAACATAGAAGAAATGGTTTTTGTGATTTTTGTTTGTATATTTAAAACAAAGTAAAAAGATAAAGAAAACACATGGTTACTATCTACTAATGGCTCCACTAACTATTCTAACCTCTTAGTGATAGTTACCTCACATGTATCCTTGGTCATCACTAGTCCTTAGTTCAAGAGCATTTCAAAGTATAACCCATAAGATAACACATAACATCCAAACTCAACAAACAAGTGCAAGCTACACTTAAACCATCAAAACTAAACAAGAGAAAGTATGGAATAAAGTAATGTTAGCTTGTTAGAGAGTTAAGATGTTAGAGTGTAAGAATTCATCATCATGAGCCATCAATGGCTCTTGCAAGAGCAAGGCCAAATAGAGGTTATTAGATTCATGTGGATTATCAAGTAAGAAGTTAGTAAGTTAGTGGTTTGCCATGAAAGAGAATTAGTTAAACATGTAAAAGGAGTCAGAGAGAAAAAATAAGGAGAGATAAATAGAGAACCTTTCATAGATTGTCACCTTCCATTACAAACACTCTTGCTTTTCACCCATGTATTACTCTCTCTCCTATTACAAGATCTACAAGAAATGAAAAATACAAAGGAGGAAGAAGAAGAACTAAGCTAAACTATCCTAAAACTACAACATGGAGAAGAAAACCCTAAAACTATCCTAAAAACTCCTTTTCTTCAGCTCTAGAAATCTCAGGGTATTTATAGGCGAAACAGGGCACCAGAGAAGCTATACGGAGCCGGCGTGTCAAATCATGATGCGTGGCTCCACACAATCGCCGCGAAAATGCGACAATCCCTTGCGCGCCGCCTACTGCGCGCTCCGCGTTTGTCCCCCTGTCGGTTGTACTTCCTAGAGTCTGGATTTGGGCCCCCGGTTTTAACAAAACCACCCTCCAAGTTCAATGGCTATTCTTGTAGGCTTTTAATCACCAATTAAATGAGATTTTGAGCTTCTTCTTCATTTCATGTCATGGACCTAAAAACATGCAAGAGAGGTATTATTAACAGAATTTAATATTAAATAAATATGAAGATGTGGTATGAAATATACAATTTTAGAGACTAATCACACCCCCATACTTATCTTTTGCTCGTCCCGAGCAAAACGAAAAAACTAAATAAGAAGATTATTACACCACTTTCGCAGGTGATGCGATTGCACTGAGCGTGTGCAACAAGTCGTTAAACCTCTAGGTTTTCCCTAGAGGATGAGTTTTGTCTTCTGAGGGTTTTCAGCGGACACACCCACAAAATCCATAAAGAAAGAAATCAAATGTTAATATTTTGAAAACGCATTTTGAAATAAAGAAAGGTGTTAAAATATTTTTGCGAAAATTTAAGTAATCCAAGGTCATAGGTTAATTAGAAATTATTCTTCCTTAAACTAAGTCTAAATGCAAAATCTTGTCATAAATTAAATGTAAGAATTTAAAATTAAATCGATTCTTTGATCTTGCATAAAACTCTAAGAAATATGCACTTTATGAACTGTGAAGATTTTTGGGATATTGACTCAAACTTTCATGTCATATATTTATTTATATTTATTTATTTTTCTTTTTTCTTCTTCTCTTAGTTTTCTTAGGCTTTCTTATTTACCCGGGTGGTGAGCCTTTAGCCGGTGACTGCCAAACCAGATAGTTTTAGACACCAGATGAGAAAATATCCCTAAGACTTAAGGACTCAAGTAAACAAGGCCAAAAAACTAAACAGGATTATTTTGTTTTTGTCCACTGTTTTAGGCGTGAATAATCATACTTCCTGAGGCAAAATTACCTAACTTCAATAAATGGTTTTTATTATCATCATTTTTTTATATATATTTTTATGACATTTTCAGTCTTTGTTTCAATCCAAAAAATTGTGTAAGCGTGAAGTGCATAAATCTAAGGCAAAAAAATATAAGATCAAATTATCTTTTCAATCTTACTTTCTTATCCTAAAATTTAAATAAGATCTATTATTTTGTCTCAGTTTAAAAAAATTCATAATTTTAGGTCTTCCTAGTTCCTAAGATAATCTTAATTTTCTTAAAAATAAATCAAAACTATTTCTCTTATTTCAAAAAGTTTTGTAAAAAGAAAAGAAAAGAGGTTTTATATAAATTTTTTTAAAAAGTTCCTAAAAAGAAGTGTAAAAGAAAGAAAATGTAAAACTAACTATGTTAGTAAATTCTTCTCCACACTTATCTCATGCATTGTCCTCAATGCATCGTGAAAGTGTATATGCATGAAATAAATGGAAGGGAGAAAAAAATTACCTCATGGTGGTGGTTCGGTGGTGGTCTAATTAGTCCACGAAATGCGGCCCAATTCAGAAATCGTAGATCTTGCAGAAACCCACTAGTGACTTCTATAATACGACCCAGTAAAAGACCGATTGAGTGAACGATCTTATTTAAAAAATTATCCTCATCTAATTTCTAATTTTTAAAAATAATTACTGCTGTCATTTTCTTCAACATCATTGTCCAACAATGAAGTGTGATTTTGGGAGATGATTGATTTGGACTCAAATGAAACAGGAACAAAATTGATACTGACTCAGGAATTTGACTCAGATCAAGTCGAGATTCAAAAGGGGAGTCGAAATTGGTTCAAAAATGGGGTCCAAACCAAAGAATTTATGTTCACACACTTTCCCCATCAATGAAGTGTGATCATAAGATATTGGTGATTTAATTTCACGGTGTACTGGTATAGGATTCAATGTTGACTTCGGAATAGAGAAAAAAATCTGGTAAAGATACCGGAATTATTATTGAATCAAAAAGTGAAACGGAATTACCAACGTGAGATTTAGGATCACTTTCAAGCTCAAGTTCAATTTCGAAAAAAGGATAATGTCAAGGTGGTTCTCAAAATTTTGGGCAAGTTTAAATGGATGTAACGAAATTAAATCTTGATTTTTGTCCATGGAAGAAATGTGAATGCGTGAAATGATCGATTCAAGTGCAGGAATAATGGGAATCAAAACTGGCTCAAGAATGTTACTTAGTTTAGGTAACACTACAAGAGTCGATATTAATTTAAGGATTGGACTCAAATCGCTAAATTGAAACTCAGATTCACATTCATCTTCAAGTTCAATTTCAGAAATTGGATAACTTATCAAACTATCAAGAATTTGATGTTGGTCAAATTCAGGGTGGTATAATGAAATTGAAGCTGGATTTCCATATTGATATAATTCTTGAGTCATATGAACATCTGATGGATATGGGAAGTCAATCATATTTTGCATTATTCGCTCAGTCTCTTGCACGAATTCCATAATTTTTTCCCACAATGATTTTTCTTTGAGTGGTTCTAAAAAAGAACTATATGAATTTTGAAAATTTGTGGACATGATGAGGCCTCCATGTTTTTAATTTGTTTTTGGGCCTCTATCACTTCTTCTAAACTCCTTTGCAACGATGATTTTTCTTCAATTGGTGGTTCAGGAAAAGGAGGATGTGAAGCAAAATTGAGGAATGAATATTATGAAAATTGTGGACAATGTGGTTGAAAATTTAATTCGGGGGAAGTGAATCCCCATGAACTCTGTGAAGAGTGGAAGTTATTTTGAAAATTATAGTCATATGATTGGGGATATAGGTCATATTGAGTCAGAAAATCCCAATTCAGCATATATGGTTGATTCATGTTATACATAGCCGGGTCGGAGTTATCCGAGTTAAATGAGGTCGGGGTAAAATATGGATTCATATTAGGATTGAAAAAATTGTTATTGTTAAAATCCATTTCACAATTTACAAAAAGAAAAACAAACAAACAAACAAACAAATAAAGAAAGAAGAAAAAGAAAATATGCCTATGCTAGGGTTGACTTAGACGTAGACGACTCCTAACTGGTTAGACTGTTCACGGGGTGTACATTGTCAGAATCTGACCACAAGTTAATCAGCCAAGTAGGGGCAAGATCAGTGGGAGGTATCTGTTCCGGAGCAACGAACCTAATTATGCCAAACCACTATTTTTCGAGGTTTCGCCTCTTAATCCCCAACCTTCAACACGGATTTGAAAAGAGTCAACTTCTATCAATCTCTTAAATGAGTCTGAGATGTCCCAGGGGCCAACGTCTAGCAATTTTTATTAAGGCTTGGGTTGTGTGATTGGGGAGGTGATTTTTGGGCTAAGCGAGGGTAATGACTTCCCCACCTTATATTGTATTGGGTTTTACCCTTAATTTCAATCCGTTCAAGTGTGCAATATAGATAAGAATGAACACACAAAGAGAGTAAATCACCAACGTGTTTATCCAAACTATATGCAATACAATATGTACACCTCCGTCAAGATCACAATAACACAAGAATAAAATACAGCATATTGGAGTTGAAATCAACACATGCCTAGGTGCAAATGTTTAAACTATTTTAAAGCATCCAATTTTCATATTTAGTTCCTAATTTATTATAGTGCACATGTAACAGAAACTAGCAATAGAATGTAATAATATACAAGAATTTACCTAACCACACAAGAGTAAGTGTGGACTTCTGTAATGCTAAAGAATTTGACATGCACACTAAAAATAAAGAAGAAAGTTAACAAATACGTGAAAGCAAACCTTCTCCATCCCCAGCAACGACGCCAAAATTTGATGGGGGAAAACCGCGCACGAAAGTGTATGTTTTAAAATCAAGAGTTAAAGTGTGTGCTTTGACTTTCTCGATACTTCCTTTATAGCATAGAGGCTAAACGGGTCGAGTCCATAGGACGGGAGGCGATAGAAGCTTACGCGGTATGTTCACGTGTATATTAAGTGTTCTTAAATGTTTGAAAGAATGAAAAGAAAAGAAAATAAAGAATGAAAATAGAAGAGTACGATGAAATACGAAGAAGTGGGAAACATATAAGGCATGATTTTTTTGATTTTTATTTGTATATTTAAAACAAAGTAAAAAGAGAAAGAAAATCCATGGCTACTATCTACTAATGGCTCCACTAACTATTCTAACCTCTTAGTGATAGTTGCCTCACATGTATCCTTAGCCATCACTAGTCCTTAGTTCAAGAGCATTTCAAAGCATAACCCATAAGATAACACATAACATCCAAACTCAACAAACAAGTACAAGCTACACTTAAACCATCAAAACTAAACAAGAGAAAGTATGAAATAAAGTAATGTTAGCTTGTTAGAGAGTTAAGATGTTAGAGTGTAAGAATTCATAATCATGAGCCATCAATGGCTCTTGCAAGAGCAAGGCCAAATAGAGGCTATTAGATTCATGTGGATTATCAAGCAAGAAGTTAGGAAGTTCGCGGTTAGAAGTTAGTTAACATGAGAGAAAATTAGCTAAACATGTAAAAGGAGTTAAAGAGAAAAAAATAAGGAGAGATAAAGAGAGAACCTTTCATAGATTGTCACCTTCCATTACAAGTACTATTGCTTTCCACCCATGTACTACTCTCTCTCCTATTATAAGATCTACAAGAAATGAAAAATACGAAGGAGGAAGAAGAAGAACAACTAAGCTAAACTACCCTAAAACTACGACATGGAGAAGAAAGCCCTAAAAACTATCCTAAAAACTCCTCAAAACTCCTTTTCTTCAGCTCTGGAAATCCCCGGTTAATTATAGGTGAAACAGGACGCCAGAGAAGCTGTACGGAGCCACGCGTCAAATCACGACGCGCGACTCCACACAATTACCACAGATACGCGGCAAACCTAGGGTGGCCTGCGCGCTGCCGCCTGCTGCGTGCTCTCTGTTTGTCCCCCTGTCAGCTGTACTTCCTGGAATCTGGATTTGGGCCCCCGATTTTGATGAAACCACCCTCCAAGGTCAATGGCTATTCTTGTAGGCTTTTAATCACCAATTAAATAGGATTTTGGGCTTTTTTTTAATTTCATGCCATAAACCTAGAAATATACAAGAGAGGTATCATTAACAGGATTTAATATTACATAAATGAAGATATGGTATGAAATATGCAATTTTAGAGACTAATCATAACCCCACACTTATCTTTTGCTCGTCCGAAGCAAAACAGAAAAACTAACTAAGAAGATTATTACACCACTTTTACAGGTGACACGATTGCACTGCGTATGTGCAACAAGCCATTAAACCTCTAGGTTTCCCTTAGAGGAGGAGTTTTGTCTCCTGAGGGTTTTCAACGGATTACACCCACAAAATCCATAAAGAAAGAAATCAAATGTTACTATTTTGAAAATGCATTTTGAAATATCAAGTGGCTATACGGTCAACGTATAGCTACAATTTGATCGGCAAAAAGCATGCACAAAAATAAGTAAAGGAGTGATGGTCGATGTTACTACTTTTGTGATTCTTCCGTAATAGCAAGTGGCTATACAGGTCGTATCGACAAGGAGAGAGCGATGAAAGTTTTGGTGCGGCTTCTTTGTTCAAAACAAAGAAAAGTTCTTTATTTCAAATAAAGAATTGAAAAGAAAACAAGTGTTGTTTCAAGAATTTTCTTGGATTGGTTTGGTGGTTGTAAAAGTGAGTTTTCTTAAGGGTAAAATGCATGGCTAACTTTCTACTAAGTTGCTCCCACTAATCTCTAATTTCTTGAAGATGTAGCCTCACAATGGATCATAGGCAAGCATAACCTTTATGCATAAGAACTATTCACGTTGGAGATCGAATGAAAGTTCTTCCTTTAACTTGGCTTTACACGGCAAAACTTGAACATTCCCTTATCAAGATCCAATTGAAGGCGAGAATAAGAGAAGAAACAAGTGCACTAATGGTATCGGCAAAGATTAACAGGAATATCTCTAACTTACGAAAACAAGTAAGGCTTACAATCTATAAATCATAAAAAACGGTTAAGCATGAAATATAAGAATGGTAATACCTATAAGTAAGTTAGAGTTAGAACTCTCATCTTAAAATGTCATACCTCTTATTTGCACAAGGCTTGTTTGACACTATTGACTCATTTGGGTTATCAATCAAGTTGTTAGAGATTAGTGGGTTATTAGTTAGTTAGCCATGCAATGAAAAAGTTAGCTAGATATGAGTAAGAAAAATTAGAGAGAAGTAAAGAAAAGAAGTTTTATACTAAGACAATAAAGTAAAAGCAAGTAAAAACACCAAGTGATGGAAAGAAAAAAGAAAAGTATTACTTATATAAGATTGTCACCTTCAAATACAACTTGTACACACTCTCTCTTGCACTCTAATGGCTAAATTAAGATAGAAGAAGAAGAAAACACAAACAACTAACATCAAAACACTAAACTCTGGATATCTCCCATGCAGAACATCAAGGGGCATTTTATAGGCATCAGGAGAAAGAGGCCAGGGGGACAATCCCTGGTCCGAAGTACTGGCGCAACGACGCCAATACTGCCATGAAAATGCGGCAAAAGCCACGTTTCCGGTGCTGTACTAGGGCGACGCGCACAGCGCCACCTGCTGTACGCTGTCGCTTCATCCCCTTGTTGGCTGTACCTCCTGAATCCTGAATTTGAGCACCCAGTTTTGACAAAATCACCCTCCAAGGTCAATGGCTATCTTTGTAGACTTTTACAATGGCTATCTTGTAGGCTTTTAATCACCAATTAAATAGGATTTTGGGCTTCTTCTTCATTCCACACCATGGACCTTGGAATACATATGAAAATTGTTATTAGCAATATTTTATATAAAATAAATGTGAAGATATGGTATGAAATATGTAATATTAGAGACTAATCATCTTGCTGCATTGAAATCCTGTGAAGTTATTAATTAACTACAGTTCGACCAAACGGTGATTTGGTAGACTATCCAAATACCGTGAAGGAGTGTTGTATCTTGAGAGACCAGCACCAGTAACTCGTTAGCACCGAAGCGAGTAACGTAATTGTCTTAAGGAGATTCGCTACATGCGTACCTCACTCCAATTGCTGTATAAATGAACTAACATTCTTTATACAGGGGTTATACTGAAATATTTATGCTTATAAATATTACTGTATATTGAGACTAACTAATACTAGTCTAATTGGTGTTTAACCAAGGAAGGCAATTGAAAGGTGGTTTTGTAATTAAGGAACGTTCTACTGAACAAAAAATCTCCCACCTGATATTCACCGACCTAGCCAATTTGATCGGTGACATTGATTAGTTTTCAGATCTATTCCTGAATATAACAATCTTAAGACAATTAACGTTCTTGGAGTTACTTACTTCTGTTCTGTTTGAATTACAGAAGATGTCTGAGACTAATCAAGACAGTACCAGTAAGGCACTAAACATGTAAATTCAGACATTGGTGCATGCTCCACTTCCTAACTCGAAGTCGGAGAAGTTAGGAAAATTTGATGGCACCGAATTCAAGAGATAGCTACAGAAGATGCTCTTCTACTTCACCACTCTGCATTTGGCCAAATTTCTACAAATCCACCGGAACCCGGAACTGATCGGGACTCAGTCCTTGCAGTTGATGCATGGACGCAAGGTGACTTCCTTTACCAAATTATATTTTAAATAGACTGGATGACTCTCTCGTGAAGAAACTCCTACCTGCGTGGAGAGATTTGAAGAACTACCTGAAACACAAGAGTAAGGAGCTAAAGTTGGAAGATCACATTATGAGACTTCGGGTTGAAGAGGACAACCGTAAGTCCGAGAAAAGGAGCAACAAGAACTCCTATAATCTAAGGCCAATGTGATCGAAGACTCAAAGGGGAAAGCGTCTATTTTCAAAGGCTTGAAGCAGAAGAAGACTGCCCAGGGGTACAAAAGCAAGGACCAAGAAGGCAAGAACGAGTGATTGAGTTCAGACCTGCACACAGAAAATACAGAATTTCAGGAATATAGAATAGAAGTGCAAGTGCTCAATGCTACCGCTATAGCGAGTGGCTATGCGTGTCGTGATCCATAAGGAGGGACTAGCGATGGAAGCTTTTTAGTAAGTTCTCTTTAGTTCACTTGAAATGGTTAAAGTTCTTCTTTTAGTTCTTGAAAAGAAAATGAAAAAAAAAGTTATAGTTAAGTTAAAAAGAAAGTGATCGAATGAAAAGGTGGAGAATATAGAAAATAGATTTATGTAAAAAAGAATTAAAATAAAAGTGAATAAAAGAGTTGGGAGATGGTAGTGATCTAAACTAAAGATTAAAAGGAAGAAAAGAAAACTAAAGAACTTCCTACCTTTTCCGGTTGATGACTTACCTCCTTGTCAATGGTGTATCTTTGCTTGAAGGTGAGCGAAGCATGACAGATGATATCTTCCCCATTCCCGATCTATACTACTAAACGAAGGTGCAAGCAATATTACTATAAAAATGGTTGTTCATAATCATAGGTCATCAATGACACTTACAAGGGCAAGGCAACTTTGAAGCTTTTGGAGTCGTTTGGATTCACAAACACAGAAGAGAGAAGTAACAAAAGCAAGAGTAGAAAAGAAACTTTGATTGAATTTAATAATAATGAAAGAAAGGAAGAATACTTACACCGATGTCACTCTCAGTACAAGCATCACTCTTGTTCTCCTATGAAACTGTTCTTCGATCTCAGTTACCTAAAAAAAAATAAAAATTTACATTTAAAAGAGAAAGAAAAATCTAAGTTAAACCTATACAGAAATCTATTCTATTCTCTGCTTGATTGTCCTTTTTACCTCTGAATCTACAGGTATTTACAGGAGAAATGGGGAGGGAGAGCGCGCTTGAGGATGAGACCAAATCACTATCTCAAAAAAAAAGATTTTCTGATAAGGTTAGAGATATGGAAAAAATCGCTTGCCAACAGAAAAAATCTTTTGATAAGGTTGGACAAAATGTTGGAGATAAATATTTGTTTATTCCTTTATCTTCAGTTTGATTTTATTTTATCTCTCTAAATCTTTTAAATATACGTCTCAATCCTTTAGATATCCCTTTGTATATTGATAGGGTTGCCTTTGGACTGTTAGATTTGCCTCTATCCTTATTTATCCTCGTTGATTCTCCAAGCTAACCCCAACTGGATCTTCAAAAATCTAATTTTAACTGAATTAGATCTAGGCTTATCCTCTCTGATATGCTCAATCTTCAGTTGTGATTTAAATCCTTCTAAGAATCTACTTTAGTTGGCTTGGATTTGTGATTTATCTTCACCCATTATATCCTGCACAAATTAGGTATTACAACAGTATAATTGCAGGATTTATTATAGAATAGGTGTAGAAATGTAATAACAAATATGCAATATATGTCAAACACACCCCACACCTATCCTTTGCTCCTCCTCGAGCAAAATAATAAAACAAAACTAACCTGACTTACTTTCGTAGGAATCATAATTGTACTTAGCATGTGTAGCAAGCCGTTAAACCTCTAGGTTATCCCTAGAGGACGAGTTTTATCTCGTGAGGATTTTCAGTGGATTACACCCATAAAATCCAAAAAGAAAGAGAAACAAAGTGTAAGTATTTTTGAAAAACATTTTGAAAAAGAGAGAAAATATTTGAAGTATTTGTAAGATTTCAATTAATCTATAAGTTATAGAAAAATCAAATTTTTATTCTTAAATTTAGTCTCTATTCAAAATATTGTTATCAATCAAGATAAGGAGTCAAACTGTATTTCTTATCTTGTCTATTACTTTACCCTAAGTCACATGCATCTTTATGATCGTGAAATTTTGACTAAGGGTTCTTTAACTCTAACTCTTATGCCTTATTATATTTTATATTTTTATATTTTTGGTAGTATTATTCCTTAGTTCTCTTAAACTTTCTATTTTGCCCATGTAATGACCCTTTAGTCAGTGACACCTAAACCAGATGATCTTAGGGCACCGGGTGAGAAAATACCACAAAGACTTAAGAACTCGAGCAAACAAAGCCACAAAATTAAGAATTTTATTTATTATATGGACCACTTTTAGGCGTGAATACTTATGCTTTATGAAGCACAAATACCTAACTTAATCAGAGGATTTTTTTGACATATACATTTTTTTTCTTTTTTTAATAAGGCGTAAGAATCTTTATTTTTAAACCCTAAGTGCGTAAGTGTTATAAAGTTGCATATTTGATCAAGGTAAAGATCAAGACTAAATTTCTTTTCCAACTTTTTTCCTAACCCTAGAAATCAAACAAATAATCTTATTCTGACCAAGTATAAGAATCCTAATTATGATTTTTCTATTTCTTAAAAATTGACTTAATTTCTTACCTAAAATATGCCTAAATATTGTTCCTCTTTTCAAAAGTATTTAAAGGCAAAAAAATGTTAATTTTTTTATTTTTTAAATAAAAAGAAAACCTATGTTATATTAGAACCCTCCCCCACACCTATCTCATGCATTGTCCTCAATGTATGAATGAATGCATAAATACATGAAAAAGAAGAAAGGGAAGAAAAATATTTCCTTAAGGTGGTGGTTCCGTTGGTGGTCGGATTGGGTCAAGCGTTGCTACTCAATCAAGATAATGTGGTGGTTCACGGAACCCACCTTTATTGATCTCTTTTCTAATTACATATTTACAGTCCCCAATATGAATAGGATCATGAAAGATCCTATCATGAAACTTATTCCTTTTACATGATTAGTTTTAAAAAATTATCACAGAGTTATCATGGTCTATACCTATGTCCAACAAAAGAATGTGACTTGGTGAAATGGTTTACTTGGGCTCAGGAGTGATAGGTTCTGGAATCAATACTAACTCGAAAAAAATCAATTTTGCATTCGAGAGTCAGTTTTGATTCAAGAGTTGAGTCCAATTAAAATTCACATTCTTTTCCAATCAATGGAATGTGACTATCCAAATTTGGTGATTCAATTACTAGATCTATAGGTACGAGAATAAATGTTGGCTAAAAAATTGGTCCAAATTTGGTAAGGATATCCGATTCAACATAGATTCGAAGATGGAAGCTAAATCACAAGTTTGAGGATCGGGGTCACATTCACATTCAAGTTCAATCCCATTGAATGAAAAACTTGCCAATTTGTCTAAGGTTTGGAATTAATCAAGTTCAAGTTTGTGTGATAAAATTAAATCTTCATCAAAGTTTTCAAGATATCATGATTCTTGATTTTCATCAATATGGTTAGAAGTGTCGAGAATAGTCAAAGATCGGGTAGGGAGAGTTTCCTTATTCCTACGCATGTTTTTTCCATTGACTAGTCTTGCTTCTATCATATCAAGTGGATCACTTTGGAATTGAATCATGAATTCTATACTCTTTTCTAAGTCAGTATGTTCTTTTTATTGTGGGACTTGTAAAATGGAGTAAGAATCTTGGATTTGAAAATTTTTATGGGATTTCGAGTCTTCTAGATTTTGAATTCGTCGCTCGAGCTCTTCTTAGGCTTCCATCCTCTTTTCCCCAGTCAATTGGTTCTTCTACTGGTTGTTCGAGAAAAAGGTATATAAGCTGGATGTTGGTAAGATTTTTGACCATATGACTCAGGAGAGTTCGATCCCAACTGACTCTGTGAAAAGTGGTGATGATTGTTTCAGTCTTATTCATAGTATTTGGACTGGGGCATATATTGATTCGGATAAGACAAATCCAGCATACTTAGTTGGTTAGAGTTATGAAATGTCGGGTTGGTAATATCTGAGTCAAAAGAGGTCAGGGTGAAGTATGGATTACTATATGCATTGGAATAATTATAACTGTAATCCATATCACAAAGATGACAAAAAAATAAAAACAAGCAAGCAAACAAACAAACAAAAATCTAACCTAAGTTATGGTAGAGCTTAGACCTAGATGACTCCTAACTGGTTAGACTGTCCACGGGGGTATATTGTAAAATCTCTCCACAAGTTAATCGGCCAGGTAGGGGTAAGACCAGTGGAAGGTATCCGTGCCTAAGCAACGTGCCTAATTATGCCAAACCACTGTTCTTTGAGGTTAAGCCTCTCAATCTCCAACTTTAGACACCAATTTGGCAAAAGTCAAATTCTAATCAACTTTTCCCTTAGGTCAGTCTCCTATTGAGTCTGAGATGTCCCTAGGGCGAACGTTTACTCAATTTAAAAGTACGTACAATGAGTTAAATAAGAAAACAAATAGATGTAGAAACTTTAAACTTTACAATTCAACCAAACTGCAAAAAAATACAGGTTAGTAGTTTACGCAGATTGCCGCGGAAATATGACAAATCTGATGGATTCAGGGCTCTGCTTTCTTAAGCAGAGTTCAGGGCCACTTATACGTCCACTGCAGGAAAAACTTTCCTTGAGGTCTCCTCCTTGTGCAAAATTTTCCATAAGAACAGAAAAAAAAGTTAACCAATAAAGTAAGCAAGAAAAAAGTTACTTACCGTCCCTCCCCAACAACGGCGTCAAAATTTGATTGAGTTCAGACCTGTACACAGAAAATACAGAATTTCAGGAATATAGAGCAGAAATGCAAGTGCTCAATGCTACCGCTATAGCGAGTGGCTATGCGGTCGTAATTCATAGGGAGGGACTAGCGATGGAAGCTTTTTAGTAAGTTCTCTTTAGTTCACTTGAAATGGTTAAGGTTCTTCTTTTAGTTCTTGAAAATAAAATAAAAAAAGAGTTATAGTTAAGTTAAGAAGAAAGTGATATAATGAGAAGGTGGAGAATATAGAAAATAGATTTATATAAAAAAATTAAAAAAAAAGTGAATAAAAGAGTTGGCAGATGGTAGTGATCTAAACTAAAGATTAAAAGAAAGAAAAAGAAAACTAAAGAACTTACCTACCTCTTCCGGTTGATGACTTACCTGGAATCCTTGTCAATGGTATACCTTTGCTTGAAGGCAAGTGAAGCATGACAGATGAGATCTTCTCCATTCCCGATCTATACTACTAAATGAAGGTGCAAGCAATATTACTATAAAAATGGTTATTCATCATCATAGGCCATCAACGACACTTAGAAGGGCGAGGCAACTTTGAAGCTTTTGGAGTCGTTTGGATTACAAACATAGAAGAGAGAAGTAATAAAATAATAGTAGAAAAGAAACTTTGATTGAATTTAATAACAATGAAAGAAAGGAAGAATACTTACACCGGTATCACTCTCAGTACAAGCATCACTCTTGTTCTCCTATAAAACTGTTCTTCGATCTCAATTACATAAATAAAATAAAAATTTACATTTAAAAGAGAAAGAAAAATCTAAGTTAAACCTATACAGGAATCTATTCTATTCTCTACTTGATCATCCTTTTTACCTCTGAATTTGCAGGTACTTATAGGAGAAATGGGGAGGGGAGAGCGCGCTCGAGGATGAGACCAAATCGCTATCTCAACAAAAAAAGATCTTCTGATAAGACTGGAGATAAGGTTGGAGATATGAATAAAATCGCTTGCCAACAGAAAAGATCTTTTGATAAAGTTGGAGTTAATGTTGGAGATAAATATTTGTTTCTCTGGATCTTCAGTTGGATTTTTTTCTTATCTCTCTAAATCTTTTAAATATACGTCCCAATCTTTTAGATATCCCTTTGTATATTGATATGATTGTCTTTGGACTATTGGATTTGCCTCTATCCTCATTCATCCTCGTTGATTTTCCAAGCTAACCAACTAGATCTTCACAAATCTAATTTTTGACTGAATTAGATATGGGTTTATCCTCTCTGATATGCTCAATCTTCAGTTGTGATTTAAATCCTCCCAAGATCTGATTTAGTTGGCTTAGATTTGTGATTTATCTTCTCCCATCATATCCTACACAAATTAGGTATTGCGATAGTATAATTGCAGGATTTATTACAGAGTGGGTGTTGGATGTATTAATAAATATGCAATATATGCGTCCAAACAACAGACGCTTCAAGGGAACTTGCTACATCTGCAACAAAGAGGGACACAAGACAAATGAATGTCATGGTCGTCCCAAAAAGAACAAGGACCATCCACAAGCAAACATGACTGACCAAGCGTTGCCAAACCTATCAGCTGTGGTGTCAGAGTTGAATCTGACAACCATCAATAAGGATTGGTGGGTAGATACTGGGGCTACTCAGCAAATCTGCTATGAGAAATTATCATTTTCTGATTATCAAAACTAGAGCATGATGAGCAACTCTTCATGTGCAACTCACCCATCTCCATGGTTAAGGGAAAAGCAAAGGTCATCCTGAAGTGGACATCTGGGAAAAAGCTTACCCTGAACGATGTACTATATGTTCTAGATATCCCCAAGAACTTGATCTCTAGATAAATCCTTAGTAAGAAAGGTTTTAGAATGATTTTTGAATCAGATAAGTTAGTATTTACTAATGGTGAGATGTATGTGGGTGATTGGTCACTAATATTGCACATTTATTATCATATTCTCCCACTTATTATAGAATAAAATCTGCATTTTCCTAATTAAATGTTTAATTTATTTGCAGGCCCATTCCTAAAGGAGATTGAAGAGAAATGAGCCCAAGAGCCCATCAAATTCTGAATTAAATCAGAATTAATTCGAACTCAGTAAATCAGGGCAGATCAGGTCGGTTCAGATCGGTTGAAAAGTAGTTAGAACAAATCCCTACAAATCAATCGGTTGAAGCCAAGGATCAAAGGACATTTCGTCAAAATCCCGGACATAAGCTGCAAATCTAGATAAAGATAAAAACAAATCGAGAAACCGGGGAGCACCATCAACAGGGTGTGGCCATCTGGCCGCGGAAACGCGGCTTTTGCCGCGTTTTCGCGGCTTTGTTGGAGAGTTAGGGGAGCAAACGCTCCCCCTATCTTCATACGCTCCTATAGGTTGGGTTTTGCCCATAAATACTGGGATTTTCAGAGCCTCCAGGGGACGATCATGCAGAGATAGGATTTAGTCCATTTTTCCATTTTTTAGTTTAGGTTTTTGTTTTTCTTTTCATGTAATTTTTAGTTTTAATTTTTGTAATTCAGAGGAGATCAGACTTTCATAGGAGAATGAGAACGAAGCTTGTACTGAGAGTGACACTGATGTAAGGTTTCTTTCTTTTCTCTTATCGTTATGAAATCGAATCTATAGTTACCTTTTTATGTACTCCGTTTTAGTGTTCTTCTTCTTCTTCTTTTCTACTTCACTCATTCTTGTACCAATTGCTATCCAAGTGAGTCTTATAGCATCGAAAGATCCTTGCCTTTGCGAGTGCCACCGATAGCTCATGACGATGGATTTGAATCTCTCTGTATCATTTCATGCTTGTTTTGTCTTGATGATGTAATGTGGAAGAGACAATAATCAACTCTTATGGGCTATGCGCTAATTGCCTCCACTTCAAGGTAACATCGTAGCCAAAGATTCAAGGTAAGCTTTTGGTCAAAAGGAGGTAAGTAATTATTTTTAGTTTTTCTTTCTTTTCTTGTAATTTTTAGTTTAGATCACCAACACCACATCTTCCAAATCTTTTTCATTCTTTTTCAATTTATTTGTACATAGTCATTTTCTGATTTTCTCCACCTTCTCATTCTACCATTTTCTTCCTCACTTAACTTTAACCTAACTCTTTTTCATTTTCATTTCTTAAAACAAAGAAGAACCTTCGTTTTTCTTCACAAAGATTTCAATACAAACCTTGAACGCTTCTATCGCTAACCCTCCTTGTGGATCACGACCCGCATAGCCACTTGCTATTGCGGTAGAATTGAGCACTTGCACATCTCTATTTTTAAGTTCTGAAATTCCGTATTTTTGTGCAGGTTTAGCTTCAATCAGGTAGTCATGGAACCAACCTCACTTCCAACTATATCGGTGAGTGAGATGCCATTGGTTTCGCCAGTGCCGCCTATCTTGCCAGGCGCGGAGCTGAAGGTGATTACCAGTCCTACTTCTCCAACATTGGTAGTTGAGCCAGCTCTCCCGAAAATAGTCACTAGTCCTACCTCAGTTGTGGCTGGTGTACTGGTTTCGATGAGGACTCCTCCGAGATCACCGACGACCCCTCGTGTTGCTGCAGCCAGTGATTCTATTATTTCCTCCATAGTGACACCAGTGAAGGCAGTGAAAACTCTGTCTTCAGGGGCTGCTCGTTTGCCGAGAGTAATTGAGGCCGAGAACGAATTCGTGGCTGAGTTAGTCGACAGCTTTTATAAGAGCTTGAAGCGATCCATTGCTTTGATCTTGAAGGGCTTGACTACCTCATTCTCTGCTTTGAAGGTGGTCCTCTCCCGAAGCATTGACAGTATCCGGGATTTTGGAGGTGATGACCAGGCCGCCACATTGGAGCTTCTGGTGGACAGACTTGAGAGGGATGTGGACGAATGGCGCCGTCTTGGCCATTCAGATTTGGAGTCTTCAGTTAATGAACAGCTTGCGCATCTTGTTGCTCAGATGCATGAAGCTCATCTCGCCGCTCAAGAAGCTGCTAAGGCCGTTTCTTCTGATTTGAAATCCTTGGAGACAAGGAAAGTAGAGCCCGGGGATGTCATAGACGCTTCTAGCAGTGCTCTTCTTGACGCTGAGGATAAAATTGAAAAGGCCAAGGAAATGATCAGGAAGGCTAATCTCCTTTTGTCCAAGGCTGAACCAGTGCGTCTTGAAGAGACTGCCCGGCTTGAACAGCTTAAAGCCCAGAATGATGAAGTCTTGCGGCAGAAGCTAGCACAGAGGGCAACCTTGGTTGAAATTGAAGTTCGCTTGGCCCAGACGGCGAGCTTTAATGAGGCCGAGTTAAGGTCACAGGCGCTTATCAGGGCTACTGAAGAGAGGAAGACTAGGCTGGCCACTCTTGAAGAACGGATCAAGTCCTATGAAGCACCGTCATAGCTTGTAATATATGCATTCATGTATCCCTCTTTTGGAATCAATAAAAAGTGATTTTATTTTTACTCCCCTGTTGTATTTTCAACTTGTTCTAGCTTCTGAATTCTCGCTTTCAAGTTGTATTGCAGCCATTTGAGAAAATAGTCCTTACTGGACTAAAAGATGAGACCTGGCTATCTGCCGGTTCAGAGGTCGCAATGACGTAACCGATTAAAAAGCCGCCAAGCTCAGAATTTTATCGTATGATGGCAAAGAAATAGTCCTTGCCGGACCGAAGGATGAGACTTGGCTATCTACTGGTTCAGAGGTCACAATGACGTAACCGATTGAGAAGCCACCAAGCTCAAAATTTTGGATGGGATCTGGAAGAAATAGTCAGAGGTATATTGTTAACGTGACAACTAGAGAAGTCCACTAAAGACTGAGTGGGACTCAGAAACTTGCTGGGGAGCTATGAAATGAATTCCATAGAAGATCATATGTCAGAGGTGTAATGTTAACGTGACAAAAAGAACTTCGTAGGAATTCGGAAAGCAATTTGTCAGAGGTGTAATGTTAACTTGACAAAAAGATATGCATGCCAGAGGTATAGTGTTAAACATAGCATGGAAAGGTCTCGTTCTCCCTGAGAAAAACGAGGAGATCACTGTCATAGGTTTAATGTTAACTTAACAGCGAAATAGATGCCAGAGGTGTAGTGTTAAACATAGCATGAAAAGATCTCGTTCTCACTGAGAAAAACGAGGAGATCACTGTCATAGGTTTAATGTTAACTTAACAGCGAAATGGATGCCAGAGGTGTAGTGTTAAACATAGCATGGAAATGTCTCGTTCTCACTGAGAAAAATGAGGAGATCACTGTCATAGGTTTAATGTTAACTTAACAGCGAAATGGATGCTAGAGGTGTAGTGTTAAACATAGCATGGAAAGGTCTGGTTCTCACTGAGAAAAATGAGGAGATCACTGTCATAGGTTAATGTTAACTTAACAGCGAAATGGATGCCAGAGGTGTAGTGTTAAACATAGCATGGAAAGGTTTCGTTCTCACTGAGAAAAACGAGGAGACCACTGTTATAGGTTTAATGTTAACTTAACAGCGAAATAGATGCCAGAGGTGTAGTGTTAAACATAGCATGAAAAGATCTCGTTCTCACTGAGAAAAATGAGGAGATCACTGTCATAGGTTTAATGTTAACTTAACAGCGAAATGGACGCCAGAGGTGTAGTGTTAAACATAGCATGGAAAGGTTTCGTTCTCACTGAGAAAAATGAGGAGACCACTGTCATAGGTTTAATGTTAACTTAACAGCGAAATGGATGCCAGAGGTGTAGTGTTAAATATAGCATGAAAAGATCTCGTTCTCACTGAGAAAAATGAGGAGATCACTGTCATAGGTTTAATGTTAACTTAACAGCGAAATGGACGCCAGAGGTGTAGTGTTAAACATAGCATGGAAAGGTCTCGTTCTCACTGAGAAAAATGAGGAGATCACTGTCATAGGTTTAATGTTAACTTAACAGCGAAATGGATGCCAGAGGTGTAGTGTTAAACATAGCATGGAAAGGTTTCGTTCTCACTGAGAAAAATGAGGAGATCACTATCATAGGTTTAATGTTAACTTAACAGCGAAATGGATGCCAGAGGTGTAGTGTTAAACATAGCATGAAAAGATCTCGTTCTCACTGAGAAAAACGAGGAGATCACTGTCATAGGTTTAATGTTAACTTAACAGCGAAATGGATGCCAGAGGTGTAGTGTTAAACATAGCATGGAAAGGTTTCGTTCTCACTGAGAAAAATGAGGAGATCACTGTCATAGGTTTAATGTTAACTTAACAGCAAAATGGATGCCAGAGGTGTAGTGTTAAACATAGCATGAAAAGATCTCGTTCTCACTGAGAAAAATGAGGAGATCACTGTCATAGGTTTAATGTTAACTTAACAGCGAAATGGATGAAAAGATCTTTATATGTGGTCTTACCATTCCATGGATGAAAATTGGTAAGTGATTTTAGAGATGGAATCAAATGGGAACAGGTCCCTTAGGATTTTTAGCAAATCCTCAGCTGTCAACGGGTTTGATATGCCTTTACCAACTATCGTTTGAGTCGGGCTAGCCATGCTATTCCCCTCAGCATGATGAGTTGTCGAGGACTTATGTTGGGCTTAAAGGCCAACATTTTCCTCTACCCTTAACTGTTAAAAGTGTTGGATCATTCGGTTAGCGCATGTGTAACCTTGATTCTTCTTTGAGACAACCAGTGTATGATCAGCTTCCTAGTGGTTTATGGTTGTATGATCTCGTTTGGAGGAAGAGAGAGGCGCTCTTTCTGCGTACCTTGGATTTGAAGGTCTTGATCAGAGGTGTAATGTTAACTTGATCATGAGAAGGATCCTTAATCAAGAATAATACTTCTTTAAGAACTTGCCATTGATCGACATCATGAGTAAATCACCATCTGAAGTCATAAGGCGATATGCTCCATTTGAATAGACTGTTTCTATTACAAACGGTCCCTCCCATTTAGGCTGAAATTTACCTTTGGTTTTGTGCGTCATGATCATTGGTCGTCTGACGGCTAACACCAAATCTCCTTTCTGGAAGACTCTTTGTTTGACCTTCTTATTGAAGGCTTTTGAGATCCGAGCTTGATACAATTCGATGTGCTGCTGAGCTTATAACCGCCTCTCATCTAGGGCTTCGAGCTCTTGAAGACGCAACCGATCGTTGTCCTCTGATGTGATCTTAGTGATCAGAGCAACTCGTAATGACGGCATCTGAATTTCCAACGGTATGACTGCTTCACACCCGTACACCAGGAAAAAAGGCGTATTGCCTGTCGGGGTCCGAACCGTGGTTCGGTAGGTCCAAAGACATTCACCAAGCTTTTCATTCCAATCTCGCTTATTCGAGGAGACGAACTTTTTGAGTAACTTGATGATTGTCTTATTGAATGCTTCTGCCAAGCCATTAGCGGCGGGATTATAAGCAGTTGAAGCCACATTCTGAATTCGGTATTTATCGCAGAATCGATAGAATATCTGGCTTATGAATTGGGGACCATTATCATGGATGATCCGCCTAGGGACTCCAAATCGATGGATGACATGGTGTTTGATGAAATTAACCACGTTAGAAGTTTTAACTTCAACCAGTGGTATACCTTCCGCCCACTTTGAAAAGTAGTCGGTTATTGCCAGGATAAACCGGTGTCCTTTTGTCGAAGAGGGGCTGATTGGCCCTACGACATCGATTCCCCATGCTTCAAATGGCCATGAAGCAGTAGCTGGGTGGAGCAACTCTGGAGGCTGGTGTATGAAGTCTGCATGGATTTGGCATGCTTTACACCTTCGTGCATATTGGATGGCATCGGCTATCATGGTTGGCCAATAATATCCAAGCCTATGCAATCTGTCTTTAAGTTTTGGACCTGGCTGATGAGCTCTGCATATGCCGTCGTGTGCTTCTTTAAGCACTTCCTGCGCCTCTGAATTACAAAGGCAACGGAGGAGGACACCGTCATATGACCGACGGTAAAGTGTCTTCAGAGTCTGATAGACCATGTAGAGCATAAATGTCGCTTCTTTAGGATCGTCTGGCAACAGACCATGTAGAGCATAATCGATGAAAGGAGAGACCTTCGTCTGATAGATGCCGCTTCTTTAGGATCATCTGGCAACAGACCATGTAGAGCATAGTCGATGAAAGAAAATCGCCAATCTCTCGGCTCCAGCTCCGTAGAGATATTATAGACCTCTCTGGTTCTTAACATATGTTTAGAGCAGATAAGGTGTCGAGTCGCCACTGTAAGGTGATACTCGGTGTCGACTGGCAAGGCTAGCGTCGTTGCTAATGCAGCAAGAGCATCTGCCTTAGTATTCTGAGATCGAGACACGTGCCCGATGTAAAAGCCATCAAACAGATTAGCCAATTCGATGACCGTGTGATAATAAGGCACCAAATCCTCGTGACGGATCTCATATTCGCTTTTAACCTGATTGATAATCAGTTTTGAATCGTCGTAAGCTTCAAGGTAGCGTACCCCCATTCCGTGGGCGAGCTGAAGACTAATGAGTAGAGCATTATATTCCGCTAATTGTTGGAGCATGATCCCGTCAGAGAAAATGCTCTAGGAAGGACGTGATTTTGTGGAGAGGTAAACACAACCCCACGCCGACAATGATCCTGCCTTTAGGGCCTATTCGTGATGCTCCATCGAAGAACATCTGCCATACTTCGTCTTCTGAAGTTATATTAGATTGAAAGACTTCATCTGGAATGTCTTCATGAGTTTTGAGTTTTCTGAAAATGGATGAGCAGCCAAGAACTCTGCAAGTGCCTGGCCTTTAACCGCCTTTTGAGGGATAAAGATCATGTCATATTGAGACAAAAGAAGCGCCCATTTAGCTAATCTTGAATTCAATGATTCTGGCTTCGTCATGAGAAGACGCAAAGGATTCACTCTGGAGATGACATGTATGGTTTGGCCGACCAAATAATGTCGTGTCTTCTGAACAGCAAAGACAAGAGCTAAGCATTCCTTCTCAATAGGATTATAGCGAGATTCTGCCCCTATCAGAGTCCTGCTCAGAAATAAATGGCCTGTTCGTGACCATTGTCGTCTTTTTGAGCAAGCAGGGCACCAAGAGAATGGTCCATAACTTTCACATAAAGCAAGAATAGTTTCCCAGATGTAGGAGCTACTAAGACTGAAGGTTTTGTGAGATATCTCTTGATATCCTCATAAGCTTCCTGAAAGCTTGATCCCATACAAAGGAAGCACCCTTTTTCATGAGTCGGGTGAACGGTTGACAGCGGCCTGAGAGATTTGCGATGAATCTTCTAATATAAGCCAGTCTACCTTGCAAGCCTCTAAGCTCTTTGAGATTCCTCGGTGGCTGCATGCTCTGAATGGCTTTGACTTTATCTAGGTCAAGATAAATTCCTTTTGATGTAACAATAAATCCAAGGAACTTGCCACTTGAAACTCCCAAGAAGGATTTTGTCGGATTCATTTTTAGTTGATGAGCCCGCATTATGTCGAACATCATTCTCAAGTCACAAAGATGGTCATTCTTATTGCGGCTTTTGACAGCAATGTCATCGACATAGCATTCTACCATTTTCCGAAGATGATTGCGGAAAATTGTGTTCATTGCCCGCTGATAGGTTGCTCCGGCGTTCTTTAGTCCGAAGGGCATCACTGTATAGCAGTATACCCCCAATGGTGTTATGAATGAAGTATGCTTCTCGTCGTCGGGATACATCTTAATCTGATTGTACCCTGAAAAGTCATCCATGAAAGACATTCTTTCGAATCTACAGGTATTGTCAATCATGACATCGGTGATGGGCAGTGGGAATTCGTCTTTAGGACAAGCTGTATTGAGATCACAGTAATCGATGCAGATCCGTATTTTCCCATTCTTCTTAAGGACGGGAACGATATTAGCAACCCAATTTGGATGCTGTTCCTCCCGTATGAAGCCACATGCAATGAGCTTATGGACTTTGACTTCAATAGCCTCCATAATGTTCGGACGAAACCGACGTTGTTGCTGCTTGACTGGCTTGGTGTCAGGTTTGATATTCAAACGATGCATGACTACTTGTGGATCAAGTCCGGGCATGTCTTCGTAGTTCCATGCAAAAACATCTATATACTCTCTTATGAGTGCAATCAATTCTTCTTTTTCCATAAGTGATAACCTTTCACTTATGAAGATGGGTTTAGGGTGATTTTGACTACCCAAGTTGACCTGAATTACCTTGTCTTCAGTAGATGGTTCGCGCAGTTCGAATCGCTTTTCTCATTGGAGATCTAATTGCTGAGCCCATGGTTCCTCATCAGTAGCTTCTGCAGGCTCCAATTGACTGCTTGAAGTTATGTTAACGGTGAGATTCTCGAACATCACTCCCACACTGACATCTGAGTCCCACTCGGAGGAAGAGGCAGAATGTGATGGAATCGGTTCATCATCCTTGCACCGAACCGTCGCTGGTGGTGTGGGTGTAACGTATCCCAACCCTTTGCGTGTGTTATCATAGTAATTTGCAGGTTTCCCTCTCGACACAAAGTTGCGTAGCAAACTACGTCTTCCTTTTCTGAAATTCAAGCCCTCTCCATGCTTTAGGTTGTACCCCATTTTCTTCATCGTATGGTGAGCTGGTCGCGCATAATGGAAAAATTATGGGGTGTCTGAGTCTGAACTTGAATCTGTGGCTGTGGACCCTCGTGGTTGGGCTTTACCGAAAATTATCGGTGACTGACCTTCTTTGGATGGAGGGACCACCAAAACGGCCCCTTCTATAGATTCTATGGGTGTATCAGATGCGCTTGGTTTATGTAAAGGCATGTCTAGAGAGCTATCCGTAATGGATTCAAACAACCCAATGCTCACAAGATAATCAAAGGAAATATTATCATTAATTACCCATTCGCCCTCATCTCCAGAAGGAGTGTTACATTGGGGATTAAGACATGCTATAATTGGTTCACCAATCAAAATGGCTGGCTTGTCTGCTTCAGATTCTGAATCCGCCTCATTGCCACTATCATCATCATCCGGCAATGATTCTTTAGATGTTTCACCGGTCTCTTGATACAGGAGAGCGTCAGTAAAGTAATTTTCCACCCCTTTGAATGGTTGCTTCTCAGCGAAGACAGTTCGTACTGTTGCATCATCTTCAACATATTTGAAGCACTGGTGCAGAGTGGAGGGAACGATTCAGTTGGCGTGGATCCACGGTCGTCCCAGTAGCAAGTTGTATGATGTGTCAGCGTCAATGACATAGCACGTCACTTCTGACTTCAGGCTCTCGATTCGGCAACGGAGTCGAATTTTCCCAAGCGGATGACTACTCCCGGCATTAAAACCGTATATTGTAGTAGTGGTTGCGGACAACCTATATAGTGGTATACCGAGGAAGTAGAGGAGCCTTTTGGGGATGATGCTGAGTGCAGACCCCGAATCAACCTGTACCCTTTCAATGCATGTTGAACCGATGTATCCGGTGTAGTATAAAGGTCGATCGTGCTTGTTATCCTTAAGAAGCATGTCTTCCGCTGTGAAGGTAATAGCGGGTACCTTTGACTGTACATGATGGCATTCAGGGCAAGAAGACTGAGCGTCATCTTTAGGGATTTCTGGCATATACGTCAGGAATGATTCTGAATCAGCCAGCGCATCTCTGAGTGCTTCTCTTGTCTCTTTTGAGAGATGAAGAAGCTCGTGTATGGTAATACGAGCCGGGATATTAGCCAGCTGGGCCAATATGTCAAAACGAAAGGGTGTGTCAAGCCCTGGGCCTGGAGGCTTCTTCAGGACATGGTCGAACCGGACTTCCTTTGGCTTCTCCTTTCCCTTGGTTGGAACTGAAGCGGGTGCTGATACTTGTACTGACGTCGTTTGCTGTCGTGTCTCGTCAGTAGCTTTCTCATACTATTTTAAGTATGATTTTTCGGATCGAGTACCCGTTGGCTGAGGTACATCAGCCTGCGTCGCGCAAGCATGCTTTTATCCTTCAGAATCACTGAGAGAAGCTGATGTAAGATTGTCATCGTCTGGCAGGATGGAGATGACATTGCAAGATTTGCCCTTTGACTTGGACTTCTTTGAATCCCATTGTTCGTCTTGGGCAAGGTCTGGGTGTATCCACATGATTTTCCCTGTCTCCAATTTCAAAGGAACAAGACCCTTATTATCTTGAGTTTTAGCTGCAGGATATGTGACTTCTAGCCGTGGTGCGGGGATTGGACAAGTCCCGTCAGGAACTGTGACCTTTGGGGTTTTGCCGAACTCGAGGGTCACCATGTTTGCAGTGACTTTCTTTTGCTCTGACTTCAACGTCAGGACTCCGGCGTCGACCAAAGCTTGAATTTTGTCCTTGAGGATAAAGCACTTGTCGGTAGGATGGTGAATCATCCTGTGAAAGAGACAGTATTTGGGATTGTTCGTGCGTCCTATTTCATTGGGACGTCGAGCATCCGACAGCTTCAATTTATTCCCTTTGTGGAGTAAATGGACTATTGTGACCATCTGATCGTCTTTGAAGGAGTATTATTTCGGAGGAAACTTAGACTCCTGATTATTGAAGCCGCTCTTCTTGGCCTTCGACTGAACATCCCCTGACAATTCTACGGACATAGTATCTTTCCCTTTGGCTTGAGAAGACTGCGCCATGTCGCCACGTCCTTTATTATTCATACGCCATTTGCCTTTAGGGGTGGATGGTTCGAACTTTTTAGCCGACTTTTCGGCTATCTCAGCTTGCTCGACCAGTTCTTTCCAAGTATGGACTTTGACAACCCCCATGCGAACCTCTACTTGGTCTAAGAAGTTGTTCATGCACGTCTGCAAGAGCATGGGTAATGGCATCCCTGCTGGGCACATTAGAGACAAATTTCTGAACCGCTCGATGTAGTCACGGACAGATTCACCCTTTTTCTGTACAGTAGAGAGGAGTTTATCCATGGTTACCTCGGTATCATCCTCATAGAAATGAGAAAGAAATCGGGTTTCCATGTTGATCCAGGAATTGACAGAGCCCGGAGGGAGACTTCAGAACCAGTCGAATGCTACCCCCTTTAAGGTGCCAATGAATAGCCTAACCATGATAGCATCATTGTCTATAACATTACCGGTCTGAGACCGGAAATAGTAGATGTGCTGGTTTGGCGAGTTCTTACCATCGTACGTATGTAACGTTGGTGGTTTGAACTTTGGTGGGTATGGTACTGAATCTCATTCCAGCGGGTAAGGATGGACTTCCCCTACTTTCTTTAGTTCATCCCTCTGAGTTAGGGATGCGATTTGAGCTGGATGCCCTTAAGGACTTCAACGTCCAAAGAAGAACCCTCCTTTGACTTCTCCGTCTTTGGCTGTTCATTGCTAAGATGTTCTTCCTCATCATGGTTACTCCCGGTATCATTGTTATTCCGGTTATTGAGGAGTTGAGCGAGCATCTGTTGAATGTTGTCCAAAGCTTCTTACTGGGTCTTGGAAGTTTGTTCTTGAGCTTCCAACCTTCGACGAAGGTCATCGTTACCGTTATCAGCCATATTCACTGATACTTTATCCGTTCGCACCGAGCTGACTGTTGCCGAAGAGGCATACCCACTGTCTTCGTCCTCTTCATCAGACCATTGGACTAATCCTTTCATTGGTTCTGTTGAGGTTACTGCAGTTGAGGAAGATGACTGTTCATAACTATAGGGTATTGCAACCCTAGATCTGGTGTTCCGGAAGACGCCTTCTTCATGAACTAAGACTTCGCCCAAGCCCGGGCTATAATCCGGATCTGGGGGACTGTAGGGAGTGTCGTGGGACAGTTATTTTCCCCTGTGCAGCTCTCGTCCTCTTTCGGTCATGTTAACGGATGCAGAGGGCAGATCTCGTGATATGCTCCTTTTGTAATGTTTCACCGAAGCTTGCACCGACAGTCGATCAAAAACTGATCGTCGACCTGGAGGAGTGGCGGGGATTGGTCTTAACCGATAATGGACTGAGTGGACTGTCACCAACTGACATCCCACTTGTTGACAACGGGAGGGAGAAGTTTAGAAAGATTCTGACTTCCGTTTGCTTGTCAAGAATTCCCGCAAGTCAGAGCCAGTCGGGCCTAAACGGTCCAGCGCAGGGGCTCTGTTGGATTGCGCATAGGATGACGTCCTGTTCTTTTTATCACCGCAGCGGTAATTAGCACAAAATAGTGCTTTAGCCCAAACTTCGCGGCTAAGAACCTTGGGAATGTCCTTGGATGCTGAAGCTGCATAAGCACCGCTGTCAGCACTTAGGGGCGAACCCTTAGCTCCGCTGCGAAGGGCGAGCTTAGCGCTTGATGAACTGGGGAGCGAAGCACACGATGGTGCTTTGGTCCCAACTTCGCGGCTGCGAACTCCATGCGTACCCTGAGGTACTATGCTTGGCACATCGGTAGCTTCGCTCATAAGAACGAGACTGGCGCGAGGAGTTACTGCTCTTGAATTAGGCGAAGGCATGATCGTCGTTGTGACTTCGCGGCTAGCAGTCTCGTCGAAACAGGCAGGCATCTTGCCTTTTTCTTCGCGGGAGAGATAAACTTGCGGCGTAGCTACACCTGAGGCTTCATACAGAGCCTTCTGTTTTGGCCTCCACATCTGCTTTGAAAGAGGAGACTTAGGTTCGCAGGGAACCTGACTAGCCACACGCGAGACTGAGAGGGGTTGAAAGGATTCTGCTTCTGATTTTTGTTTCGGAACCTTGGCCATGGAGACCTTTCTATGCTTCCGTGCATGGAGCATTAGACCACCCCCAGAGAGGAGTTCTTCGAATTTTCCTTGGTCGAAGTGAACGACTAGGTTCTCGAAGGTGACAGGCTGAAGATTCTGACCCTTGCATTGTGGGCCTGCTTCCTTGTTGCGCCAGAGGACCGTGGTAGGCTCGCAGAGAGCCTCATCTGTCTCTACAGAGACTTGCTTCGAAGATTTAGCCAGAGGGGCTTTGGCCACACCGGCTTTCTTGAATTCAGAGATAGACCCGAAGGTCTGTTCGTCGCATTGCGACACTTGATTCTCAACAGTGGAGAATTCGTTCTCCAGCGGAGTCGCCATCTTGTTTTCCATTGATTTTGCAAAAGGGAAAACTTACAAAAAGGGGGTCGAGGAGCTAAATTATAAGTAACACAAAAGATTACATGTAGATCTCCTCTGAGATTCTGGAGAAGTGTGCCGATAGGAGTCTGGTCAGCGCGCGACCACTTTGTCTCTTTGACGATGCGATCGATGGGATTCCCTTCTCGCCTGGTTCTGGGAATCAGAGAACAAAAGGTTGGTAGAACCCTCTTGTTACTTCTCAAACTGCCTCCACTTGAGAATTTCTTCTCGCCTGGTTCCGAAAATTCCTTGAGAGGAAGGAAGGTATTAGGGTATCAGCACCCTGATTAGAGAAGCAGTTCTCTGAATTCTTTGAATTCTTGGAAGCAAGAAAATAGATCTCTGTTTAGCCGTCTCTCTCTCTGCCTATGCGCGTGTGTTCTCTCTCTCTCTCTGCGTTTTTGCGCCTCCTTCCTCGTATGCCTCTGGTGGGCTATTTATAGGGAAAGCAGGGGTATAATCGTCCCTTAAAAATCTGGAAACAGATTGAGTCAATCTGTTTAAATCTGGAAAGTAGCCTTGCTGCGAGGCTAGAATCAGCTTCTGCGAAGCTAGGAATAGCAGGTAGTGTCGACCTCCTGATCTGTTTTGATTCTTTTCAAATAACCGAAAGATCTCCCCTGATCTTCTTACTTGTTCTAGGAGAGTCAAGAGATTATGTTAAACAACTATCAAATTTGATCTCAGATTTGATCTTGATTAGATTTGATCTTGAATAGATTTGATCTCATCTGGAGATTTAATTGGTCAAAGGTTGACCATGAAAGATCCGCAGCGGAGCTGCCGCGTCGAGCTCGCAGCGGAGTTAGAAGGAGCATCTGGCGAAGTCAGAAGAAGGCTCTTCAGCGGAGCTAGATAAACATTTGTGGCAAAGCTACCGAACATCCTTCTGCGCGGTTGCGTGTGGCTTCGAGCGAAGCTAACTCTCTGCGGAGTTAACTGAGTGCTTCAGACGAAGCTGTAAGTTAGCTCACTGATAGAGCTTTGAACAGCTTCAAAGCGAAGTTGGACAAACTTAGCCTCTCAGGTGAGGCTATCCCCTTGGGCTCATGTGATGCCAAGTATTGTGCTAACTTAGCATCTTAGACCTGCTTAGGTCTCTTCAAAGACAATCTGGGCTTACTGTCTGCTTCACTGGATTAGTAGAGTCCAAGTTGCTGATCTGTCCCTCAGAGATGGGTAAAAAACTGGTCGTCAGCTTGTCTGCCACTTGTCTTTTGTAAATGTCAACAAGTTAGACATTGTTCAGGCCAGTCAGGAATCTTGTCTTTTTTAGAGTGTCAACAGGGCAAAGAAGCGATATTGGTCTTGCTTTGTCCAATCAGCGGGTAATTGTCCAGTGGCCAGGTAATTAACAATGTCCACATACCAGGGTTCCTTGAGAATGGCCAGGATGTGCTCGTCTGGGAAATCCTCGTTGATCGGAGCTTATATGATCGGTGCGTTCGGAATTCATGAGAGATGATCAGCGACCACATTTTCTATACCTCGTTTATCCCGGATTTCCAAGTCAAATTCTTGAAGCAAAAGGATCCACCAAATCAATCGGTCTTTTGCTTCCTTCTTGGTCATGAGGTATTTCAGAGCCGAGTGATCCGTGAAAATCACCATCTTTGAACCTAACAAGTAGGGCCAGAATTTCTATTACGCAAAGACAACGACCAAGAATTCCTTCTCAGTCTTTGTATAATTCTGTCGGGCGTCATTCAAGGTCCTACTCGAGTAATTAATCACGTACTGCCTATTGTCGATGCGCTATCCTAGAACAGCGCCAATAGCAAAATCAGAGGCATCACACATGATTTCGAACGGTTTGGCCCAGTTAGGAGCAGAAATAATAAGCGCAAAAATAAGTTCTTACTTAAGCTTCCCTCATGACTTGAAACATTCATCGTTAAAATCAAAGGGCACGTCCTTAGCGAGCAGGTTAGTTAAGGGCCTAGCGATTTTGCTAAAATCCTTAATGAACCGTCGGTAGAACCCAGCATGCCCTAGAAAGGATCTAATATCCTTGATGCTTTTGGGTGGTGAAAGCTTAGCAATCACTTCTACTTTAATCTTATCCACTTCAATTCCTCTCCTAGAAATCTCATGGCCTAGGACAATCCCCTGTCTCACCATGAAGTGACATTTCTCCCAGTTTAGAGTTAGGTTCTTCTCCTTGCATCTTTGCAGCACTAACTCTAGGTGGTGAAGACACTGATCAAATGAATCTTCGTAGATGGAGAAGTCATCCATGAAAATCTCAAGAAAACGTTCTACCATGTCGGAGAAAAGACTAAGCATGCACCGTTGGAATGTTGCGGGAGCATTGCACAATCCAAAGGGCACGTCGGGAAGTGAAGGTTCCGAACGGGCAGGTGAATGTGGTCTTTTCCTGGTCTTCTGCAGCAATGGGGATTTGATTGTATCCCGAGTACCCATCTAGGAAGCAATAGTACTCATGTCCAGCCAATTGTTCCAGCATTTGGTCGATGGAGGGTAGCGGGAAGTGGTCTTTACGGGTAGCTGCATTCAACTTCATGTAGTCGATACAAACACGAACCTTAGTAGGTAGTCTTATTTGTACCAACTCTTTTTCCTCATTTTCAACCACCATAAAGCCAGCTTTCTTTGGGACCGCATGAACAGGGCTAACCCTTTGGCTATCAGAAATAGGATAAATGATCCCATTATCTAATAGTTTCAAAATTTTCGCTTTAACTGCCTCTTGCATGAGTGGGTTAAGCCTGCGTTGTGGGTCCCTCCTGGGGGTTGCTTCATCGACTAAATGGATTCTATGTTGCACTATGGTTGGACTTATTCCTTTGATGTCCTTCATCATCCATCCAATAGCTTCCCTATGTCTTTTCAGAATAGACATTAAGCTGTCCTCTTGTTGCTCGGTCAGGTGGGATGCTATGATGACTGGCAAGGTGTCCTTTCCGCCCAGGTAGGCGTACTTGAGGTGTTCAGGTAAGGCTTTTAGCTTTAGGGAAGGTGTTGCTTCATTGGAGGCAATCTCCGGGCTTTCGATCCTATGATGAGGTACACTTGGGCTTGATGCCCAATCCACAGCTGAATGTACGATCTGGTCTAGATTAAAATCCTCAGCCTCCAGATCAAACTCTACCTCTGTTTCTATCTCCATGCTTTCTTCATGGTCACTTGTCAGATTTTTAATCGAATTGACCTCAAATGTCTGATCATTGATATCCCTGGGCTATCTTCCAAGATTGAAGACATTGACTTCCTTCGTCATGTCTCTAAAGGTCAATCGCATGGACCCATTCCTATAGTTAATTATGGCATTGGCTGTAGCAAGGAATGGGCGCCCTAAGATGACTGGAGTTTGAGACCTTGGATTGGACACAGGTTGGGTCTCAAGCACAATGAAGTCAACGGGGTAGATGAAATCCCCGATCTGGATAAGGATGTCTGTGATTTTCCCCTTCAGGATCTTCACAGATCGGTCAGCTAGCTGAATGGTGACTCGAGTTGGGCTTAGCTCGCCCAACCCAAGTTGCTGGTATATTGAGAGAGGTAGCAAGTTGATACTTGCTCCCAGGTCAAGAAGTGCTCTACTAATTTCGGTCTGTCCTATGGTGCAGGAAATGGTGGGACATCCGGGATCCTTGTATTTCACCAGAATGGGACCAGATAGAATTTCGCTTATATTAGTTGCCAAGAACACTTTCTTGGGCACATTGGTCTTTCTCTTCTTCATAAACATATCCTTAAGAAATTTGGCATAAGCTGGGACTTGTTGGATAGCATCAAGAAGTGGCACATTCAATTTGACTTGATTGAACATCTCTAGCATTTTCTCCATGTGCATATTCTTATTGTTGTTCCTAAGCCTATTGGGAAATGGTGCCACAGGCTTATGAACTTATTCAGCAGCTTTGTCCTCGTCAGATGTTTGAGGAGCAGTTTGGGAGGAACTAGCAGAGGTGGAGGCTGGAGTAGGATCAGGATGGACTGGACTTTTCTGTTGGTAGACCTGGTTGTCTACCTTCTTCCAGATTGAAGTGTGTGAACATCATTGCACTGGTTGATCGATGGATCCTGAATTTCATATGCTTGATTGGAGGTTTTTGGGTTAACTAGCGACTGACTAGGCAGAGTACCCTTTTGTCTTTTACTTAGGGAGTTAGCTAATTAGCTCATCTGCATTTCCAATCTTGATATAGCCTGTGAATGGTTGTTCAACGTTTGTCCCTGGTTTTGCATAAAAGCGGTTTGAGACTTCATGAAAGCTTCCATGCTGTCCTCTAATTTGCTGAATTTCTTTTCCATAGGTGAACTTTGAGAGGAGGAAGATGGAGCTGGACTGGGAAAATTTGGTGGAGGACTGGGATGGTGAAAGTTGTTGGAGAAATTAGGCCTAGGAGGATTGTTCTGCGCCCAGGAGAAATTTGGGTGATTCCTCCAACCTGGATTGTATGTTTGTGAGTAGGGGTTGTGCGACAGCCGTGAGTAAGCCGCGTTCAGGTGTTCCAGTGGCACTTGCTAGGCATGAAAAACATGGCACTTTTCAAAGACATGGTTTGGCGCCTGACAGTATGAACAACCCAGATTGTGAATTAGTGGTGGGTTGATTTGGTTAACATTGGCTGGCTCTTTCGTCTCTAGAGCCTCTATTCTCCTCATTAGGGTTACAATCTTAGCTTCTGCAGCTATGGATGATTCTAGAGATAGGAGCCCTCCTCTTGAAGTTATAGATTGTGAATTCTTAGGTTTTTCCGAGGCTGGCTCCTATTGCAGGGTTTTCTCAGCTAAATCCTCAAATAAATCCCAACCTGATTCTCATCCTTTTGCAAGAACCCTATCTGACACATGATTTCTAGAAGGTTTTTCATTGATAATCTAAACCATTGTAGAGAATCTAGCACTGATGCCATTTCTCCATACCATCATGAGGGCACTGAGCTAGGAGATCCTTGAATCGCTCAAAATATCTCCAAAATGGCTCGCTCGGTTCTTGCCTGAACTGCATGATGTTCTTTCTAATGAGGGCAGTTTTGTGGATTGGGTAGAATTTCTTCAAGAAGGCCTTGACGAAATCATCCTACGTCGTGACTGAATCTACCGTCAAACTGTACAACCATTTCTTCGCTAGGTCCTTTAGGGAAAAAGGGATGAAACATAACCTAACGGCATCGTCTCCTAGCTGGGTATATGCATCATGAGGCACACTTCTTCAAATTCTCTAACAAAGAAGTATGCGTCCTCTGATTCTAAACCATGAAACTTTGGGAGAGTGTTGATGATTGAGGCTTTAATTCAAAATTATTTCCATTTGCCTCAGGCAGTTTTATACAAGATGGTAATGGGTTTTGATCGGGTAAAATCTGTTCTGAAGTGGCGCCATCACCGGCTCTGGATGCAAGGTTAAAGAAGTGTTTCTTGTTAATCTGGAAGTTGCAGGATCTCTCACCCACTCTTGCATGCAGCACACCACAAACAACGTGAAGACAACAAACAATCGAAAAAGAACAAAAAACAAACAAAAGAAAGAAAAACAACCACAAAGCCTTAGTCTAAGGTACCTGGACCTAGACGACTCCTAACTGGTCGATTCTCCGGGGGAGGTTGTTGCAGGAACTCGACTACAAGCTAATCGGCCAGGAAAGGGCAAAGCTCGGGGGAGGTATCCGGGCGTTAGCCACGAGCCTAATTACGCCGAACCACAGAGCTTTCGAGGCTTTACCTCTCAATCCACTTTCCTTAGACACCGATTTTGCAGGAGTATAGTTCTTGCAATTTTCACCCTCGGTTAATCTCTTAATGAGTCCGAGATGTCCCTAGGGCCAACATCTATCAATTTTTAGTTAAGGCTTGGGATGGTGTGAGTGCGCTTGGAGATGGTTTTTGGGCGAAGGAAGGGTGATGAAATCCCAACCTTATCTTGTTTATTTAGGTTTTGCCCTTAATGTCAATTGTGCAAGTGTACAGTTTATTCACAACAAGGTAACACTCAAAGCGATAAATCACTCCAAAATATTGGTCCTATTCTATATGAATGCACACAACCTTTTCTTCAGCACTCTTCAACAGAAATTGAAATGAATTGAAGTAGACACGTGCCCTAAATGCAAAAGTCTAATCCAAATTTCAATTAAGCAACAAGTGGATTTCAGTTGAGTTTATTAAACATGTATAAAGTGAAGCATTCAATGGAACTAAAAGATTTAGAAAGCAATTTTTTTAGCGGCTTTCGGCAACCCTACAAACGAGTTTGTTAGTACTTCAATCGGAAAAACTCGCTTTTACACGAATTTTTCCAAGGGAAAATGAATCCTCGTGCAATGTCCTTGGCCACCTCTTTTGCTTCCCGTGAAAGTGAGCTCCTTGGTACTTCTCCTACACATAAGAACAAAGAACAATCTTTAGTATTGAACAATAAAGCCGTTCCCTCCCAGGCAACGACGCCAAAATTTGATCGGTAAGAAGCAAGCACAAGAATAAGTAAAAAGGGAGTGGGTCGATGTTACTGCTTTTGCGATTCTTCCATAGTAGCGAGTGGCTATACGGGTCGTATCCACAAGGAGGGAGAGCGATGGAAGCTTGATGCGGCTTCTTTGTTCAAAAAAAGAGAAAGTTCCTTGTTCAAATAAAGAATGTGAAAATGAAAACAAGTTTGTTTCAAGAATAGTTTTGAATTAGTTTGCTTGTAGTAAAAGTGGATTTTTCTTAATGGTAAAGGCGCATGGCTAACTTTCTACTAATTGCTCCCACTAATCTCTAACTTTTGAAAGATATAGCCTCACGATGGATTATAGGCAAGCATAACCCTTATGCATTGGAACTATTCACGTGGAAATCGAGTGAAAGTTCTTCCGAAAACTTAGCTTTACACGACAAAAACTCGGACATTCCCATATCAAGATCCAATAAAAGACGAGAATAAGGGAAGACACGAGTGCACTAATGGTATCGGCAAAGTTAAAAGGAAAAGTCTCTAATTTACAACAACAAGTAAAGTACACCACCCATAGATCATCAAAAACCCAAGCATGAAATATAAGAAAGTAAATACTTGTAGGTAAGTTAGAGTTAGAACCCTCGTCTTAAGATTTCATAGCTCTCGTTTGCACAAGGCTTGTTTGACACTATTGACTCATTTGGGTTATCAATCAAGTGTTAGACATTAGTGGGTTAGTAGTTAGTTAGCCATGCTATGGAAGAGTTAGTTAGACATGGTAGTAAAAGAAGCAACAAAAGAAAAGGGGTAAAGGGGAAGGGAGTTACACTACAAGAAAGTAAAAGGAAAGAAGTGAAGAGGAAGGAAGTTACACTATAACAAGGAAGTAAAAGTAAATGGCAAAGACAAGTAAATGGAAAGAAGAAAGAGAAGTAGTTACTTGTATTAGCTTGTCACCTTCAAATACAGCTTGTACACACTCTCTCTCTTTCACTCTAATGGCTAAAACTAAAAACTAGAAGAAGAAGGAAATTAAAACAACTACAACTCCTACAAACAAAGCAACAATACAACTCTAAACTCTGGATATCTCCTTTCTTCAGACCCCAGGGGGGTATTTATAGGCACCAGGGGAAAGGGGGCCAGGGGGTAACCCATGGCCCGAAGCGCTGGCGCGCGTGCGCCCAAAGGGCCTCGAAAACGCGGCCCTGCCAGGGCGGCGCGCGCCTGGCTTCAGGCAGCGCGTCGCCCAGTTTGTCCCCTGTCAGGTTGGTCTGCTGGTTTGCTGATATGATACCCTGGACTGACAAAATCGCCTCCCTAAAGTCAATGGCTACTTGGTAGGCCTTTAATCACCCATTAAATGGTGATTAAGGTCTTATTCTTCATTTGCACACCATGAACCTAGGATCAAGCAAGCAAAGCTTTGTTAGCAGAATTTTATACCAAATAAATATGAGAATGTGATGAAAATTATGCAAAATTAGAGACTAATCACAAACTCGAAGGAACTTCCCCCAGAAAGGACTAACTCAATGCAAAACTTCACGGAGGCAAAAAATTGTTGCACCATTTGATGCGCTAGTTCTTCCATGATGTCGGTGGCTGGAGATGACCCTGTCGGTGCATTCCCGGATCCCTTCTCTATGACAGAATGAGTAACATCCACAAAAACGGGAGCTGACTCAACTTGTGCAGGGATAAGGCCAACAACAGGCTCATCCAACACTGAGGCCGAGGCCAACACCTCCGGAACGGCTGTTGTGGTAGCCTCCATAGCAACAGGGGCAACAACAAACTCCACAGCACTAGGCTCATCGGCTGAAGCTTGAACTGCGCTGTCCTCTGCGCCAAGGCTCCCCATGGGATCCTCTACTTGAGCTACCTCAGTACTCTCTGCAACCATAACATTAATGTTAGTGGTAATAATGAAAAGGAGAGTATTCGGCACGTCTTTATTCTCTTACCAAGTTGAAGATCTGAAGATGGCAAATCCCTAGACAAGCCACTTGGGGATGAGGGTTCCCCGATCTTAGTGGATACGCCCTTTGAGGGTTCCCCGATCTCAGTGGATACGCCCTCTGAGGCATCCCAATAGCAGGAACTTCGAGACCCTCATACTGAGCCAGTTCCTGGATCATCTCAGTAATGTGAGAAGAAGTTATGGCTTCGCTTCTGGTGGCCACCCCTGTAAAATACAGGAAACGTTAAAACACTTTCCCAACCTGATGGAGAAACAATTAAGGAGGATGGAAGAAATACCTTCAGTGGTAGCAATCTCTTCTGTCGGCAGAACTATCGCAGGGACATACACCTACATCTCTTCCTCTGATATATGCGAGAATTTGCTGGTATCAGGAAGAGCAGGTTCATCGCCGAAGTCGACTTCCTCGCCAGAATAATATTCGTGCTCTTCAGATGATGAAGACGACAATTGGACCCAGGAGGTCTCAGCGATCGGGGCTTTACAACTAAGAACCCTGGTAGTAGGGTTGGGCTCAACAACCCGTGAGGTAGGCATCAACACACTAGGAGTCCCAGGTTGTTGCACCTCTGCCCTTCTCTCTTGAGCTGAAGAAGGTCCAGGCTGAGTTGAGACTCCCGGAATCTGAACATCATCCCTCTCCACCAAGTCAACTTCAGGCCGTTCGACCCCTTCGGCCATGACGAATTCGCCTGCAGGCTCTCCCTCCGCTAGGATCGCAGGGCCCTTACTACGCAGACCTTGGGAGCAAAGAGTTGGGACTGCCTCCTCCTCTTCTTCTTCTTCCTCCTCCTGCTCCTCAGCACCAGGAGGGACTACTTCAGGCATCTGGGTCAAAGCTTTAGCCTCAGACCCTCTCCTGACCTTTTTCGGGCTGGGCTCACCCTGAGAAGTAGATCCACGAGGACGTTTAGCCACAGCTTACCGACTCCTTTTGGTGGATTGTTCCTCCGTTGCTTTTACTTGAGGCTCCAGGTCCGTAGTTGTTGCCCCTGTTCGGCTGGCCTCCCTCCTAGGCTCCATCCCTACCTCCTCTCCTGTTTCCCTCTCAGCTTCCTGGTACTCGGTCATGCCTCGGACGCGTTTTTTGGCACCAAACTTGGCTTTATAAGACACCTTGATGCTCTTGATGCAAGAGGTATTTATTCTGAAGCCAGGCTCCCTGCTAACGAGGAAATACCACGTGCAGAAACTGAGGCTGGTATAACAATTGAGCGTCCTGTGAGCAGGCTGAAAACAGCTCTCGTCCCTCCAGCCACACTGTAGTACCATGCCCGGGCACCTTCAAATAGGTTGCCACTATAGCGGAGTCCAGTATTGGGGTTGTCGATATATAGTTGATCATAACCAAACTGCCAAGCAAAATGACTTGTTATGTAAGGCTCGATCGTACATGAGTCACCTTGCCGGAAGATCAGATATCCATGCCGAATATTGATCAGCCACCAGAAGACTCCAGACAGCAGCCTTGTGAAGTCATTTGGTCCTGCAAGGTTAGTAAACTTATCCCCGTAGGACACACCGAAAATCTTAGGGAAGCAGCGGTCAAGCTGATAATTCAAGCTGCTCAGAATGGATTTCATAATATAGTACATATAGTACTGAGCCAGCTCGAATTCTCCAGCCTCTGCATGAAAGGGATGAAGCCTTCGGAGATGATCAATGAAGGGCAGTGCATAATGTACCAGGCCATCAGGTATATATATGGAAGCTCGACTCTGAGGTTAGGAGTCCTCACTTATGGCCTTCCTTCCGAATCTACCACTGGCCTGCCCTGGGAGCTACAAAGGCCTCCACTTGGCATTGGCTTTTGGTCAGCTCCCGCAACCCTCTGGATCTCGGCTACCATCACCAGGAGAAGGGAGATTGACTTCCCGTATGCTAGCAGGACTGCCAGGTACACTACGTCGACAACAATTACTTCATGCGGCAGCGCTGGCACCACACAACGCTTCAGCTACAGCATGAGGAAACCCGCCAATAGAGCCTGGTCGGAGATGGGAATCCGGGCCTAGTGGTGAAAACTTTCAAAAACTGTGTCAGGTCTAAAAATGACCTTATTCGACTCAGTGGTGTAGGAGGTTGTGGAGGCATTGGTCTGAAAAACACCTAGAGGGGGTGAATAGATGTTAATGCTAATCTAATGATTTTTTTAAACAACTAAGTATAAATGATGCAAGCGGTCACTCAAAATAAGAAATTGAAGCCGAATTCCCTGTGAAGGGCTCTAGAACTTCTCCTCTTTGATTCCTCCAGATTATGAGTTGAGGCGCGTAATTGCTTTCTTGTTGGAATGAGAAAAGACCGGAAATGCAAGTAAATGAATTGAGTGCAATAATGAAGTACAAACAAGAGGTATCACAAGTTAGAAATGTAAGGCAATGAAAAGCAATAAGGAAACCAATTGCAAACACAAGTAATTTGTTTCGAGGTTCGAGCCACTGCCCTACGTCCCCGCCTTCACCACTATGAAGGATTTCCACTAAATCCACGAAGGGAATTTTCACACCGGAACCTTTACACCCAAGGGATTACAAATGGTCTACACAAGACCAGAGTACCCAACTCCACCAAATTCAACCTCTACATAAGAGGGATCTCAACACAAGGAAATACAAGTCACTTGGTGATCAAAAGACCACAAACTCTCTCTTACAACTTCTTATAGAGTGGAGATGATTTTTGGCTCACGAAGTGAAGTGAGAAAAATTTCAGTTGTAAAGAAGTAAAAAGAAACTTGTAAACCAACTTAAAACCCTTGCAAATGAAAGAACTTTGAAAAATAATGCAAGTAAACTTTCTTCTCTTTTGAAAAACTTGAAACAATGGGAATTTTTCTTGCGTAAAACAAATAACCAATGACCTCTATTTATAGGGAGTGAATTTATATCATCCATAATGAATACTAGGTCATTAGGGTAGAGTTTAGCCACTAGGAATTCAGATATAGGTATAGGAATTATTAAAAACAAATCAGATTTCAAAAAAAAGCCGTTGGGCTTTTTGACGGCTGTCGGTCGACCGGGCAGGTCGACCGGCAGGCCACATTACAAAAGAGCCGTTGGCTACGGTCGACTGGTCTGGTTGACCGCAGGCTAAACAAAAGGGAAATTTTGAACTGTTGCTCGACCGGGCTGGTCGACTGACAAAACCCGAGAGTTAGGGTCTTGCAGTCGGTCGACCGGACGGTCGACCACAAGGTCTGTCAGTCGACTGGCCCGGTCGACCGGCAGACGTGCACGGACGTGCACGCCCAAGGCCACAAGGCCCGGTCGACCGGGCCAGTCGACCGATCTGGCCTGAAATAGATCCGGTCGACCGCCCGGTCGACTGTAAGGCCTGAAACAGATTACAAATAAGGAAATTTTGAACTTTGAATAATTTTTAAAATATTTTTAAATGGTTTGAAGTTTAAGTGGCATGCTATAAGGAATGAAATACATGCATTAAACTAGATATAAAAATATGAAATATTTTGAGACATGTATATCAATCAAACATGCACCAAAATCAACAAAACCAAAAACTTGTATTTTGAAGAGTGTATTTGTGTGTGTGTGTTTTCTTGAGCACAACTATCATATCCTTACTCTTTAACATATTAGTTCTTACAAAGGTTCTAGGTGACTACAAGATCTTCAATTTTGGGCTTCTCCATATGCATTGTTGAATAACTTGAATCTTTGATCCCGAATTGAGTCAACTTGAGTCAAAACCACCTTCCTTTAGGGAAGAAAACATCTTGAATCTATAGAACCCTGAAACAATCTTAAATACTAAAACAAGATTAGTACAAATAACTATATATGTTTTGTAATCATCAAAACTCCAAAACCGGGTGATTGTAACCTTGGGCTAACAATCTCCCCCTTTTTGATGATGACAAAACATATGAGTTATTTAACAAAAAAATGGGAAAAGGAGCTTGGAGGCTCCCCCTCAATTCATGCTATATATATGAATGGCTATATACATGAATGAATTGTATGAGAAAGAAAACATCAAGAAAAATAATTAAACTATAACTTTTCTCCCCCTTTTGTCATGCATCAAAAAGGTAAAAAAATAAACATTGTTTTAAAAAAAATTTCATGAATCCATAACACAAACATTCAATTCACCACAAATGAAAGAAAATCTATTATAGTCTAGTGGTTTTGTAAAAATATCGGCAAGTTGAAAATCGGTAGAAACATAATCAATTTCAATATCACCTTTCTCATAATGATCTCTAAGAAAGTGATATCGAATGTCAATGTGCTTAGTCTTACTATGTTGATTTGCATTTTTAGTCATATGAATAGTACTAGTATTGTCACAAAATATTTTAATATGGTCATAATGCAAATCATAGTCAAGGAGAGTATGTTTTATCCAAAGGACTTGTGCACAACAAGCCCCCACCGTAACATACTCCGCCTCGGCGGTTGAAAGGACTACCGAATTTTGTTTCTTGAAAGACCATGAAACAAGACAATTACCGAGAAATTGACATGTTCCACTTGTACTCTTCCTATCCACTCTACAACCCGCATAGTCGGTATCTGAAAAACTCGTCATTGAAAATTGTCCGGTCTTTGGATACCACAAACCCATTTCAATTGTGCCCTTAAGGTATCTAATAATGCGTTTTACCGTAATCAAATGGGACTCTTTAGGACACGATTGAAATCAAGCACAAAGACACACACAAAACATAATGTCCGGCCTACTAGCCGTTAAATACATGATTGAGAATTTAAAGAATTTGTGAATGAGAGAAATGAAGTTTAGAATTCTTTTGTTCTCAATGCTATCCGCTGTAGCAAGGGCTCAAGCGGGTCGTGATCCTCAGGGAAGGATGCGATGCAATCTTTTCGACTCAATTCTCTGTATCTTCAAAAATAGGAGAAAAGAGATTAGATTTGAGAATATATGATATGAAAGACGTGGTTTTGCTGATTTTCTACCACAACCCTATTGCAAGTTAAGGAGATTGATCTTCATCTTGAGATGTATGTAATTCACCCTAGGTTATTATGAATAATTCAAGTAGGAAAAACCAATACCAGATTCTAACTAAGTTACATTATTTAAAAGCCAAACTATGGTTCATCCTAACATCTAGGTACAGCTTAATAGAAGATGAATCTTAAATTTATGCTGTCCTAGTTCTTAAGTTTGAAGTCATGAAAAGTCTTTTTAATATGCAACCTAGATTAAGAATCTTAGTTATCTTGTTTAATCTTCAAGAAAAGTTGTTATTAAATCTAGGGTTTCTAGAGATGGTCATCAATCTGATCAAGGCTTAACTGCTCTAGGGTTGCTTTAAGAATTTTAGCAAACCACTAGAGAGAATTAGTTCATCATCATTTTTTTCTTTTCAATTTATATTTTTTTTATTGTTTAATAAGAGAGATTAGAGAAAGAAAGAAAGAAAACAAATCAGAAGATCGATGATTAGAAACCAAACCAGAGAGATCACAGAAATAAAATAAAACTAAATACAGAAAATTAAATGGGAAAAAGGTAACCTTTATTGCAGAATAATCCTCCAATTACAAAGCTCCTTCTTCTCCACAACGTATATGAAATGAAAGTTACAATCTTGCAGAAATTTAAAGAAAATGGCTAATAGAAAACCCTAATACGTCTCTGGATCCCCTTCTCTGCTGCGCCTGTAGGGATATTTATAGTGCAGAAAGAGATAGAGTCCTGGATAAAGTCCTCAACGAAATCTGGTAATCAGATTCATCCAAACTGCCGCAGAATTGCGGCTTGGGCCGCGTTTCTGCGGCAGTACAGTGGAGTCAGGCCACGTGCTTTGGCGCGTGGCTTCTCCTGGTCCGTCCATATGGTCGCCTGCTTCTGGAAGCTGCATCCTGGCTCTTTATTCTGGATTTTTCGAGATAATTTAGTAATCAAGTTACCTTGATCTCAAATATCCCAAATCTTCTATCCACGAATTTCCTTCTTATCTTGGGCTTTTATCCTCATCCTGCAAGTGTTTAGGGTTGGATAGAAGTCTATCCTTCCCTTATCTTTGATATTTGCAACTTTTAGCCCTTGTATTTGCATTTTGACTTCTTGTAATTGCGCTTTTGCACCTGGGCTTCAAACATGGGCTTGGATCTGGGCTTTTGGGCTCTTTTAAGCTTTATTTCTTTATTTAATTCAACACTCAAGGCCTGCACACATTAAATAACAAAATATTAGTAAATGTGCAGAATTATATGAATAAATATGAAAATGTGATGGTAAATATGATGACAATTATGCATTTTTCACTACCAATCAATACAACAAACTACCAATCATGCTACGATAGAGTTTAATGTCTACATTTGTACCTTGTTCATCCTTGTCAAGCTTTGTGGTGGTAGCCATGGGAGTTTTGCTTGTCTTAGTCCCTTCAAGCCCAAATTTCTTGATAAGTTCCTTCGTGCACTTGGCTTGATTGATGAAAATCCCATCCTTCCTTTGCTTGATTTGGAGACCAAGGAAGTAGTTAAGCTCGCCCATCATAGACATCTCAAATTCCTCCTTCATGTATGATTCAAAAGCTTTGCAAAGTGTTTCATTAGTAGAACCAAATATGATATCATCAACATATATTTGAACTATAAGTATATCATTTTCAACATGTTTGGTAAACAAAGTAGTATCTATTTTTCTTTAGTAAAATCATTTGAAATAAGAAATGAAGAAAGTCTTTCATACCAAGTCCTAGGGGCTTGTTTTAAACCATAAAGAGATTTGTCTAATTTGAAAACAAAATCCGGATGTGTAGGATTAACAAACCCGGGGGGTTGTTCAACATACACTTCCTCTTCAATAAATCCATTTAAAAAAGCACTTTTTACATCCATTTGAAAAAGTTTAAAATCTTTATATGAAGCAAATGCAAGTGTCATCCGTATGGCTTCAAGCCGTGCTACGGGTGCAAAAGTTTCCTCAAAATCGATACCTTCGACTTGAGTGTAACCTTGGGCCACTAACCTAGCTTTATTCCTAACAACATTACCCGACTCATCCAACTTGTTCCTAAAAATCCATTTAGTACCAATTGTTGGTCTATCATGGGGCCTAGGAATAAGATGCCAAACTTTGTTGCGCTCGAATTGATTGAGCTCCTCTTGCATGGCAAACAACCAATATGAGTCGCCCTCGGCTTCGAGGATGTTCTTTGGTTCAAAATGAGAAATAAATGCATAGTTCCCACAAAGATCATGAAGTTTAGAACGAGTAGTTACCCCTTTTGATACTTCACCTATAATAAGATCTTTGGGATGATGTGGTGTGAATCTCCAATCCTTTGGAAGTGGTTGTGATGGGTCCACTTCAACTTCTTGAACTTCACTTTCCTCATCAACTTTAGGCATGTCTTCTAGTGTAGGTGAATCCTTCAAAGTAATTTTCTCCTTGTCTTCATTTAGGGAATCTATTTCTACAACATTCTCAACAAACACATTAGATTCCTCAAACTTTACATGTATAGATTCTTCAATAGTCAAGGATGACTTATTGAAGACTCTATAAGCTTTACTAGTGTTAGAATAACCAACAAAAATTGCTTCATATCATTTTGCATCAAATTTACCTAAATTATCTTTAGTATTTAAAACAAAACATTTACAACCAAAAACTTTAAAGTATGAAACATTTGGTTTTCTTGAATAATAAATCTCAAAAGATATTTTAGAAGTGTTTTTGCATAAGAAAACCCTATTTGATATGTAGCAAGAAGTGTTTACGGCCTCAACCCATAGGTATTGAGGGAGACCGTTGATTGAGTTTGAACCTGCACAAAAATATAGAATTTCAGAACTTTAAAATAAAGAGTGCAATTGCTCAATTCTACCGCAATAGCAAGTGGCTATGCGGGTCGTGATCCACAAGGAGAGACTAGCGATGGAAGCTTTTTAGTAAGTTCTCTTTTAGACTACAATTAATGGTTAAAGTTCTTCTTTAGTTCTTTAAAAGAAAAAGAGAAAAATTAGGTTAAAGTGAGTTAGGGAGAAAGTGGTAGATTGAGAAGGTGGGAAAAATGAAAAATGGATTATATACAAAGAAATTGAAAAGGGTGATAAAAATGGTTGAAGATTGTGATATTGAAACTAAAGAATAAAAGAAAAGAAAGACAACCTAAAAATTACTTACCTCTTCAGTGCTCATATACCTTGGATTCGTTGCGACGACTTACCTTGTCTTTGAAGGTAATCAAGCATGGCGTATAGGATCTTCCCCATTCTCGATCTACACTACGAATAAAAGGGCAAGCTAAACTAATAAAGAATGGTTATTCATTACCATAGGCCATCAAGGACACTAGCAATGGCGAAGCAGTCTCGAGGCTATCAGATTCACTTGGATTACAAACACATCAGAGGAAAGTAAACGAAAACAAGAATAAAGAAGAAAAAGAAACTTCGATTCGATTCTAATAACAATGAAAGAAAAGACTTACTTACACTGGTGTCACCCTCAGTACAAGATTGATCTCCTTCCTCCATGAAGCTCGTTTCTCCTCTAAGTTACATAAAGAAAAGTAAAAATTACATGAAAGAAAATAAAAAACCTAAGTTACAAACTACAAATTAGCCTAAATTCTACTCTTTACTTGGTCGTCCCCCTGTAAGCTCTGAAAATCCCAGTATTTATAGGCAAAACCCAACCTATGAGAGTGTATGAAGATAGGGGGAGCAAACGCTCCCCCTATCTCTCCAACAAAGCCGCGAAAACGCGGCCAGGGTATGGCCAGGTGGCCACACCCTGTTGGTGGTAATCCCTGGTTTCGCGTTCTGGCTTTATCTTCAGCTGGATTTCTCGTTACAGCTCCGGAATTATGATAAAATGGCCTTTGATCTTTGGCTTCAACCGCTTGATTTGGGATGATTCATTTCAACCGATTTTCAACCTCTCTGATTTGCCAAGTTTGCCCTGATTCCCTGATTTCAAATTTATTCTGATTTAATTCAGAATTTGATGGGCTTTTGGGCTCATTTCTCTTTACTCTCCTTTAGGAATGGGCCTGCAAATAAATTAAACAATAGTTAGGAAAAGCAGAGTTTATTCTATAATAGAATATGATAATAAATATGCAATATTAGCGACCGATCACACCCCCATACCTATCTTTTGCTCGTCCTCGAGCAAAACAACTATACTAAAGATTATTAGACTACTTTCGCAGGTCACGCGATTGCACTGAGCATGTGCAACAAGCCGTTAAACCTCTAGGTTTCCTCTAGAGGACGAGTTTTGTCTCGTGAGGGTTTTCAGTGTATTACACCCAAAAAATCCATAAAGAAAGAGAAACAAAGAGTTAGTATTTTCGAAAAGCATTTTGAAAGAGAAAAATATTTGAAATATAATTGCAAGATTTAAGTAATCTATAAGTTATAGGAAAACTGAATTTTTCATTCCTAAACTTAGTCTTTATTCAAAAATTTGTTATCAATCAAAGTAAGGAGTCAAATTGTACTTCTCATCTAGTCTATTACTTTACCCTATATCATATATACCTTGTGACCGTGAAAATTTTGACTAAGGGTTCTTTAACTCTAACACTTATGCCTTATTTATATATATATATATATATATATATATATATATACATATATATATATATATACATATATATATATATATATATATATATATATATATACATATATATATATATATATAGATATATATATTTGGTGGTATCATTCCTTAGTTCTTTTAGACTTTCTAATCTGCCCATGTAACGAGCCTTTAATCGATGACTCCCAAGCCAAACGGTCTTAGGGCACCGGGTGAGAAAACACCCTGAGGACTTAAGGACTCGAGCAAACAAGGCCACAAAACTAAGGATTTTATTATATGAACCACTTTTAGGCATGAATACTTATGCTTTATTTGGCACAAATACCTGCTTAATCAGAGGATTTATATATATATTTTTTTCTCAAACTTATCTAATCATCTTTCGCATAAATACTAAGGCTTGCTTAGGCCAAAGTACCTAGCTAATCAATAATTAGATTTGTTCATCTTTCATAGATATATATATATATATATATATTTATAAGGCATAAGAATTTTTGTTTTTAACCCTAAGTGTGTAAGTGTATGAAGTGTGCATATTTCATTAAGGTAAAGATGAAGACTAAATTACTTTGACAAATTATCTTCCTAACCCTAAAAATCAAACAAATAATCTTATTTTGACCAAGTTTAAGAAATCCTAATTTTGATTTTCCTATTCCTTAAAATTGACTCAATTTCTTACAAAAAATATGTCAAAATATTTCTATTTTCAAAAAGTTTTTAAAAGTAAAGAAAATGTTAAAAAAATTTTTTAATAAAAAGAAAAACCTAAGTTATGTTAGAACCCTCCCCCACACCTATCTCATGCATTGTTCTCAATGTATGAATTAATGTATAGATGCATGAAAAAGAAGAAAGGGAAGGAAAATGTTACCTTAAGGTGGTGGTTCCGGTGGTGGTCTGATTGGTCCACGAAATGAAGCCCAATCGAATTTTCGTGGAGTTCGGAGGATTCCACCAGAAATCTCTTATATATAACACACTAAAATGATGTATATATGAACGTTTTTTATTAAAAATTTAACCCCATCTAATTTTCAAATTCCATAATTAATTTCGGAGTCAATTTTGTCAACCGCCTTGTCCCAAAATAGAGTGCGAAAAGATAGAATGATTGACTTGGACTCAGGAAGTACTGGAACTAAAACCGACTCAGGAAAGTGACTTAAGTCAAGTAAAGATTCAGGAGTCGAGATTGGCTCAGGAAGTGGGTCCAAATCAAGAAGTTGAAACTCAAGTCCACATTCAGTTTCCCACAATGGAATGTGACTTAATATTGGTGATTCAAGTTCAAGAATGACAGGTGTGGGAATCAAAACTGACTCTAAAATATTACTCAGTCGGGTAACAAAACAGGAGTCAATATTGATTCGGGAATTTGAACTGGATCACAAATTTGAGAATCTAGGTCACATTTCTCATTGAGTTCAATTTCATAAAAATGAGAACTTGCCAATTTGTTAATAGGACTTTCAAAAGTATGAAATTGGTCAAGTTCAATATGATGATCATCAAAGATGGGTGATTCAATTTCATGATGAATTGGCACAGGATCCAATGTTGACTCGGAAAAAAGATTGAAATCAAGTGAAGACACCGGAGTCATTATTGAATCAGGAAGTAGAATTGAATCACTAAGTTGAGGTTCAGGATCATAATCATTCTCAAGTTCTTTTTCAGGAAAGGAATAACTTGCCAAACTGTCAATATCATTTTCAAAATTTGGAGTTTGGGCAAGTTCAAATGATTGTGCTGAAATGGAACCTTGTTTTTCAAAATAACATGACTCTTCAGCTCTAACAGAATGGTTAACGACATCAGAACTGGCCAAACAGTGAGAACGTAGAGTTTGGACCATCATATCTATGTCATGATTACGAGCGCTTTGAGCCCGAGTCATGGCTTCAAGCATCTTTTCATAGTTGATAGGTTCATCATTTTGTTGCAATTGGTCTTGAAAAGATGAAGTATTATTTTGGAATTGGTGGTAAAATTGTGAGTCCATCAGATTTTGTGATTGTTATTTGGACTCACGCATACTCATTTCCAAAATTGATGGTTTTCTATATTGGACTGGTGGAACTGAGTATGAATCTTGGAAATATTGTGGACAAGGTGGATAAGGAGGACAAGTTGGTTGAAAATTGGACTCGAGAGAGGTGAATCCCCATTTTGACTCTGTGAAGAGTTAAAATTATTCTGGAAATTATGGTTATAAGATTGGGGGCATGGGTTATATTGATTCGGATAAGACCAATCCGGCACACTAGGTTGGTTAAAGTTATGATATGCGGGGTGGGTGATATCTGAAAAAGAGGTTGGGGTGTAATGATAGGTAGTAAAAAATGCATAATTGTCATCACATTTACTATCACATTTTCATATTTATTCATATAATCATGCACTATTAACTAATATTTTATTATTTATTGTGTGCAGGCCTTGAGTAATAAAAATAAAGGAATAAAGCCTTAAAAGAAGCCCAAAAGCCCATGTTCAAGCCCAATGCAAAAGTTGCAATTATCAAATGTCAAAATTGCAATTACTAAGGGCAATAGTTGCAAATACTAAAAGAAGATGGAAGGATAGACTTTATTCAACCCTAAATGCTTGCAGGATGAGGATAAAAGCCAAAGAAGAGAGTGCAAAGATAACAAATTTGTTGTTAAAAGATATTGAAAGATTTGGATTTAGGGTAACTTGCTTCCCAAGTTATCCCGAAATCTCAAAATAAAGAGTCAGGATACAACTTCCAAACGGATAAACCCAGATGGACGGACCAGAGGAGGCCACGCGCGAAAGCGCGTGGCCAGCAGACACCACTTGGCCGCGGAAAGCCGCGTTTCCGCGGCAATCCAGATAAGACTGGCCAACTGTTTTCGTGGAGGAATCGTACTGGGACTCTACTTCGTTCTGCACCTATAAATACCCCTGCAGAGCAACAGAGAAGAGCGTCCAGCGCAGTACAGAGCCAAATCTAGGGTTTTTAGGCTAGTTTGTAGTTTAGGTTTTTATTTTCTTTTTGTAATTTTTATTTTTCCTTTATGTAACTGAGAGTAGAGGATGCTTTCATGGAGGAAGGAGACATGCTTGTACTGAGGTGACATCGGTGTAAGTCAAACTTTTCTTCCATTGTTAATAGAATCAACTCAAGGTTTGTTTTTGTTATTTTATTCTTGTTTTATTTTTGTTCTTCTATTCTTGTTTTATTTTATTGTTTCTCTCTGATGTCTTGCAAACCATGAGATCTGATCGCTTCGAGACTGCTTAGCAAAGAAGTGCCCTTGATGGCCTATGGTGATGAACAGATCCTATACGCCATGCTTGATCGCCTTCAAAGAAAGGTAAGTCGTTGCAACGGAACAAAGGTAAACAGGGCAGAAGAGGTAGGTATGTGTTTTTAGTTTATAATTTTCTTTTCTTTCTTTAGTTTAGATAACCAACTCCACATCTTTCCAATTTCCTTCACACTTCTCATTGTAAATACCATTGTAAATACTAAAATAAATAAAAAAGAGATAACTTACTAGACAAGCTTCCATCGCTAGTCCCTCCCTGAGGATCACGACCCGCATAGCCATTGCTACAGCGGATTAGAATTGAGCACCTTGCACATCTTTATTTCTAAATCTAATATTCTATATTTTGTGTGCAGGTAAAATCTCAATCAAAATTTTGGCGCCGTTGCCGGGGAGGGACGGTAAGTAATCTCTAAAAATAAATAAATAAATAAATAACTAATTCTTTTATTCTTTCTGTTTGCAGGTTTGGAGAACAGGAAAACTAATAGCAGTAAGGACACTCTGTGCCTCTGCCCTCGAAGGCAGAGCAGCAAAGCGTACTATAGTGCCGCGCAAACGCGGCAATAGCCGCGTTTCCGCGGCCTTAGTAGTGAACTACTCACTAAGGTTTCTGCAAGTTGCTGTAAATTGAAAGATTTGTTTACTGCTCTGTTAAAATTTGCTCTGTGATAAACCTGTACACTGCTAATTAATTAACAGTAACCTATTTGTTGAAAAAAAAAATTAGACTCTTGCATATAGGCACGTGTCTATTTAATTTTTTTAATTTTTGTTGAAGAGTGCTGGAGACAAGGTACGTTCGCATTGCATATAGACTAGGAAGCACCCTTGGCTGATTTACTGCTTTTGAGTGAATATTTGTCTATTTCTTTACACGTGCACCAAATTGACTTAAGGGCTTGTCCTATAAATAAGATAAGGTGGGGAAGTCATTACCCTCCCTTAGCCCACAAACAATCTCCTCACTCACTAACCCAAGCCTAACTAAAAAATGAGTAGACGTTGGCCCTAGGGACATCTCGGACTCAATTAGGAGATTATCCTAAGAGGGAACAGTGTTGGAATTTGACTCCTGCCAAATCAGTGTCTAGGAAGGGGATTGAGGGCCGAAAGCCCGAAGATTGGTGGTTATTTAATTAAGGAACGTCTTTGACGGAAAACCTCCCACCAATCTTTCCCTGACCTGGCTGATTAACTTGTGGTCAAAGTCTGCACCCTACCTCCCGTGGACAGTCTAACCAGTTAGGAGTCGTCTAGGTCATAGGTCTACCCTAACTTAGGTTAGAATTTTTTCTTTTTTGTTTGCTTATTTTTTTTTGTTTTTTGTTTTGTTTGTGTTTTATTGTGTGATATGGCTTATAACAACAATTTTTCCAATTTCAATCCATATTACACACCAACCTCTTTTTCGGAAATTACCAACCCGGCATATCATAACTTTAACCAACCTAGTGTGCCAGATTGGTCTTATCCGAATCATTACATGCCCCAGTCCCAATACTATGAAAAAGATTGGAATACTCATCACTACTCTTCACAGAGTCAATGGGGATACAACACCCCTGAGTCATATGGTCAACCACATTTTCTACCATTATCTTCATATACGTCTTTTCCCACATCACCAATGTTTCAGTCCTCCAATGATCCATTTGATGGGTTAGAAGAAAAAGTGGATCGTTTGCAAGATATAATGAATGATCAAATTTCTAGACTTTCAAACATTCTTGAGCTAACCAACCAAGTTGATAGGAACCAAGAATCATTCTGTCTAGAAGACTTTGATCAAAATTCAATTTCATCACATCAATATGAACTTGATCAATCCCAATCCTTGAACAAATTGGCTAGTTTTAATTTCAATGAAATTGAATTAGATTGTGAATGTGAACCCGATCCCCAACTTTGCGATTCAGTTTCCATCTTCGAATCTATGTTGACTCCGGTATTCTTACCCAATTTGGACCAATTTTCTGAGCCAACATTTATTCCCGTACCCATAGATCATGAAATTGAATCACCCATTTTTGATGATCATCATATTGAACTTGACCAATTTCATACTTTTGAAAGTCCCATTGACAAATTGGCAAGTTCTCATTTTTATGAGATTGAACCCAATGAGATATGTGACCTTGATTCTCAAATTTGTTGTGATCGAGTTCAAATTCTCGAATCAATATTGACTCCTGTTCTGTTACCAGATTTAGGTAATATTTTAGAGTCAGTTTTGATTCCCACACCTGTCATTCTTGAACTTGAATCACCAATAGTAAGTCGCATTCCATTGTGGGAAAATGATTGTGGACTTGAGTTTCAATTCTTGGACTTGGACTCAACGCTTGAACCAAAACTAACTCTCGAACCCCATGTCAATTTTCCCGAGTTTGTATTGAATCCTGAACCTATCATTCTTAAGTCCAAGTCAACCATTCTACCAAGTCACATTCTTTTGTTGGACATAGGTATAGACCATGATGACTCTGTGATGATTTTCCAGGACTGGTCATGTAAAGGAAGTAAGTTTCACGATAGGATCTTCTATGATCCTATTCATACTGGGGATTGTAAACATGTAAATAGAAAAGAGGTCAATAAAGGTAGGTTCCGTGAACTACCACATTATCTTGATTGAGCCGCATTCCGTGGACCAATTAGACCACCACCGGAACCACCACCTTGAGGTAACATCTGCCTTCCCTTTCTTCTTTTCATGCATACATGCATTCATTCATACATTGAGGACAATGCATGAGATAAGTGTGGGGGGAGGCTTTACTAACATACTAACATAGGTAGAAACTAATAAAAATTTTTGCTAATAAAAAAAATTTGCTAAAAAAAAAATTTAAAAAAAAGGACAGTATTTTGACTTATCTTTTGAAAGAAATCTAAGTTAGTCTTAAGAATTAGGAAAATCATGATTAGAATTTCTACAAACTTGGTCAAAATAAATAAATTGTTGAATTTTTAGGTATAGGAGGAGAAATTGAATAAGTAATTAGTCTTGATTTTTACCTTAATAAAATGTGCATACCTAATGCATATCTAGGATTCTAAGACAAAGACCCTTGTGCCTCAAATATAAAAAAATATAAAAATAAAAAATAAAAAAATAAAAATCACTAATTAAGCTGGATACATGTGCCTCAAGAAGCATAAGTATTCACGCCTAAAGGTGAGTTTATAAATAAGCGTCCTTAGTTTTGTGGCCTAGTTCACTCGAATTTGAGTCCGTGGGGTGTTTTCTCACCCGGTGCCCTAAAACCAACCAGTTTGGGAGCCACCGACTTTAAGTTCGCTACATGGGTGGATTAGAAAGCCTAAGAAAATTAAGAAATATTATATATGTATTAACACATCTAATAGTCAATTAGTTAGGTATGAGGGCCTCAAGAAGCCTTGCTACTTACACGAAAGAAATTAGATGAGTTATACATATTAAAAAAAAATAAAAAAAAGAAAGAAAAAAATATAATAATAATAATAAAGAGGCATGAGAGTCCAAGTTAAGGAATTCCTAGTAAAAATTCACAAGGATGCATATGACTTAGGCTAACGAAAAAGACTATACAAACATTCAATTTTGACCCTTACCTAAAAAGGAAAACAATTTACTATATAAAGACTAAGTTTAAAGAATGAATAAAAATGATAATCCTAAAACTTATAGATTACTGTTGACTGAGATTTCCTGCACACAAAATATAATATTTTAGTTTTAAGAATATGATGTGCAAGTCTCAATTCTAATCCGCGGTAGCAGGCTATGCGGGTCGTGATCCTCAGGGAGGGACTGCGATGGAAGCGTTAAGCAAGTTATCACTTTTTTTTCTTTTTATTATTAGCAGTGGTATTTACAATGAATAGTATTTACAATGAAGTGAAGAAAAGAATTGTGGAAGATGTGGATCAAAACTAAAGAAAGAAAATAAAGAAAACACGTACGAACCTCTTCAGCCTGCTTACCTTTGATCCGTGCGATGATTTACCTTTTCTCGGAAGACTTGCAAGTATGGAGTATAGGAAGTTAATCGCCATAAGCCATCAAGGGATCTTCGTTGGCTAGGCAGTCTCGAAGCAGTTGGGTCTCATTGTTCACAAGGCATTAGAGAACAAATAGAAGAAAGAAAATAGAAACAGAGAAACACAAGAATAAACAAGAGATAAAAAACATAAAATAATAACAAAAACGAACCTTAAACGGATTTCATTAACAATGGAAGATAAGCGGGCTTATACCGCTGTCACCTCAGTACAAGCGAAGACTCCATCCTCCATGAAAGTTTCCTCCACTCTCAGTTACAAAATTTACAAAATAAAAACGAAAATAAAATCTAACCTAAAAACTAAACCCTAGCTTTTGGCCCTTGGCTTGCCTCTGGACTACTCTGTACGTTGCACTACAGGGGGTATTTATAGGTGCAGAAGGTCGAAGAGTCCCAGATAAAGTCGCCCACGAAATCTGGTATCCAGATAACATCAAAGTGCCGCAGAAACTGGGATTTTGCCGTGGAATTGCGGCATTTCTAGGGAATCTGGCCACACGCTTTGACGCGTGGCTTCTTCTGGTCCGTCCATCTGGGCGCCTGCTTTTGGAAGCTGCATCCTAGCTCTTTATCGTGGAATATGGATATAACTTGGGAATCAAGTTATCTAGATTTGGAATTCTCCCAATCTCTTTTGAACAAATTTCCTTATCTCTGCATCTTATCTTTGGCTTTTATCCTCATCTGCAAGAGTTTAGGGTTGGGTAGAAGTCTATCCTTCCCTCATCTTTGATATTTGCAACTTTAGCCCTTGCATAATTGTACTTTGACAATTGATATTTGCACTTTTACTCTTGGGCTTCAAATATGGGCTTGGATCTGGGCTTTTGGGCTCTTTAAGCTTTATTTATTATTAAAATAATAATTCGAGGCCTGCACACAATAAATTATAAATTATTAATAATTGTGCAGAATTAAATGAATAAATATGAAAATGTGATGGTAAATATGATGATAAAAATGCACTTTTCACTACCAATCAATTACTTAGTCTCTTCAAACATATTTCAAATATTTTCCTTTTTATGGATTTTGTGGGTGTAATCCGCTGAAAACCCTCACGAGATAACACTCGTCCTTTAGGGTAACCTAGGGGTTTAACGGCTTGTTGCACGTGCTAAGTGCAACCGTGATTCCTACGAAAGTGAGTTAGCTAGTTTAGTTTTTCTTTTTCTTTTTGATTTTTACTCGAGGACGAGCAAAAAGATAAGTGTGGGGGTGTGATAGGTAGTAAAAAATGCATAATTGTCATCACATTTACTATCACATTTTCATATTTATTCATATAATCATGCACTATTAACTAATATTTTATTATTTATTGTGTGCAGGCCTTCAGTAATAAAAATAAAGGAATAAAGCCTTAAAAGAAGCCCAAAAGCCCATGTTCAAGCCCAATGCAAAAGTTGCAATTATCAAATGTCAAAATTGAAATTACTAAGGGCAATAGTTGCAAATACTAAAAGAAGAGGGAAGGATAGACTTCTATTTAACCCTAAATGCTTGCAGGATGAGGATAAAAGCCAAAGAAGAGAGTGCAAAGATAACAAATTCGTTGTTAAAAGATATTGGAAGATTTGGATTTAGGGAAACTTGCTTCCCAAGTTATCCCGAAATCTCAAAATAAAGAGTCAGGATACAACTTCCAAATGGATAAACCCAGATGGACGGACCAGAGGAGGCCACGCGCGAAAGCGCGTGGCCAGCAGACACCACTTGGCCGCGGAAAGCCGCGTTTCCGCGGCAATCCAGATAAGACTGGCCAACTGTTTTTGTGGAGGAATCGTACTGGGACTCTACTTCCTTCTGCACCTATAAATACCCCTGCGAGCAACAGAGAAGAGCGTCCAGCGCAGTACAGAGCCAAATCTAGGGTTTTTAGGCTAGTTTGTAGTTTAGGTTTTTATTTCTTATTGTAATTTTTATTTTTTCTTTATGTAACTGAGAGTAGAGGATGCTTTCATGGAGGAAGGAGATCATGCTTGTACTGAGGTGACATCGATGTAAGTCAAACTTTTCTTCCATTGTTAATAGAATCAACTCAAGGTTTGTTTTTGTTATTTTATTCTCGTTTTATTTTTGTTCTTCTATTCTTGTTTTATTTTATTGTTTCTCTCTGATGTCTTGCAAACCATGAGATCTGATCGCTTCGAGACTGCTTAGCAAAGAAGTGCCCTTGATGGCCTATGGTGATGAACAGATTCTATACGCCATGCTTGATCGCCTTCAAAGAAAGGTAAGTCGTTGCAACGGAACAAAGGTAACAGGACAGAAGAGGTAGGTATGTGTTTTTTAGTTTATAATTTTCTTTTCTTTCTTTAGTTTAGATAACCAACTCCACATCTTTCCAATTTCCTTCACACTTCTCATTGTAAATACCATTGTAATTACTAAAATAAATAAAAAAGAGATAACTTACTAAACAAGCTTCCATCGCTAGTCCCTCCCTGAGGATCACGACCCGCATAGCCATTGCTACAGTGGATTAGAATTGAGCACCTTGCACATCTTTACTTCTAAATCTAATATTCTATATTTGTGTGCAGGTAAAATCTCAATCAAAATTGTGGCGCCGTTGCCGGGGAGGGACGGTAAGTATTCTCTATAAATAAATAAATAAATAACTAATTCTTTTATTCTTTCTGTTTGCAGGTTTGGAGAACAGAAAAACTAACAGCAGCAAGGACATATAGCAACTCTGTGCCTCTGCCCTCGAAGGCAGAGTAGCAGAGCCTACTATAGTGCTGCGCAAACGCGGCAATAGCCGCGTTTCCGCGGCCTTAGTAGTGAACTACTCACTAAGGTTTCTGCAGGTTGCTGTAAATTGAAAGATTTGTTTACTGCTCTGTTAAAATTTGCTCTGTGATAAACCTGTACACTGCTAATTAATTAACAGTAACCTATTTGTTGAAAAAAAAAATTAGACTCTTGCATATAGGCACGTGTCTATTTAATTTTTTTAATTTTTGTTGAAGAGTGCTGGAGACAAGGTACGTTCGCATTGCATATAGACTAGGAAGCACCCTTGGCTGATTTACTGCTTTGAGTGAATATTTGTCTATTGCTTTACACGTGCACCAAATTGACTTAAGGGCTTGTCCTATAAATAAGATAAGATGGGGAAGTCATTACCCTCCCTTAGCCCACAAACAATCTCCTCACTCACTAACCCAAGCCTAACTAAAAAATGAGTAGACGTTGGCCCTAGGGACATCTCGGACTCAATTAGGAGATTATCCTAAGGGGGAACAATATTGGAATTTGACTCCTGCCAAATCAGTGTCTAGGAAGGGGATTGAGGCCGAAAGCCCGAAGATTGGTGGTTATTTAATTAAGGAACGTCTTTGACGGAAACCTCCCACCAATCTTGCCCTGACCTGGCTGATTAACTTGTGGTCAAAGTCTGCACCCTACCTCCCGTGGACAGTCTAACCAGTTAGGAGTCGTCTAGGTCATAGGTCTACCCTAACTTAGGTTAGAATTTTTTCTTTTTTGTTTGCTTATTTTTTTTTTGTTTTTTGTTTGTGTTTTATTGTGTGATATGGCTTATAACAACAATTTTATCTTCAGCTGGATTTCTCGTTACAGCTCCGGAATTATGATAAAATAGCCTTTGATTTTTGGCTTCAACCGTTTGATTTGGGATGATTCATTTCAACCGTTTTTCAACCTCTCTGATTTGTCAAGATTTGCCCTGATTCCCTGATTTCGAATTTATTTTGATTTAATTCAGAATTTGATGGGCTTTTTGGGCTCATTTCTCTTTACTCTCCTTTAGGAATAGGCCTGCAAATAAATTAAACAATAGTTAGAAAAAGCAGAGTTTATTCTATAATAGATATGAGAATATGATAATAAATATGCAATATTAGCGACCGATCAACCGTACTCATTTATCATTGTCCTAGCCATCTCTTGTAATGTACGATTTTTCCTCTCAACGACTCCATTTTGTTGTGGAGTTCTAGGATAAGATAGTTCATACTTTTTTCCATGTTCTTCACAAAAAGTGGTAAAAGGTTGGTTATTGAATTCACCACCTCTATCACTTCTTATTCTTAAAATAGAAGAATCTTTTTTCTTTTCAACTCTTTTCTTAAAGGCTTGAAAATGTGAAAAGGCTTGATTTTTATGTTCTAAAAAGAAAACCCAAGTAAAACGAGAGAAATCATTAACTAAAACCAAAGCAAAACGATTCCCACTTAGACTTTTGGTTTTAGTAGGACCAAACAAATCCATATGGGTCAACTCCAACGTGTTGGCCCAAAGGCCTATCACTCTAGTTTTGATGATGATCAACTCATGTAGTTATATTTGCTAATGATCTTGTTTAATTAGTGACAGATTCTTTATCAAGATCTTAGTAGGTGCAAAGCTCAACAAAGGATTAAATGTCAAGATTTGAAGCTAGCACGGGGTGATCCAAGGAGCTTTGGATCAAGCTTTGACCAAGTCAAGAAGATGAGAAGCCTTCAAGGGAAGACTTCAAGAAGATGAAGACTTGTGTCTAGGTATAAGATTTTATTTTTGTTTTAGTTAAAATGTAAAGGATAGAATAGTTGGTGGATTGCTCAAGTCATATCACACACACACTCTTGATAGAATTATTTTCATGATAAAAATTTCATTTCATAAAAGATTTTCTTGTTAAGAAAAGATTTTCATTGTGACAAAATTCTATTTGGTTCTTGGTATTTCAAGTTTACATATCTTATATCCAAAACCAAGTTTAGTGCTTTATGTCAAAAACTAGATATTTCATCTTGATTGTGTAGTGGATCATATCCATACACACTATGCCTTAAAGTATATCTTGTTTTTGTATTTGATGAAAATTTGGAAAAACATGTTGTTTTAGAAAAACAGTTTTTATTATGAGCCAATATTTCCAAGTTAAAAAAAATAGTCAAATCTTTAATAACATGCCTTGATTTTGTGCAAGCATGTTTCTATATCATAAAACTATTTTTTGTAGAATTTTTAAGTATTTATGGGATTTTTTATTAAGCCAAAAAGACCAATCTTTAATCCCAAAATTTCTGGTTCTGGCAGTTCTGATTTTTCAGAACTGACAGTGGCCGGTCGACCGGGTCGGTCGACCGGACGTGCACAGACGTGCACGCCTATGTGCACTGGAGAACGGTCGACCGTGCCGGTCGACCGCTTCAGAGAGTCTGCTCTCTGGAAATTCCGGTCGACCGCACCGGTCGACCGACAGAGAAGTAATTCTCTGCTCCAGGTGCGTGGTCGACCGGGCCGGTCGACCGGAGGCTCCAACGGTCGGATTCTTGACCGTTGGCGGTCGACCGGACCGGTCGACCGGAAGCTCTGACAGAGCCCAACGGTCAGATTTTTCTGGCCTCTATAAAAGGGGTTTTTGTCATTGTTTTGAGCTAAGATTTTAGGAGAGCTTTTGTCCAGTTATTTCCATTCTTTTAGCAGAGTTTTCTCCACAAAAAAGAGTGCCAATATTTCCTATCAAAAGGGATTTTATCAAGAGAGTGTTTATTGTGATTTCTTGAGTTTTCCATCAAAGTTCTTTCCTTGATTTCTCACACTACACTTGAGCATCCATAGTTATATCTATCCTATAGGAGAGTGTTGTAGTGAGAGTTTTGTTAGGTGATCAAGTGTTTAGATCACCAAGATCTTTCTTTGTATTTGAGGAAGCGGGCAAGTGTGCTCGCGGTGTTTTGAGTTCGGGTGCGGACTTGTTGTACGAGGTGCGGCCTCGACGAGCCGGTGGGCTTGTGGTGTGTAAGGGACTTTGGGAGTCCGAGGGCTTGTAGGTGTTGCGGCACCAAGGAGAGATCCGGTTGGATCGTGCATAGTGGAAATCCTTCGTGTGTCGAAGGCGGGGATGTAGAGCAAGTGTGCTCGAACCTCGAAACAAACCCTTTGTGTTTGCGATTGCTCACTCTTGCTCTCTTACTCTTTTATCTCACTTATATCTTGCATTACTTTATAGTCTTTATCTCTTATATGCATGATATACCTTTGTGCTCATAATTGCTATACTTGCTTGGGATTGTTATTAACACTAGTATTCAACCAAGAGAGCCAACGCGGCACCTCAACCCATTCAAGGGGAATCTAGAGGAGTTTGTCCAGAGCCTCGCAAGGGGAATTTGGCAACACTCTTGTGTTATACATAAGTGTTCAATTAAAAGAAGTTTAATTTGGTCAACTTAGTTTTAATTCCGCATTATTTGTTCATAAGTGACCATTAGATTAGCCATCACCTATTCACCCCCCTCTAGGTGATCTTACAATTGGTATCAGAGCCAAGTGCTCTTGATATTAGGTCTAACAACCTAGAGTTAAAGATCCTCATTTTTAGGCTAATCACAATATTTTGTACACACACCATGGAGTTCATGTCACCACCCACCTTTGACATCCTTAACATTAACATTTGGAAGGTTAAGATGTCATTGTACCTCAAGACCTTAGGCATTCATGTATATCTTGCTACTACTAATGATTCATATTTTAATAATAGCAAGTACTTTGAGGCTAATGCAAAAGCCCTTCATGCTATCAAGTCAACCCTAAATGATGATTATTTATCTAGGGTTTCTAATGTTGAATTGGCTTTTGTAGTATGGAACATCATCACCTCCCTCGGCGAAAAAGATCTATACTATGCAGGGAGTGACTCGGACGTTGGAAGCGACACCTCCAACACATGCTTTATGGTCCGAGGGGATGACCCCCTTGAGGTAAATTCCGAATCCGATGATGAGGACATGTCATATGATGAGCTATCTACTTTTTGTCATCTATTGCTTGAGAAATATGACATGATTAGAAAAGAAAATAAAAATTTGAAAAAGAACATTGCTTGCATGCATATAGAACAAGATTCATTTAGAAGTAGCATTGCGTGCTTAGAATTAGAAAATAATAATTTGAAAAAGAATTTTGATTGCATGCTTAAAGAAAATGATTCTTTTAAATCTAAGATTGCATGCTTAGAAAAGGAAAATAAAGATTTGAAAAATGAGAATGTTTCCTTGATTGCTAAATTGAATGATTTATGTGAAGGGAACACTATTTTGAAAAATAAGATTGATTTGGTGGAAAAACAAAAGGAAGATGTTTTTCAAGAAAATATTACTTTGAAAAGAAAATTTATTGAAAAAGGAAAAGATTTTGTTTCACAAAAGAAAAAGAAAATTGATCATATATCTCATCATACTTTACATGCCACCACAAATGAGATAAATGTTTTGAAAAATAAAATGGATAATTTGAGTTCAACTTTGAACTCTTGTGCATTTAATCATACTAAGTTGGAGTCAATGTTTTCAAAGAAACAAACTCCTCATGTTCATGCACATCACTCTCATCATTATGCTTATGTTGCACATCATGATCACAATCCTACACATAAGCATACTAAGGTGTACGTATGTACACATTGTGGCCGCAAAGGCCATTTAGCAAAATTTGTTTTGATAAGAAACCTCATTTATATTTTGCTAAGTATAAAAGATTTTGGGATCCTTACAATAAAGCTAACCCCAAAGGACCCAAGAAACTATGGGTACCAAAACCCCACCCTTTGATTTTGATGTAGGTGAGGGCTCTCACAAAACGTGAGAGGATTGGTGCCTTGATAGCGGATGCAATGGACATGATGGACAAACTTTTGGATGCATTGCTATCAAGGAAATTTTGGTGGGTCAACCACCATGCTAGGAGCTTTGGAGTTGGTAACAATTTCTAAACTCCTATTTCATTATGCACATGCTTTTAATTTCATGTATCATATAGCAATTTTTTTTTTGGGTGCTTCATGTGGAATTTACATGCTTAAATGTAGAATGTGTCAAAACTTGCATTTATACATATATGAATAGTGAACTACAATTGACTCATATATATTTGAACTTCATGCTCATTTGTATCCACTATATGCATGTGTATAGGCTAGTTTTGATGATTCGGTCATTATACTTGTTATGCCTATCCTTGATCTTACTTCATGTATATGTGTGTTTAATTTAAATCTAATAAATATACATGTATACCCCTTGAGTCATTTGCCTTCATGCAATATATATTGGACTCTTTTCATATTTGGGATATGTATGCATATTGTTAGAACTGGATAAATCATACATATACCATGAAGATTAGTATTTTAATAAATAATAATAAAAAAATGATTTTTCATGTTTTTGATTTGTACAACAAAATGTGATTTATGATCTTTTGGAGCTTGAATGACTATTTTCATAAAAATGCTATTTACATGATCTTTTGAACACTCATCTTTATGATACAAAATATTTTGAGCTTTATAGACCATGAGTGATTAAATCTTTATGTATTTAGCAATGCTTTATGAAAAATATATGATTTGGTTTAAGATGAAAAATAAGATTTTCATGAGATTCATGCTTCACTTTCGATTTTCATGAAGATACCATTTACATAACTTTTGATCACTCACCTTTAAGAAAATAGATAATATGAGCTTTATGGAATATGAGTGCTTGAACTTTTATGTATGTAGTATTATTCATGGAAAACATTTGACTTTGTATTTTTGAAGGATCTTTAACTAGTTTGTCAAAAATCCATTTAAACTAGTTATCTATTCTTCAAATTGATTCACATGATCCTATTTTAAATCATATGGATAAATTCTTTTGTATTCTCAAAATTTATTTGATGCTTCATGATTTGAATATTAGTTTAAATGTTAGTATTTGTCAACACTTGGATTTATACTTATACACATTATGGATCACAAATAAATCTATATATGATTGGATTTGAATGCTTATTTGTGCCCATTAGGTGTGCTAGTATAGCTTAAGTTTTGATGATTATTACATTTTAAACTTGTATTCCCATTTCGGATTTATGCTATGATCGTGTGCTTTCATTTTATGTATATGTTTGTCTTGCCAAAACATTAAGATATACATGGATACCTCTTGAGTCATTTGCCTTTCATGCAAATCTATAAATGGACTCAATTGTGTTTTAAGGATATGTATGTATACTTAATGTCTTGTCAAAACATACATATATCTTGAAATATAAATTTTTGTTTTTAATAAAATTTTTGTGATGGATTTCATGATTTCAAAATTTTAAGGAATATTGAGTTTATTGCTATTTTTCATGATACCATGTTCACATAACACTAGCACACTCACTTCTTTTTGATATGGACTTTATGGATAGAGTGCTTTTTAGTGCCTTGTGTTTCATTGATATTTCATGAAAAACTTTTGACTTATTCCTTGATTGAAGGATTCCGTACTAGTTGTTAAACACCTTCATTTAACTAGTTCGAATTCTTCATGTGGTAGATTTTATGATATATACACTTAAGCTTAATTTTCAATTGGTATCATTGGATAGTTTCAATTGGTATCAATATGACCTCTTATTGTGTATACTCATATGTTGTTCTTTCATATATGTATGTATCTACTTAAATTGGTATACTCTTTTCATACATATATATGATTGTTGTGTGCTTGTATTAAAATGGATTTATATTTTAAAGCACTATAGTTGTTAATGCTAAGCTTACTTCAAATCTTAGTTATTTTAAAGCTTATGCATTGTATTTCAAAATTGGTATCAAAATTCAAAATTTGATGTTCTACATTTGGTAACTTAAAAGAAAGTTGTGTATTTTAAGATATTTCAAAATTTTATTTCATAAGAAAAGTTCAAAATTTTGTCTTGTTAAAGAAATGTTCAAAATTTTTGATTTGTATTTCCTATATGCAAGGAGAGCTTAACATCTCTCTTACATATGGATTCATGTTGAGTATATTATAAATTGAGGAGCTTGACAACTCTTCTTTATATGATATACGTGTGTAGGGGGAGCTTCACATCTCCTCTTATGCATTACATAATATGTGTTATGTAAGTTAGGGCTTGTCATCCCTTCTTCATGTAATGCATATGTGTAGGGAAGTTAACTTAGCGTCTTCCTCTTCATGAATGTATATCGCATATAAATCTTATTGATTGATTTGATTTTACCCTCCTTGATTTCCTTATTTTTGACAAAAAGGGGGAGAAAATTTGTTTGATGATTTGAACTTTGAACCCTTTGTTGATGATTGACAAAAAGGGGGAGAAGTATTTGAGTTATATGCATGATTTCCTTAAGGGGGAGAAGTATTTGTTCCTTAAGGGGGAGAAAGATTTGAGATTTTGAGTTTTTATACTTGTGCTTTTACTCATGCATAGCAATAACTTGAGAAAAAGATTTGTGCATTCATTTGCATACATATTTATGTGCTTTAATGTCATATCTATTTATTTCTAGTGATGCATGAGTTAAGGGGGAGCTTCTTTGAAGCTTTACTTTAATCCATGCATATATAACTTCATGAGTTTTGTCATCATCAAAAAGGGGGAGATTGTTGGCCCAAAGGCCTATCACTCTAGTTTTGATGATGATCAACTCATGTAGTTATATTTGCTAATGATCTTGTTTAATTAGTGACAGATTCTTTATCAAGATCTTAGTAGGTGCAAAGCTCAACAAAGGATTAAATGTCAAGATTTGGAGCTAGCACGGGGTGATCCAAGGAGCTTTGGATCAAGCTTGGACCAAGTCAAGAAGATGAGAAGCCTTCAAGGGAAGACTTCAAGAAGATGAAGACTTGTGTCTAGGTATAAGATTTTGTTTTTGTTTTAGTTAAAATGTAAAGGATAGAATAGTTGGTGGATTGCTCAAGTCATATCACACACACACTCTTGATAGAATTGTTTTCATGATAAAAATTTCATTTCATAAAATATTTTCTTGTTAAGAAAAGATTTTCATTGTGACAAAATTCTATTTGGTTCTTGGTATTTCAAGTTTACATATCTTATATCCAAAACCAAGTTTAGTGCTTTATGTCAAAAACTAGATATTTCATCTTGATTGTGTAGTGGATCATATCCATACACACTATGCCTTAAAGTATATCTTGTTTTTGTATTTGATGAAAATTTGGAAAAACATGTTGTTTTAGAAAAACAGTTTTTATTATGAGCCAATATTTCCAAGTTAAAAAAATAGTCAAATCTTTAATAACATGCCTTGATTTTGTGCAAGCGTGTTTCTATATCATAAAACTATTTTTTGTAGAATTTCTAAGTATTTATGGGATTTTTTATTAAGCCAAAAAGACCAATCTTTAATCCCAAATTTTCTGGTTCTGGCAGTTCTGATTTTTCAGAACTGACAGTGGAAGGTCGACCGGGTCGGTCGACCGGACGTGCACAGACGTGCATGCCTGTGTGCACTGGAGAACGGTCGACCGTGCCGGTCGACCGCTTCAGAGAGTCTGCTCTCTGGAAATTCCGGTCGACCGCACCGGTCGACCGACAGAGAAGTAATTCTCTGCTCCAGGTGCGCGGTCGACCGGGCCGGTCGACCGGAGGCTCCAACGGTCGTATTCTTGACCGTTGGCGGTCGACCGGACCGGTCGACCGGAAGCTCTGACAGAGCCCAACGGTCAGATTTTTCTGGCCTCTATAAAAGGGATTTTTGTCATTGTTTTGAGCTAAGATTTTAGGAGAGCTTTTGTCCAGTTATTTCCATTCTTTTAGCAGAGTTTTCTCCACAAAATAGAGTGCCAATATTTCCTATCAAAAGGGATTTTATCAAGAGAGTGTTTATTGTGATTTCTTGAGTTTTCCATCAAAGTTCTTTCCTTGATTTCTCACACTACACTTGAGCATCCATAGTTATATCTATCCTATAGGAGAGTGTTGTAGTGAGAGTTTTGTTAGGTGATCAATTGTTTAGATCACCAAGATCTTTCTTTGTATTTGAGGAAGCGGGCAAGTGTGCTCGCGGTGTTTGAGTTCGGGTGCGGACTTGTTGTACGAGGTGCGGCCTCGACGAGCCGGTGGGCTTGTGGTGTGTAAGGGACTTTGGGAGTCCGAGGGCTTGTAGGTGTTGCGGTACCAAGGAGAGATCCGGTTGGATCGTGCATAGTGGAAATCCTTCGTGTGTCGAAGGCGGGGATGTAGAGCAAGTGTGCTCGAACTCGAAACAAACCCTTTGTGTTTGCGATTGCTCACTCTTGCTCTCTTACTCTTTTTGTCTCACTTATATCTTGCATTACTTTATAGTCTTTATCTCTTATATGCATGATATACCTTTGTGCTCATAATTGCTATACTTACTTGGGATTGTTATTAACACTAGTATTCAACCAAGAGAGCCAACGCGGCACCTCAACCCATTCAAGGGGAATCTAGAGGAGTTTGTCCAGAGCCTCGCAAGGGGAATTCGGCAACACTCTTGTGTTATACATAAGTGTTCAATTAAAAGAAGTTTAATTTGGTCAACTTAGTTTTAATTCCGCATTATTTGTTCATAAGTGACCATTAGATTAGCCATCACCTATTCACCCCCCCTCTAGGTGATCTTACACAACGGTCGTGATGTCATGATATCCTTGATGGATTTAAAAGAGGACTTGGTTTGTTTCCCAAATTGGCATGCATTACAAATGCGGTCCTTTTCAAATTTCAAGTAAGGAATACCTTTCACCATTTCCTTATTGTTTAATCTAGATAGATGGTCAATAGAAATGTGGCCTAATCTCCTATGCCACAACCAAGAGTCATCATCGAAGGCATACAAACAAGTAGCATTGCATAGCATATTAGACATATCAATCATGTATACATTGGTTTCACGAAATCCGGAAAATATACATGCATTGGATTGTCTATCAATTACACTACATGCTAGGTCATTAAAAACAATATTAAAACCTTTATCACAAAGTTGACTAACACTCAAGAGATTATGCTTGAGGCTATTAACTAAAACAACATTTTCTATTAAAGGAGATGTACCAAGTTTAACATTACCAATACCAATGATTTTTCCTTTGGCGTCATCTCCGAAGGTGACGGTGCCACCTTCATGGTATCTTGATAGGGTTGCAAAGTTGTTGATATACCAAGTCATGTGCCTTGAGAAACCACTATCAAGATACCACCGCTCCCTACGTCGTTGGGCTTTGGAATGTACCTATATCATTTAACAAAATCGTTGACTTTGGTACCCAAACTTTCTTGGGTCCTTGAATGTTAGTATTCCGAACCCAAACATGATTATGTGATGCATTTATCCTATCATAGTAAAATTTAACCAAATGACCCTTTCGGCCACAATATGTGCATGCATAAACTTTACCATACATGAATGTATGATGAGTGTGTGAAGTGTGGACATGTTTAGGGTGTTTAGCATGATGTAATGGTTGTGATTTATGAGCATGAGTGTGTGTAGCATGTGATTGTTTCTTTGGGATATGTTTCTTAGGAAACATAGCCTCTAGTCTAGTTTTATCAAATTCACATTTCTTTAAAACATCTCCTAGTGAGTCAATTTTCTTCTTTAGCATGGAAATCTCATCTTTATCAACTTGTGGAAATTTACTTTTGCGAGAAATTTTATAGTTATCAATATCCTTTTGTGTAGAAGTAAGTGTTGAAAATAAATCATCTTTTTCTTTTGTGAGAATGAAAACTTTGTGATTAAGTGATTCATTTTCCTTTTTCATTTTTAAGTATTTCTTTTTGAGAAAATCATAGTTTTGAGATAGTTCTTCAAAAGCTTCTCCTAATTCATCTATAGATAATTCACAACCTACAATGGATGTATCGGGAGTTACCTTGCTTGTGCTTTCATTAGCATGAAGCACATGTTGGCGGTGTCGACTTCCTCTTCGGATTAACTCTCCGAATCCCAAGTAGCCTTTAAAGCCTTCTTTTGTATGGCTTCTTGAAAGTGGAGGGTTTGCCTTTGTTCTCCGGACATTCCGCAACAATGTGTCCCGGCTTTCAGCAATTGAAGCAAATGATTTTATTCTCTTCTTTACCTTGCCATCTCCTTCTATTTTAGAATTTGGCCTTGTTGTACATTCTCCGAACGTTCTTCACAAGAAGAGAAAGATCTTCATCATCCTCTTCATCATCATCTTCATCGGAGTAGGTGGAAGAGCTTTTGAAAGCTATTGCTTTCTTCTTTGGAGGAGCCATCTCTTCTCTTGCTTTTCTTTCCATCTCATGGGTCTTGAGATTCCCAATGAGACCAATGAGCTCCATTTCTTCCTTGTCATTGAGCTCCTTTAAAGTTGTTGCTTTGACTTTCCAAGATGGAGGGAGTGCACGGATGATCTTCCTCACTTTTTGGTCATTGTCAATCCCGTCACCTAAAGAAGAAAGACCGTTAGTAATCCTTGTAAATTTAGTAACCATATCATCTATGGTTTCATTCGCTTGAATAAAAAGTTTTCATATTGGGAACGAAGAAGGTCGATTTTGGCCCTCTTAACTTGTGAAGTTCCTTCGTGAGTGACTAGTAGGTGAGTCCAAATCTCATAAGCGGATTTGCAATGAATGACTCTAGCAATATCATCGTCATTAAGAGCTTGAAGCAAGGCATAGTATGCCCTAGCATTAGCGTCAAACTCTTTTGTGGCAATGTCGGACCAAGTGTCCTCATCACCAATGGGTGCGCTAAATGGTTTAGTCACCGCCTTTGCAACCCGGCTCCCTAAGGATTACAAAAACCCGCCTTTGTTCTCCGAACATTCCGCAACAATGTGTCCCGGCTTTCGGCAATTGAAGCAAATGATTTTATTCTCTTCTTTACCTTGCCATCTCCTTCTATTTTAGAATTTGGCCTTGTTGTACATTCTCCGAACGTTCTTCATAAGAAGAGAAAGATCTTCATCATCCTCTTCATCATCATCTTCATCGGAGTAGGTGGAAGAGCTTTTGAAAGCTATTGCTTTCTTCTTTGGAGGAGCCATCTCCTCTCTTGCTTTTCTTTTCATCTCATGGGTCTTGAGATTCCCAATGAGACCAATGAGCTCCATTTCTTCCTTGTCATTGAGCTCCTTCAAAGTTGTTGCTTTGACTTCCCAAGATGGAGGGAGTGCACAGATGATCTTCCTCACTTTTTGGTCATTGTCAATCCCGTCACCTAAAGAAGAAAGACCGTTAGTAATCATTGTAAATTTAGTAACCATATCATCTATGGTTTCATTCGCTTGCATAAAAAAGTTTTCATATTGGGAATGAAGAAGGTCGATTTTGGCCCTCTTAACTTGTGAAGTTCCTTCGTGAGTGACTAGTAGGTGAGTCCAAATCTCATAAGCGGATTTGCAATGAATGACTCTAGCAATATCATCGTCATTAAGAGCTTGAAGCAAGGCATAGTATGCCCTAGCATTAGCGTCAAACTCTTTCGTGGCAATGTCGGACAAGTGTCCTCATCACCAATGGGTGCGCTAAATGGTTTAGTCACCGCCTTTGTAACCCGGCTCCCTAAGGATTACAAAAACACGGTCATCTTAACCTTCCATATGGGAAAGTTAAGGCCATCAAACTTGGGTGGGGTCTTAATTCCGTCGGCCATTTTTACTAAGTGTATGAGGATGAAATATGAATAGAGTGATTAGCAATATAGAATCTCTCTAAGGATGTTAAGCCAAGAACCTAGAGACAAAGCTCTGATACCAATTGAAAAACACCTAGAGGGGGGTGAATAGGTGTTAATGCTAATCTAATGATCTTTTTAAACAACTAAGTATAAATGATGCAAGCGGTCACTCAAAAACAGAAATTGAAGCCGAATTCCCCGTGAAGGGATCAAGAACTTCTCCTCTTTGATTCCTCTAGATTATGAGTTGAGGCGCATAATTGCTTTCTTGTTGGAATGAGAAAAGACCGAAAATGTAAGTAAATGAATTAAGTGCAATAATGAAGTGCAAGCAAGAGGTATCACAAGTTAGAAATGTAAGGCAACGACAATCAATAAGGAAACCAATCGCAAACACAAGTAATTTGTTTCGAGGTTCGAGCCACTGCTCTACGTCCCCGCCTTCACCACTATGAAGGATTTCCACTAAATCCACAAAGGAAATTTTCACACCGGAACCTTTATACCCAAGGAGATTACAAATGGTCTACACAAGACCGGAGTACCCAATTCCACCAAATCCAACCTCTACACAAGAGGGATCTCAACACAAGGAAATACAAGTCACTTGATGATCAAAAGACCACAAACTCTCTCTTACAACTTCTTATAGAGTGGAGATGATTTTTGGCTCAAGAAGTGAAGTGAGAAAAATTTCAGTTGTAAAGAAGTAAAAAGAAACTTGTAAACCAACTGAAAACCCTTGCAAATGAAAGAACTTTGAAAAATAATGCAAGTAAACTTTCTTCTCTTTGAAAAACTTGAAACAATGGGAATTTTTCTTGTCTAAAAAAAATCACCAATGACCTCTATTTATAGGGAGTGAATTCATATCATCCATAATGAATACTAGGTCATTAGGGTAGAGTTTAGCCACTAGGAATCCAGAAATAGGTATAGGAATTATTAAAAACACATCAGATTTCAAAAAAGAGCCGTTGGACTTTTTGACGGCTGTCGGTCGACCGGCAGGCCACATGGCAAAAGAGCCGTTGGCTGCGGTCGACTGGTCCGGTTGACCGCAGGCTAAACAAAAGGGAAATTTTGAACTGTTGGTCGACCGGGCCGATCGACCGACAAAACCCGAGAGTTAGGGTCTTGCAGTCGGTCGACCGCAAGGTCTATCGGTCGACTGGCCCGGTCGACCGGCAGATGTGCACGGACGTGCACGCCTAAGGCCACAAGGCCCGGTCGACCGGGCCGGTCGACCGATCTGGCCTGAAATAGATCCGGTCGACCGCCCGGTCGACCGTAAGGCCTAAAACAGATTACAAATAAGGAAATTTTGAGCTTTGAATAATTTTTGAAATATTTTTAAATGGTTTGAAGTTTAAGTGGCATGCTATAAGGGATGAAATACATGTATTAAACTAGATGTAAAAATATGAAATATTTTGAGATATGTATATCAATCAAACATGCACCAAAATCAACAAAACTAAAAACTTGTATTTTGAAGAGTGTATTTGTGTGTGTGTGTTTTCTTGAGCACAACTATCATATCCTTACTCTTTAACATACTAGTTCTTACAAAGGTTCTAGGTGAATACAAGATCTTCAATTTTGGGCTTCTCCATATGCATTGTTGAATAACTTGAATCTTGATCCCGAATTAAGTCAACTTGAGTCAAAACCACCTTCCTTTAGGGAAGAAAACATCTTGAATCCATAGAACCCTGAAACAATCTTAAACACTAAAATAAGATTAGTACAAATAACTATATATGTTTTGTAATCATCAAAATTCCAAAACCGGGTGATTGTAACCTTGGGCCAACATGATCTTCTCAGCGATTTCTTCAGTGGTGCAAGGGGCCATACTAGTCACTGGGATAGATTTTTCATTTATGTTGTTGAACAGATAGCTCGCCCAAGATATCTTCTTAACGCCCCTGTTCCTCCAGGTGGATATTTGCTTGCAGATGTGAAAATGACACAGCACTTCCCAATATGTCTCGTACACCTGAGGATCCTCTTTCCTCAAGAGGTGAAGCTTTTCAGTGGTCGGGACGTACTCTTCGTAAGAGGCATCTCCCATTACTAGCCCGAAACTTCATATAGCTAATGTAAAACGATCCCCATCTCTCCGGCTGGAGTAAAAAATGTGCCCGTCAGGGGATTGTAACGCTCCAAGTTACCATAAAAATTGTGGGAGCTCTGTGGAAGGCCATACTGCACGGCCCTAATGAATGGTATAATTTCACCTACTTCAGCAAATTCTCGAGCTCGGCGAGAACAAATCCAACCATTCTACCCCACCATGACTGTCGGTAGAATGGACCCATCCAAGCGGACGAAAGTCGGCGGGAAAATCACCCCTCACCTTCAGGAACTGATTGATGAAGGTGGTGGCCAACTGAGGAGTTTCTCCTATTGAATACTCAGCCCTGACTAATCCGGGATACAAACCGAATACATCTTTCCCATGGCCAGCAAGATATGCTTCTTTAATACCCAGTTTGCCGAGGGACATGCTAGAGACAAACTTGGAAAGATTCCACTCCATTACGCGGTGTACCGACATGTGCTGAAAATAAGACAAGGGGTACATCCTCTCCATGTTGGGAAGGAAAAACCTCCTGTCCCCTAACTGGCGGAGCCACTTATAGTCTCTGTCACATAAGATCCTATCATCCTCCGTGACGGCATCGCCGAAGAAGAAGGCGGGCTTCCTCAATAGAGTGCCAGAATCTGACTCGAACCGGCCATCAGAAAGGATCTCCTGAAGGGTCAGCATAATGGCATTGCTGATCCTATTCTTTCGCTCCTTTAACTTACCAGTAGTCACAAGAGCAGTCCTATGAAGCATGAAGGTCAGATTCGGGTCAGCGCCATCTACGTGTCCAAAATGGCACTTCTTGGATAAAGGGCTAGAAGAATATCGCACTGCAAAGAGGACAATACACAATCAGTAATCTAAATAAAAAATGAAAGTGTTGCAGCTAAGGCGCAGAGTTGAGTCTAGACGCAGAGCTCAGCGAAGCCCGCGTCTAAACCTAAAGACGCGTTGATTGATCACATATATTGCATATATATTATCACATTACCATGTTTATTATCTAATAAATCCTATTAATAAGTATTATTTTTTCTTTATAAATTGCAGGCTCATTGCTAAAGGAAAGGGAAGAGAAACGAGACCAAAAGCCATCAAATTCTGATTTAATTCAGAATTAATTTGAAATCAGAAAATTAGGGCAGATCATGGCAAATCAGAGAGGTTAAAAATCGGTTAAAATGAATCTTCTAAAATCAATTGGTTAAAGCCAAAGATCAAATGCCGTTTCGTCAAATCCAGAAGCTAAAACAGGAAAACCAGCAGGAGAAAAAGGGAATCACCAAGCGAGGGAGTGCCACCAACCAGGTGTGGCCTCCTGGCCACACCATGGCAGCAGAAACGCGGCCAAAGCCACATTTCTGCGGCTTGGTTAAAGTTGTTGAGGAGCGTTTGCTCCCCCGATCTTTGTACGCCCTCTCCCGTTTGGTTTTTCCCTATAAATATTGCATTCTACAGAGAAGAGAGTAGCGAAGACTAGGATTAGAATTCTTGTTATTTTAGGGTTTTAAGAGTATTTTAGATAGTTCTGAGAAGCTGTATCTCATCTTTACTTTTCAGTTTAGACCAGCAAAGAGAGAAGAGTGGAACTGAGTGTGTAATTCATCCTTGAAGTGACAATCAAAGGAGATTCAACTTGCTTATTCAACTCGACTCAATTCGGTATGTCTATGTTTTATTTTTCATTCTCTTATTTGTTTTCTTTTTATCATAAGTAACTAAATCATGTTCTGGGCTCACTAATCAATCGCTTCTACCTCCTTTCTTTTGATTGATTTTTATGAAAGCAACTCTCTAGAATCATAATAATGCCTGAGTTAAACTTTGTTCTTGAAAGCACATGAGGATGTTTTCTTTTTAAACTTGGACTTTCAAAGCACAAATATTTTTAAATTATTTTTATTTCATACTTGCCTCTTCGCGCTTGATGGTTTAACATTCTATTTTTAATGATGTGTTAAGAAAGGCCTTAAGATTCAAACCAAAACCATCTTATTTGTTTTACTTGAACATTAAAAGAAACTAAAGGTTTTTGCCTATGATAAAAGTGATGCACCAAAATGTTCTTGAGATAAGTAAGTAGTTGAGTAGAAAATTAGTGAGCCCGGATCCTTTTCATAATTTAAATCACAGCCAAATCACTCTCAAATCATTTTCTAAAAGATCATCTTCTCCAAAGCCTTTTCCAAGTTTTCAATTTTTCTTTAAATCACTTCCCTTCTCTCCATTCTCTTTTTCAATATAACAAAAAAGAAAAACACAAACACCATTCTTTGTTATTTAATAATTCATCGAAAAGCTTCTATCGTATTCCTCCTCATGGACACGACCCGTTAGCCCAAAGCTAGACGGTAATTCTCATTGCTCTTTCATTTTCAATCAATTTTTGGCTCCGTTGCCGGGAAGGGAACGGTGTAATTATTTTCTAACAAGTTTGGTATCTTGTTTCAGGGATGTCAAGGAATCAGATTTAGCGCTCAAACTTTGTAGGAGAAGACTTGCTATTCTGCGCCCCTACTCTCGAAAGTAGGAAACAGAATTTCAAGAAATTACAGCACAAAAGCTTGAAATTTTGGACTCCTAAAAACTCTTTTTTGCAGGACATATTGCTTTATAAAAATACAGTTTTTGTGTTACTTTCTGCTATATCTGTTATTCACACTCCCTGTTTTTAATCTAATGGTAATCTGATTGATTGCTAATTGCTTAAAAAACGTTTAGACTTGCATTCTAGGCATTTATCTAATTACGTTTCTTTTACGATTACTGTTGAAGATAGCTGGAGACAAGGTACATATGTATAACATATAATTTAGGAAACATTCTTGGGTGATATTTGCTTGTGAATGTTACTTTTCTATATATTGCACACTTTGCACAATCAATCTTAAGGGAAAAACCCAAATCAAGATAAGGTGGGGGAAGTCATTACCCTTCCTTAGCCCACAAACCATCTCCAAGCATGCACAGCCTAAGCCTAATTTAAAATCTGATAGACGTTGGCCTTAGAGACATCTCGAAATTATTAGGAGATTATCCTATGGGGGAAGGTATTAGAATTTGACTCTTGCTAAATCAGTGTCTAATGACAAGGATTGAGGGGCGAAACCCCGAAGGCTGGTGGTTTGGCTTAATTAGGCCCGTCGCTTTTGCGCGGATACCTCCCACCAATCTTGCCTCGACCTGGCTGATTAGCTTGTTGTCAAAGTCTGCATTATAACTCCTGTAGACAATCAACCAGTTAGGAGTTGTCTAGGTTAAGGTTACTTTAAACTAGGTTTGGTTGTTTCCTCTTGTTGACTATTGGTGAACTTGTTTGTGATTGTGTTTGTGTATGCAAGTGTGGTCAAGAGACCGTAATTCATCTAGGTTAACTAGAAACACATCACCACCCAAGTTTGAACCAAGTCTAGATCCGGTTATGGCTCAACTGATATCTTTACAGGATAGGTTCTATCCCATTAGAGCTACACTTCCATCTGGAATCCAACTTTCATCGATTGGTGAATACAATTTTGAGCTCAAGTCTTAGTTCATCAACACTCTTCCAAGTTTTATGGTTTAGAGTCTGAAGATACTTATTTCTTCATAAGAGAGTTTGAGGAAGTATGCTTAATTATGAAAATTCCATACCTTGTAGATGATGCTATTAGGTTGAGATTTTTCCATTCGCTCTTAAGGACTTAGCCAAGAAATGGCTTTATAGCTTAACGACCGGCTCTATCACATCCTAGGATGGTTTCATCAAGGTCTTCTTGAAGAAATTCTATTCAATTCGTAAGACCGCTCTCATTAGGAAGAACATCATGTAATTCAAGAAAGTACCTAGTGAACCATTTTGTAGGTACTTTAAACGCTTCAAAGACCTCCTTGTCCAATGTCCTCATCATGGAATAGAAAAATGGCGGCAATGCCAAATTCTTTATGACTATTTAGACTACTCTACCAAGATCCTCTTAGAAACTATGTCCCAAGGAGGATTCTTAAAGAAGGATGAGAATGAATGATGAGATTTATATAAGGATCTAGCTGAAAAGACCATCCAATGGGAACTAACTAGTGAAAGCTCTAGGAATTCAAACTCCATCTCTTCAAAAGGAGGTCTCCATTCAATTGAATCATCCATATCTAACGAGGTTAGAATTGCAAACCTAGCGAGAAGACAGGAAGCTTTAGAAACTAAGGAACCAAGTCCCGTCAATCAAGTCAGCCCGAACCAATTTTCAACTCTGGGCTGTACTTACTGTAAGGCCATGAATCATGTGATTGAGGAGTTTCTTTTATTTCAAGCTCAATAACACTTTTCAGAACCGATGAATGCGGCCTTTTCAAGGCCGAATAATAATCTTTACGCACCAACGTACAATCCTGGCTGGTGAAATCACCCGAATTTCTCATGAAACCAAAATAACAATGACCACTCACGGTCAAACCATGCAAGCCATTTCCATCATTCCAATAATTCTTCTAATCATCAACCCAACTTTTCCAATTACCATCATAATTCTCCCAACCATCCGCCCAATTTTTTAAACTATCAACAAAATTTTCCCAACCAAGCTCCACAATCTTCCTTCCAGAATCCTCAACTAGAAAGGAGAATGACTGACTTTGAAAGAAATATGAAAACGTACATGAAGAACCAAGATTCCCTCTTGCAAACTATACAGAGGCTAGAGGTTCAAATGAGCCAATTAGCCAATGCACTGAATGAGAGACAAAAGGGTACCTTGCCTAGTTAGCCAATAATGAATCCTTGGAATTCTTAACAAGCTCATTTGGCTGAGGATCAGTCATTGAATCAATGTAATACTGTTCATACATTGAGGTCGGGAAAGAAAGTAGATAATCAAGTGTCAACACCAACTAAACCCATTCAGCACAACCACACTCAAGCATTCACCTCATCTAATCCCAGTCCATCCAAATCTGACGCATCTGAAACAGATAAGTCAACCAGTCAGGTGCACCGGCCTATTGTACCATTTCCTAATAGGCTAAAGAACAACAAGCAGAATCCACACATGGATAAGATAATTGAGATCTTCAACTAAGTGAATATAAATGTGCCACTTCTTGATACCATCCAACAAGTCCCATCCTATGCAAAATTTCTTAAGGACATGTGCACCAAGTAGAGAAAGACTAATGTACCTAAAAAAGTCTTCTTAGCCACTAACATTAGTGAGCTACTTGATTGAGCCAAACCTGCACAAAAAAATATAGACTTTTAGAACAGTGCTAGGTTTTCAATTCTACCATATAACCTAGGGCTGACGGGTCGTGATCCACAGGGAGGGACAGCGATGGAAGCGTTGTGTAAGTTTCTCTCTTTTAATTTATCGAAACTAATTAATATTTATCTTCTCAATTTTATAAAAAAAGAAAATAAAGTTATTATGTTAAGTTAAGAAGGAGATGGTAGAAGAAGAGATTGTGGTGATAATGTTTAATTTATATATAAAAAAAGAAAGACTAAAAAAAGAGAGAGAATTATAACTCTAAACTAATGAGCTGTAAAGAAAACAAAAAAATACTTACCTCTACCGTTAAATCATAACAAAGACTTACCTCAGCATGAAGTAAAGCAAAGCAAATAGAAAGAGTAACTTGAACACGGTGCTTGGTCAGATTGAGTACGATGAAGAAAAGTGGGAAAACTCCATTGATGTCACCTTCAATATAAGTCTCTTGAAAAAGAATTACAATAGTGTCACTCTACAATAATTCTTCCTCTCTTTTCTCATGTAACTCTCTCTAAACTAAAAGAAAATAAAAATATAAAAATTACATTGAAGAAGAAAAGAAAAACCTAAACTAAAAGCTCTCTCTGAGATGGTGTCTTTCTGCCTTCGAGGTATGAGGGTATTTATAGGAGAAAATCAGAGGGATAGAACGCGTATGAAGATAGGAAGAGCTGTATATTTCTGAATTTGAATTCTTCCCTTATCTCCAAACTTGATTTGATTTATCCAAAAATTCAATTCTGATCTGCAGCTTGTTGGCGTATTGATTGCTGAATATCTCTTATCAAATGATAGAATTGGAACGAGTGATCAACAAAATAATTGTGGCCCTTTAATCTTTCTGTATCATTTTGAATCATTAGATTTGCGTTTCGGTAGCGAAAGTTATGATTAGAATGCTAAACTGTATCCAGCCTGAATCTGAATCTAGATTGCTTAATCTCATCCGTTGATCTTCTCTCTATCCATTTATCCTCTTTGATTTTCAGTTTGTCTTCTAAAATTGATAAGATATACATTTATCTTCAGCAAAACTGATAGAGTTTTTAAACAATCCATTTTTTTTCTTGAAATTACATGATATTATCTTATCTGATATATCCAGTTTTCAAATAAGATAGCTTCTAGAACCTTTGGATTTGAATCGGTCCCCTTTCTTTTGAACTTTTGAATTTAATTGGATAAATTTCAGAATTATCTTCTCCCTATCATACCCTGCATGAATTAGGACATTAAGACAAGTTATTTGCAATATTCCTTACAGAATATTTGTAGGAATGTAATAATATTTATGCAATATATGTGTTCAAACACACCCCCACACTTATCTTTTGCTCGTCCTCGAGCAAAACAAAAAGTAGAGCTAACCTAACCTAACTCACTTTCGTAGGAATCACGGTTGCACTTAGCACGTACAACAAGCCGTTAAACCTCTAGGTTACCCCTAGAGGACGAGTTTTGTCTCGTGAGGGTTTTCAGTGGATTGCACCCACAAAATCCATGAAGAAAAAGAAATGAATTGCTAGTATTTTTTTTTTGAAGACGCATTTTGAAGGGAAAAAATATTTGAAGTATTAATGTAAAATTTCAAGTAATCTATAAGTCATAGGATTATCAAAACTTAGTCATTCCTAAACTTAGTCTTTATTCAAAAACTTGTTTTCAATTAAGGTCAGGATTAAAATTGTATTTCTCATCTAGTCTATTATTTTACCCTAAGTCATATGCACCTTGTGATCGTGAGAATTTGGCTCAAGATTCTTTAACTCTAACTCTTATGCCTTATTATTATTTTATTTATTTATGGCGGTAATATCCCTTAGATCTATTAGGCTTTCTAATTCACCCATGTAAGAAGCCTTAGTCGGTGACTCCCAAACCAGACGGTTTTTAGGGCACCGGGTGAGAAAACACCCCCAAAGACTTAGGACTCGAGCAAATAAGGCCACAAAACTAAGAATTTTTTTATTTTATATGAACGACTTTTAGGCGTGGATATTTATGCTTCATGAGGCACAAATACCCAGCTTAATCAGAAGATTTTTTTATATAATAAATATATTTTTTATTTTTTATATATAAGGCATAAGAATCTTTGTTTTAGAACCCTCAGTGTGTAAGTGTATAAAGTATACATATTTCATCAAGGTAAAAATCAAGACTAAATTACTTTTTTAATCTTTCTTCCTAACTTCAAAATCAAACAAATAATTTTATTTTGACCAAGTATAGGAAATCCTAATTATGATCCTCTTATTCTTAAAATTAACTTAATTTTTTACAAAAATAAGTCAAAGTATTATTTTTCTTTTCAAAATGTTTTAATGAAAGTTTTTTTTAATTAGTGAAGTTAGCATGTTAGTAAACCCTCCCCCACACCTAACTCATACATTGTCCTCAATGTATGAATGAAATGCAATAATACATGAAAAAGGAAAAAGGGAAGGAAAATTGTCACCTCAAGGTGGTGGTTCCGGTGGTGGTCTCATTGGGCCAAGCGTTTCTGCCCAATCTAGATATTGTGGATTTTCATGAAACCCATCTTTCATCACCTCTTTCTTATTAACATTTTTATAATTCCCAATATGAATAGGATCATGCAAGATCCTAGCATGAAATCTTTCTCGGTTATATGACCAGTCTTGGGATATCATCACAGAGTCATATTGATCTAAACTTTGGTCCAACAATGGAATGTGATTTTGTGGAATGGATGATTTAGGCTCAACAATGAAGGGAATGGGAACCGATACAGACTCAGGAATAAAACTTAAATCAAGTTTATATTCAAGAGTAGGAGTTGGTTCATGAGTATGGTCCAAATCATAAAATTGAAGCTCACATTCATTTTCCAATAATGGAATGTGACTATCCAAAATAAGTGGTTCATGTTCAAGCTCTATAGGGATAGAATCAGTGTTGGCTTCGGAATTAGGTCCGAATCGGGTAAGAATACCGGAGTCAGCATAGATTCAAAAAGTGAAATTGAATCACAACATTGAAAATCGGTGTCACATTCATCTTCAAATTCAATCTCATTGAAATAAAAACTTGCCAATTTGTCAATGGGCTGATATTGGTCAAGTTCAAAATTATGTGGTAAAATCGAATCTTGGTTAAAATCTCCAAGATACCATGATTCTTCGTCAATATAGCTAGGAGAATCTGGAGTGGTCGAAAATGTGTTAGGTAGAGTTTCCTCATTCCTATCATTAATTATTTTGACCAAATGACTCACTTTTACTTCTAACCTATTGATAGATTGGAGACGATCCATTTGGAATTGAATAATATCATTTTGGGAGTGAATCATGAATTCCATAGTCTTTTCTAAGTCAACTGGTTCTTTTTGTTGTGGTTGGACTTAGAAATTAGAGTAAGGATCTTGGATTTGGAATTGTTTGGAAGAATTGAGTTCGCTATGATTTGTACTTGTCGTCTAGACTCAAGGAAGACTTCAAATGTCATTTCTAAAGAAGATTTCTCTTCTATAGGCTAGTCTTGGTATAGATTATATGAAGCTATTTGTTGGTAAGGTTGTTGATAGTAAGACTCGGGGGAGTTGTATCCCCACTGACTCGATGAAGAGTGGTGATGATTGTGCTATTCTTGTTCATAGTAGTGGGATTGGGGCATATATTGATTTGGATAAGACCAATCTGACATACTTGGTTGGTTAGAGTTATATAATGCCGGGTTGGTAATATCCGAATTGAAGGTTGTTGGGGTGAAATATGGATTTGAGTTATAATCAGAATAATTGTAATTATAATCCATTTTCACAAGAACAAACAAAAACAAATAAATAACCAAACAAGAAAATAAAGAAAAATATAACCTATGTTAGGATAGAGCTTAGACCTAGACGACTAACTGTTGATTATCCACAGGAGGTATATTGCAGAACCTGACCACAAGTTAATCGGTCAGGTAGGGGCAAGATTAGTGGGAGGTATCCGTGCCTAAGCAACGGGCCTAATTATGCCAAACCACCAGCCTTTGGGGTTTCGCCCCTCAATCCCCAATCTTAGACACCGATTTAGTAAGAGTCAACTTCTAACAACTGTTGGTCCCGAGATGATGCCAACTGTAGGATCTAAAATATAGGTCAACACTCAAACAAATATATTAGCGTTAAATATAAAGAACTTGCAAGTAAGGAAATTAAATCACAGAAAAGATAACAAACGCAAATACAAGTGATTTATCCTAGTTCGGTCCTTGTGACCTACATCCAGTCCCCAAGCCACCCGCTTGAGATTTTCCTTTAACCTTGACTTTGTAGACCCAAAATCAACACCTTGTATACCACTTGACAAATCCCCTTTGCCAAATGTATGCAACTCTTCTTACAACCAAGAAGACACAACACCTTGTACAATCTCTCTTCAACCCGAAGACGCTATCGTACAATCCTTCTCTTTGAGTGATTACAATCAATCCTATAAGCCTTGAATCTGTATGTGATCGTGAACAAGGGCTCTTATAGGTGGACTCTCAGAAATCTTCACTATAGAGTAGGAATTTGAATGAAGAACTGAAAGTGGAAGCAGTTTTCTGAAAAACAGATTTTTCAACAGAGTTTTTGGGCAGAAAACTATTGATATGATTGGTGTTTTTAGCCTAGGACAACATCCCTATTTATAGCTGAAATCTATGGTCAGCTAAGGTAGTTATCAGGACAATTTTGAATATTGAAACGTTGGATAAAACACCAGAAAATAGAAACTGTCCAACAGTCAGAAACTGCCATTAGTCGACTTAAGATATGGGGTTAGTCGACTAAGGTATTGATATTTGCCTATATTAGTCGACTACAAAAGTGGGCAAGTCCACTAGGACATGACTGAAACAAAAAGATATGTTTCTAGAAACTGAAACTAGTCGACTAGCAGAGTTTATAAGTCGACTATAACTTGTATTAGTTGACTAGTAATATTGATAAGTCGACTAATGCTGATAAACAGAAAGTTGATATCTTTTTAGGACAATACTAAGTCGACTATAGGACTTTTATAAGTCGACTAGATAAGGTATTAGTCGACTACAAGAGGAGTCAAGTCGACTAATAGGAAGGGTCAAGTCTGCTAATAAGAAGGGTCAAGTCTACTAATAGGTAGTAAAGTCTACTAATAGGAAGGGTCAAGTCTACTAATAGGACTATTTTGTGTGTGATCAAGGCTTTTAACAAATATCTAAAAATACAAAAAAATAGTACAAATTACATTTATTATCATCAAAATAAGTTCCAACATTCTCCCCCTTTTTGATGATGACACTTTGTATGCATGACAACTCCCCCTGCAGAGAATATGTTATATGTTCTCCCCTGCGTAGAACATGTTATAACAAATATAGAAAAACATATGTTCTCCCCCTGCAAAAAATATATCATAACATATATATACATATGATAAATATTTGAAATATTTTTCTTATTAAACTTTTTATATGGTACCTGAAAGATAAACATTAGATGGTACCAATCATAATAAGATCAAAGCATTAACCTTTAGGAGTCCAAACCCAATTTGAATTTGGTTTCTATCTATTAGTATATACATAATTGCATGAATTACATATATCATGAATGTATGATGCAATATAAGTATTTTATCAACAATGCTTAAGTTTTTAGGAATCCATATGAACTTGTTCTTAATTCTTTTTGAAATAATGTCAGTATTTCTTTTCACAAAAGAATTATATGGATTATTATTCTTTTTACTAACATGTACAGATTTTCTACTTTAATTTGAGAATCCAAGACCATAATGATTATGTGACATCTTTTGACATGATAACAAATCATTTAACTTTTCTTTTCCTTGATAAAATTTAGTCACATTTTTCAAAATCTCTTCATATTTCATTTTGAAAATTGACATGTCTTTATCTAAAACAGAAATTCTTCCATTTAAGACATAGATTCTCTTTTCAATAAAACATTATTTTGTAATAAATTCTCATTATCCTTTTTAATGATGATATAACTATTTCAAAATCATATTTTTGAGAATTTATAGAAGAAATTTGAGAAACATAACATGAATTTTGTATGATAAGCTTTTCATTTCTTTTGATAAAACTTTATTCTTTATCTTTTCATTCTTTAGATCATTGTATAATTCATGAAATGCATCTAAGAGTTTAGTATATTGTACCTCATCTTCTTCTAGAGTCATGTAACAGATGTTGGCATGTTCAGTGACTTCTTCTTCATCAGAGGAAGAGGAATCACTATTTTCCCATGATGCTTGGTAATCTTTCTTCTTTCTGAATTTTTTGCTCTTGATTTTACCTCTGTTTTTAAGCAATGGGCAATCCTTCCTCATATGACCTTTTTTTATTACAATTAGAACATTTAAACTTACCTTACTTCAATAACTTTCTGAATTTTCTTGAAAGCATTGCCATCTCCTCTTCATCGTTATCTGAATTGTCCGTATCTGAGGATGCATGGAAGGCAAGTTCTTTCTTCTTGAATTGTTGTTCATCCTTATTTCCATCTTCGAGTTGCACTTTATATGCCATTAGATTACCAATAAGATTTTCTAATGACATTGTTGAGAGATCATTCGCTTCTTCTATTGCAGTTGTCTTCTTCTCCCAATCTGATGTGAGTGCACGAAGGATAACTTTTTCGACTTGGGTGTATTCCTTTCCAAGGGATGCTAAGGAATTTGTTATGTCGGTGAACCTTGTTATCATTTTTGAAATTATTTCGTTCTCTATCATTTGAAGAGTTCGAACCTGTGAACAAGAACAACAATTTTAGACTCTTTAACCTTATTTGTACCTTCATGTGTTACCTGTAGTATGTGTCATATTTGATTTGCAGATGTGGCCGTTGACACACGGTTGAATTCTTCTTTGGTTAAGGCATAAAATAAAGCATTCATCGCTTTGGCATCAAGGTTCACATTCTTCTTTTGATCATCACTCCAAGCGCTGTAATTGGTAGTCGGTTTGGTGTACGCTGCTTCTACTATATTCCATAGTTTGTAGTTGATCGATTACAAGTAGACCTTCATTCTACACTTTCAGTAGTTGTAGTTCGATCTATCGAATAGCGGTGGACGTTGTGTAGAATGTCCTTCTTTGAATTGTGATGAAGGAAACTCCATTGCCATCCTTGTATGTTGTTAACTGGGTATGCAGGGCTCTGATACCAATTGTTGGTCCCGATATGATGCCAATTGTAGGATCTAAATATACGTTAACCCTCAAACAAAGATATTAGCGTTAAATATAACGAACTTGCAAGTAAGGAATTAAATCACAGAAAAGATAACAAACACAAACACAAGTGATTTATCCTGGTTCGGTCCTTGTGACCTACATCCAGTCCCCAAGCCACCGCTTGAGATTTTCCTTTAACCTTTGACTTTGTACACCCAAAATCAACACCTTGTATACCACTTGATAAATCCTCTTTGCCAAATATATACAACTTCTTACAACAAGAAGACACAACACCTTATACAATCTCTCTTCAACCCGAAGACGCTCTTGTACAATCCTTTTTTTGAGTGATTACAATCAATTCTATAAGCCTTAAATCTGTATGTGATCGTGAACAAGGGCTCTTATAGGTGGACTCTCAGAAATCTTCACTATAGAGTAGGAATTTGAATGAAGAACTGAAAGTGGAAACAGTTTTCTGAAAAACAGATTTTTCAACAGAGTTTTTGGGCAGAAATCTATTGATATGATTGGTGTTTTTAGCTTAGGACAACATCCCTATTTATAGCTGAAATCTATGGTCAGTTAGGGTGATTATCAGGTAAATTTTGAATATTGAAACGTTAGATAAAACACCAGAAAATAGAAACTGCCACTAGTCGATTTAAGATATGGGGTTAGTCGACTAAGGTATTGATATTTGCTTATTTTAGTCAACTACAAAAGTGGGCAAGTCGACTAGGACATGACTGAAACAAAAAGACATGTTTCTAAAAACTGAAACTAGTCGAATACCAGAGTTATAAGTCGACTATAACTTGTATTAGTCGACTAGTAATATTGATAAGTCGACTAATGCTGATAAACAGAAAGTTAATATCTTTTCAGGACAATACGTAGTCGTTTATAGGACTTTTATAAGTCGACTAGACAAGGTATTAGTCGACTACAAGAGGAGTCAAGTCGACTAATAGGAAGGGTCAAGTCTGCTAATAGGAAGGGTCAAGTCTACTAATAGGTAGTAAAGTCTACTAATAGGAAGGGTCAAGTCTACTAATAGGACTATTTTGTGTGTGATCAAGGCTTTTAACAAATATCTAAAAAAACACAAAAATAGTACAAATTACATTTGTTATCATCAAAATAAGTTCCAACAACAACTTCCCCCTTAGGTCAATCCCTATTTGAGTCCGAGATGTCCCTAGGGCCAACGTCTACTCAATTTTATGTTAGGCTGGGTTAGTGAGTGAGGAGATGGTTTTTGGGCTAAGGAAGGGTAATGACTTCCCCACCTTATCCTGTTTAAGGATATGCCCTTAGTCTTTTTAGTGCAGTGTACAAGCATAAAGCAAATGGTAACATTCAAGCAATATGAATCACTCAAAATATGTTTCCTAAGCTATATGCAATGCATACATACCTTTACTCACCTTTACTCCAGCACTCTTCAACAGTATGTAAAGAAACAAAATAGACAGATGCCCTAAGATGCAAGAGTCTAAACATTTTTTAGCATTTACAAAGCAATAAGTTACTATTGATTAGAATATGTACAGAGTGTTAAACATAACTAATAACTAAAAACAATAAATAATAACTGCAAAGAGCTAATCTCTGTAAAGCAACTTGCAGAGACTACAGTTAGTAGTTCACCGCAGTTGTGGGCTCTGATGCTCTGCCTTCTTGGACAGAGGCACAGAGTAGCAATATGTCCACTGCAGCTCCTAGTTTTCTGTAATTAGCTCATGTACACCAAAACAAAGAAGAAAAAGGGATTAATTCATTAAAGTAAATTAAAAAGAAAGAAAACTTACCGTCCCTCCCGGCAACGACGCCAAAATTTTAATTGAGCCAAACCTGCAGAAAAAAATATAGACTTTTAGAACAGTGCTAGGTCCTCAATTCTACCGTATAGCCTAGGGCTAACGGGTTGTGATCCACAGGTAGGGACAACGATGGAAGCGTTGTGTAAGTTTCTCTCTTTAATTTATCGAAACTAATTAATATTTATCTTCTCAATTTTATAAAAAATAAAATAAAGTTATTATGTTAAGTTAAGAAGGAGATGGTAGAAGAAGAGATTGTGGTGCTGTTGTTTTATTTATATATTAAAAAAAAAGACTAAAAAAAGAGAGAATTATAACTCTAAACTAATGAACTGAAAAAGAAAACAAAAAAAATACTTACCTCTACCGTTGAATCATAACAAAGACTTACCTCAGCATGAAGTAAAGCAAAGCAAATAGAAAGAGTAACTTGAACACGGTACTTGGCCATATTGAGTACTATGAAGAAAGTGAGAAAACTCCATTGATGTCACTTTCAATATAAGTCTCTTGAAAAAGAATTACAGTAGTGTCACTCTATAATAATTCTTCTCTCTTTTCTCATGTAACTCTCTCTAACCTAAAAGAAAATAAAAAATAAAAATTACATTGAAGAAGAAAAGAAAAACCTAAAGTAAAAGCTCTCTCTGAGATGGTGTCTTTCTGCCTTCGAGGTATGAGGGTATTTATAGGAGAAAACCACAGGGATAGAACGCGTATGAAGATAGGAAGAGCTGTATATTTCTGAATTTGAATTCTCCCCTTATCTTCAAACTTGATTTGATTTATCCAGAAATTCAATTCTAATCTGCAGCTTGTTTGCGTGTTGATTGCTGAATATCACTTACCAAATGATAGAATTGGAACGAGTGATTAACAGAAAAATTGTAGCCCTTTAAGTTTTCTTTCTGTATCATTTTGAATCATTAGACTTGAGTTTCGGTAGCAAAAGTTATGATTAGAATGCTAAACTGTTTCTAGCCTGAATCTGAATCTAGATTGCTTAATCTTATCCGTTGATCTTCTCTCTATCCATTTATCCTCTTTGATTTTTAGTTTGTCTTCTAGAATTGATAAGATATACATTTATCTTCAGCAAAACGATAGGGTTTTAAACAATCCATTTTTTCCTTGAAATTAGATGATATTATCTTATCTGATACATCCAGTTTTCAGATAAGATAGCTTCTAGAACCTTTGGATTTGAATCGATCCCCTTTCTTTTGAACTTTTGAATTTAATTGGATAAATTCAGGATTATCTTCTCCCTATCATGCCCTGCATGAATTAGGACATTAAGACAAGTTATTTGCAATATTCATTACAGAATATATGTAGGGATGTAATAATATTTATGCAATACATGTGTTCAAACACTACTGTCGGGTCCGATCCTTGTCAAGTACAAGGATTCGGGTTATCCCACCATTGCTTGCACCATAGGACAACCTGAGATTAGTCGTGCACTCCTTGACTTGGGAGCAAGTATCAACTTGCTTCCATTCTCAGTTTATCAATAACTCGGGTTAGGTGATCTTAGTCCAACTCGAGTCACTATCCAACTGGCTGATCGTTCAGTGAAAGTTCCAAAGGAAGAAATTAATGATGTCCTTATCTGGGTCAGGGAGTTTATCTACCCCATTAATTTCATAGTTCTAGAGACACAACCTATATCCAATCCTAGGGCTCAAACTCCTGTTATCCTAGGGCGACCATTCCTTATTACTGCCAATGCCATTATCAATTGTAGGAATGGGTCCATGAGGTTAACCTTTGAGAATATGATTAGAGAAGTCAATGTCTTCAGCCTAGGAAAGTAACCCCGTAATGTTGAGGATCAAACATTTGAAGTCAACCTCATTTAGAACTTGACAAGTGAACACAGGGAATAATTGAAATTAGAAACTGAGTATGACTTTCAGTTAGAATCTGATGACTTTAACCTTGATTAGGTTATGGAGTCTGCTGTGAATTGGGCCTCGAACCCTATTTCACCAAATGGGGAGCCAACTAATTTGACGCATCCTTCCAGTGAGCTTTCCCCTTCTTTAGAATTGAAAGCCTTACCTGCGCATCTCAAGTACGTCTATCTAGGCGAACAAGAGACCTTTTCTGTCATTATTGCCTCCCATTTAAATGAATGGCAAGAAGAAGACCTTAAAGCAATTCTGAGAAAACATAGGAAAGCCATTGGTTGGACTTTGACTGATATAAAGGGATTGAGTCTAACCATAGTTCAACATCGCATTCATCTCAATGAAGACGCGACACCAAAAAGAGACCTGCAACGTAGGTTAAACCCTATAATGCAAGAGGCTGTTCTGTTAGCTCAGAGGCTCATCACTTTAGTTTTGATGATGATTAACTCATGTAGTTATAGTACAAATGATCTTGTGTTTAATTAGTCTCAGATATTTGATCAAGATCTTAGTCGGGGTTTAACTTCAACAGAGGATTTAAAGTCAAGTTTTGGAGCTAGCACATATTGATTCAAGAGCTCACACATCAAGATTGCATTTAGTACTCAAAAAGAGTCTAGCTCATTGGATCAAAGTTTTAGACCAAGTCAAGAAGGAGAAGAAGATTTTCAAGAGAAGATTTTCAGAAGACTTGTGTCGAGTTTTTGCAAGTGTCAAGATTTTGTGTTTAGATAAAATGTAAAAGATAGATTAGTTGGTGGATTGCTCAAGTTCATATACACTCACTCACAGTGTTTTCATAAAAGAGTTTTTGTTTTAGAAAATACCGTTTTGGTTTTTAAGCTTCAAAATATACATGTATTTTATCAAAACTTATTTTAGAGCTTATTGTCAAAACATAGATATTTCATCATTATATGTAGTGGATCATATCCATACACACTAAGCTTAAATTGATATATGCTTGGCATTGTTTGCTCACACTTGTATTCAACCAAGAGAGCCATAACGGCACCTCAACTCTTATCTAGAGAATCTTGAGGAGATAGTCCAGAGCCCTTCACTGGGAATTCGGCTACACTCTTGTGTTATACTTGATGTGTTTAGCTTAATAATTTTTAGTTTGCATAAATAGTTTTAATTCAGCATTAATTCATCATTAGATTAGCTAGTCACCTATTCACCCCCTCCTTGTCATTTTAATTGGTATCAGAGCTTGGTGCTCTTGATTTGGGTCTAACAATCTTGAGTTAAAGATCCTCATTTTTAACTAATCACAATATTTGTACACACACACACACACACAGATTTCATGTCACCTCCCATGTTTTATATTCTTAACATCCAAACTTAAAAAGTTAAGATGTCTATGTACCTCAAAGCCCTAAGTATTCATGTTTATTTTGCCACTATTAAAGATTCATATTGTTTAAATGGCAAAAACCTTGAGGCTAATACAAAAGCCTTTCATGCTTTAAAGAGTACCCTAAATGATGAATATTTATCTAGGGTTGCTAATTTTGATTCGGCTTTTGTAGTATGGAACACTCTAGTCTCCCTTGGTGAGCAAAAGCAATACTATGGGAGAGTGACTCGGATAATGGAAGTGATGCTTCCAACTTGTGCTACATGGTCCAAGGGATAACCCCCTTGAGGTAAATTTCGAATCCGAGCTTGATGAGGATTGTAATATCCCTAGTCAGTAATACTGTATTTTTATTTTTCCTAAGTATTTATTTTGTTTTACTGATTTTTTTTTTGTTAATTATTAACTTGATTTATGACTTATTGCATTATTAAATAAATAAATTATTTTGGAATATTAAATGGTAATTTGGCTTTATATATTTATCATTATTGCCTGTTATCTTTTTAATTACTAATTAGTAATCCTTCCTATTACTATGGTTATTATAAATTTTATTAGTGTTAGCATTTATTTTTACCTTATTTATTATTCTATTTATTTTTATTAACTAACTAAATTTATGACTCCTTCTTTTCTGATTATTAATAATATCAATGTTCAAATTGTTTTCTAGATATTATATGATAAATTACCTTTATGTGTTATTACTAGTTTTAATTAATAATATTATTAATTACTATCACTATTAATATTTTTAAGTAGTAGTGTTGTTATTGTTATTATTATATTATTGTTCTTATCATTATCATTTATTATTAGTATCTATTATTATTATTTTAGGATTAAGTACTAATATTATTGGTGTTATTAATTTTAATATCTTAACTATTATTATTATTATTATTATTATTATTATTATTGTTCTTGTTATTTCCTTGCCTTTCTTCTTCCCTAGCCTTTTCCTAATACTCTTAATCATACCCGAACACCCATAACTCATTACCTAATCCACATCCAACCCTTACCCATTAACCTATTGATCCTATACCCAATGGTATCAATCCAAACCCATACCCGTTAGCATCAACCCATACTCATTAGACCCAATACCCATCCTATATAAACACTTATCTCCTAATCAATTAACCCTAATCTCATTAATCCTCCATCATCCCATCTCCAGCGCCTCCAGGCCCTACCGCACATCCCTTCTCCTCCAGCGGAGTGCCAGCAGCCCGGAGCTCCACAACCGCATACAGCTGACCAGCACTCGGGATCTCCGGCTGCCGGATCTCTCCTCTGCCTCACTCCTCCACGCCACCTCCAACCCCGCACACCCCCTCCAGCCACAACAGCAGCCGCAACCATGGCCTCCTCAACATCCATGGCAGCACCCTCCTTGGCCGCCTGCTCCTTGCCGCAACCAACAACTGCACTCGCCGCCTAGAGAAGCGAAAAAGATTATGGCAATAGCATCAGGGAAGGTCATGAGATTGGATGTGTCACCATCGAAGGAATTTCGTTCATTATTGACAAAGAGTGTAGATGTTTCAGTTGCTGTATAGCTTCATTCCATCATGATTATGGAGAGGTTGCAGCACATGATTTTGTAAAGTGCCAACTCGAGGAATTGAAGGATTCTTGAAATTATGATATCATGCCCTTCATCACAAAGTGGGAGCACTTTGGTGGGTGAATTTCTGTTGCATTTTCTGGTTTATCCTTTTTAAAAGTATAGGATAAACAACAACAGAGCTTTCCCCATGCTCCCTTTGCCATTCCCTTGTTGGGTGAGCCTCCTTTTCTCTTTCGTTTTGTCTAAGATAATGCATGTGTGTATGTGAGTTATTAAGTGTTATGAAGATATTTACATGTTTGGGATTGTACATATTAATTTGTGTTTATATTTCATGTATGGGACATCTTACTCTGAGCCGTTTTCCGTCTCCCCGTGAGTCGCCATGGATCACTGTAGGCGGGCGCGAACGCACCCACGCCCTTCACGGCGAGATGCTCTATCCAACGACGCCCTTCGCGGCCCCGGACGCCTCCGTCGGAGCCTCCGTCGGTGCGCCGCAAATCGGTTCGAGGTTAGTGTATTTATAAGTGTAAGGGGTAATCTTGTAAATATTGGGAAGTATCTATATGTGTGTTGGTGTGTTGCGTGAGTGTCTTTAAAAGTGTAATAATGTAGGGGTATGTTAGTAAATATTTATGTGCATGTATGGGTGTTATAAATACTTATTTGTGCATGCATATTTTTAATGAATAGGGATATTAATGTTTTAGTAAGTGTGTTTTTAATTAAAAGTATAGTATGTGTATGTAGGTGCGTGAGTGAGTGGGTTTGTACATAAGTATATATATGTATGTATATATGTACGTATATACATAGGTGTATACGCGTGTGTATGCATGTGTGTACATGTATATGGGTTCTGTGCGTATGTATATTATATGTATATATATAAGTATACATATTTATATTAATATGTGTAGATATTTATTTAAGTATGCATGTATGTTGGTGTATGCGTATCTTGTATACGTATATATACGGGTGTACGCGTATGTTTATGGGTGTATATTGTGGAGTGTATACGTGTACGAGGGTATGTTTGTGTGGGTTCATGTGTTTGGTTGCGTGTTGCAGTGTTTCGGACCCGTTTGGTGAGAACCGAACCTAGCTACAGGAGACCCGGAGCCGATCCGGATTCGTACTCGTTGTGGACCCGATACATGGGCGATTTGAAGACCGATCCATGCGATGATCCGTAGATCAATACTGGTTCGTGCAGTGAAGACCAGAAGGCGATTCGGATCCAAAACCTCGTCATTTCATGTGAGTGTTCGTTCATGTGTATTTACCGTTGTCAGTATGCATTTACATGTTGCTCTTATCATTTCATGTGACTTTCATTTATATTTTATCAGTTTGATTACTTGTACCACTTCATGAGACATTCATGATTGTCCACTTTATTCATGTAGTTGATATTTGCTTGTATTAGCGTTATTTCATGTGTTGGTAGTTTAGAGTTGTTGGCTTAGGCCTAGTTTTGATGTACTTTAGACAGTGACTCATTTCGATCTACCAGTTAGTTGCACCAGATCATATTTGAGGACAGATGACTTGCTTCATGTAGAGCACTTCTTAGACATGTTATTCTTTCATTCAGCAATAACTTAGGTGATGATTCATTCGGGTGTTGATGACGGACTTGTTATGATGTTACTTTACTAAGAGATTGGATTTCTTGATGCTTGGATCAGTATGTGGATTTAGTTGGAGTTTGGATTGATCTGGGATTTATGTTATTTACATTGGATATTGATCAGTATTTAGATGTAACTGATTTTGTTGGATTGTGGCCAGATGTGTGGATATCTTACCTTGACTTCGATATGTGATATCATATTGGATTTTGGATTATTAGAAGCAAGGGTTCCTGGATGTATCAACTGATTATATCAATTGAGTATGGATGAGTTGTTGGTATTGACGTATTAGGGAACTATTCTATATTGTAGCTGTTTGAGGATGTTTCCTCTTTAGATATGATTTCAGTATGTGTTGACCTGTTGATCTCGAGGACATACTATGTGTTTCATGATTAGTTATTGATTACTTCAATTAATAGAGATTGAGCTATTGTGATAGCGATCTATTCGATATCATTGATCTTGTATTTTAGAGTTATCAGATAGCAGTCATCAGTTTATCAGTTATTGGTGAGATTATTTGTTGGTGATTATATGATGTATTTCAAAGTTTATAGTAGTTGTCAGGTATCTGTACCAGTTATCAGTTTTTAGTCACAGTATTGTCTTAGCGGCTATATCTCCAGTATTCTATTCAGATGTCAGATATCAGTTGTCAGTTGTCATCAGTTGTCGGATATCAGTTTTCAGTTGTCAGATTATCAGCTAGTATTGTCATCAGCAGTTGTTGGAGATATCAGTTACTACTACATATTAAATCACATTGATTGCTTATTAATAAAAGACACCATAACCCGGGGAACAGGGGTAATTGCCTGATGATGCATGTCGTGTATTTTGGAAGGACTTCTTATGGTACCGAGTTGTGCGTTCCAACCATGGGGAACCAAGGTAGTATTGGCTACCTATTCAGTTGTCAGGGCTATGCCCGGATTACGGCGCCACACAAGTTATCTTTTCGTGTGGGGCTGTGGTCTTCAGTTGTCAGAGTCTTGTGGCTTGTCCTAGTTCAGTGCCAGGGGTGTTAGACCGTGGTACCGGGCATGCACGGTACTCTTCCAAAACACATGCACTACATTGGCAGGCAGTTACAATAACGATAACTTTGTTTGATATGTGGGAAAACGGCTGTGGTATGGGACACAGCTAAGTACTACATTAGTTAGGTTAATAATAACCAACCAGACTAGTGACATATGCTAGGTTACACATTCAGATATCAGTTGTTTGTTTACAGTTGTGATAGTTGACTTTTATCTTCATTTATGTTGTTATGTTGTTATCCTTCAGTTGTCTGCTTATCATGTTATTTAGTTATCTTATACATGCAGATTATCTTGTTATTATTCTGTGCACATTGTTTATATGCACGAGCTTTTCCCTTTACACACACACTCACAAGGTCGCTTCTGACGACCCTGGATTTGCACGTCCAGATATTGGACGCTTTGTTTCTATGGTGCAGGTGTTCGATGAGACTGTACGCTTCGCAAAGAGCTGGAGCTTCTCCCTATTCTATTCTGGTACTCTTATCTTTCTAGACCTCGTATTATTTCCTGATTCTTGTTACATCAGTTCAGTTGTTATTCCAGTCTTTATTTATATGATACATGCGTGGTTGCTTATATGTGATATTGCAGTATTCATGATTTATTTCAGTTGGGATTTATTATTGCTTGTTTCGGGTTACTTAAGGCTTAGCGAGTATACGTGAGGTATTTTCCTTGCGTATATGCGTCGCCGACTTGTATCGCGTCTCCGCTCCAGCGTATTTTGGGAAGCGGGGCGTGACAGGGTTTTCTTAGTATCAGAGCCAGGTTTTCGACTTGCGATCTTGAATTTTGAATTTTGATATTCGCAAAATGACCTAGTTCATACCGGTAACTTGAAATGAGCTATAGATACACTGCGATATACATATACTATCCATTTTGATATTCAGTCCATTTGGAATTTGCTGTCCTTCTTTTGAAAATCATCATCTTTGATCTTTTGATATCCTTAATTTCTACTCTTCTTTTAGAGTGATCCGGATTTTCATCTTACTTCTCGTCCTCCTTCTCGATTCTATTCCTTGACTTTGTCTCTTGAGATTGATTATTTCATGCTGAAGCCAGTAGCATACATCAGAGTAGCGCAGCGGAAGCGTGGTGGATTTATGATGTGTAGAGAAGTGACGTGAAGCTTGATTGTTTTCTCCTTTGACTTTGAATTCTTTTTACCATTCCCTGCCTTATTGAATTTCGGGGACGAAATTTTTATAAGGTGGGTAGAATGTAATATCCCTAGTTAGTAATACTGTATTTTTATTTTTCCTAAGTATTTATTTTGTTTTACCGATTTTTTTTATTGTTAATTATTAACTTGATTTATGACTTATTGCATTATTAAATAAATAAATTATTTTGGAATATTAAATGATAATTTGGCCTTATATATTTATCATTATTGCATGTTATCTTTTTAATTACTAATTAGTAATCCTTCCTATTACTATGGTTATTATAAATTTTATTAGTGTTAGTATTTATTTTTACCTTATTTATTATTCTATTTATTTTTATTAACTAACTAAATTTATGACTCCTTCTTTTCTGATTATTAATAATATCAATGTTCAATTGTTTTCTAGATATTATATGATAAATTACCTTTATGTGTTATTACTAGTTTTAATTAATAATATTATTAATTACTATCACTATTAATATTTTTAAGTAGTAGTTGTTATTGTTATTATTATATTATTGTTCTTATCATTATCATTTATTATTAGTATCTATTATTATTATTATTTTAGGATTAAGTACTAATATTATTGGTGTTATTAGTTTTAATATCTTAACTATTATTATTATTATTATTATTATTATTATTATTATTGTTCTTGTTATTTCCTTGCCTTTCTTCTTCCCTAGCCTTTTCCTAATACTCTTAATCATACCCGAACACCCATAACCCATTACCTAATCCACATCCAACCCTTACCCATTAACCTATTGATCCTATACCCAATGGTATCAATCCAAACCCATACCCGTTAGCATCAACCCATACTCATTAGACCCAATACCCATCCTATATAAACACTTATCTCCTAATCAACTAACCCTAATCTCATTAATCCTCCATCATCCCATCTCCAGCGCCTCCAGGCCCTACCGCACATCCCCTTCTCCTCCAGCGGAGTGCCAGCAGCCCGGAGCTCCACAACCGCATACAGCTGACCAGCACTCGGGATCTCCGGTGCCGGATCTCTCCTCTGCCTCACTCCTCCACGCCACCTCCAACTCCGCACACCCCCCTCCAGCCACGGCAGCAGCCGCAACCATGGCCTCCTCAACATCCATGGCAGCACCCTCCTTGGCGCCTGCTCCTTGCCGCAACCAACAGCTGCACTCGCCGCCTAGAGAAGCGAAGAAGATTATGGCAATAGCATCAGGGAAGGTCATGAGATTGGATGTGTCACCATCGAAGGAATTTCGTTCATTATTGACAAAGAGTGTAGATGTTTCAATTGCTGTATAGCTTCATTCCATCATGATTATGGAGAGGTTGCAGCACATGATTTTGTAAAGTGCCAACCCGAGGAATTGAAGGATTCTTGAAATTATGATATCATGCCCTTCATCACAAAGTGGGAGCACTTTGGTGGGTGAATTTCTTTTGCATTTTCTGGTTTATCCTTTTTAAAAGTATAGGATAAACAACAACAGAGCTTTCCCCATGCTCCCTTTGCCATGCCCTTGTTGGGTGAGCCTCTTTTCCCTTTCGTTTTGTCTAAGATAATGCATGTGTGTGTGTGTGAGTTATTAAGTGTTATGAAGATATTTACATGTTTGGGATTGTACATATTAATTTGTGTTTATATTTCATGTATGGGACATCTTACTCCGAGCCGTTTTTCGTCTCCCCGTGAGTCGCCATGGATCACTGTAGGCGGGCGCGAACGCACCCACGCCCTTCACGGCGAGATGCTCTATCCAACGACACCCTCCGCGGCCCGGACGCCTCCGTCGGTGCGCCGCAAATCGGTTCGATGTTAGTGTATTTATAAGTGTAAGGGGTAATCTTGTAAATATTAGGAAGTATCTATATGTGTGTTGGTGTGTTGCGTGAGTGTCTTTAAAAGTGTAATAATGTAGGGGTATGTTAGTAAATATTTATGTGCATGTATGGGTGTTATAAATACTTATTTGTGCATGCATATTTTTAATGAATAGGGATATTAATGTTTTAGTAAGTGTGTTTTTAATTAAAAGTATAGTATGTGTATGTAGGTGCGTGAGTGTGTGGGTTTGTACATAAGTATATATATGTATGTATATATGTACGTATATACATAGGTGTATACACGTGTGTATGCATGTGTGTACTTTATATGTATTCTGTGCGTATGTATATTATATGTATATATATAAGTATACGTATTTATATTAATATGTGTAGATATTTATTTAAGTATGCATGTATGTTGGTGTATGCGTATACTTGTATACGTATATATAGGGTGTATGTGTATGTTTATGGGTGTATATTGTGGAGTGTATACGTGTACGAGGGTATGTTTGTGTGGGTTCATGTGTTTGGTTGCGTGTTGCAGTCTTTCGGACCCGTTTGGTGAGATCCGAACCCAGCTACAGGAGACCCAGAGCAGATCCGGATTAGTACTCGTTGTGGACCCGATACATAGGCGATTCGAAGACCGATCCATGCGATGATCCATAGATCAGTTCCGGTTCGTGCAGTGAAGACCAGACGGTGATTCAGATCCAAAACCTCGTCATTTCATGTGAGTGTTCGTTCATGTGTATTTACCGTTGTCAGTATGCATTTACATGTTGCTCTTATCATTTCATGTGACTTTTTTTTATATTTTATCAGTTTGGTTACTTGTACCACTTCATGAGACATCCATGATTGTCCACTTTATTCATGTAGTTGATATTTGCTTGTATTAGCGTTATTTCATGTGTTGGTAGTTTAGAGTTGTTGGCTTAGGCCTAGTTTTGATGTACTTTAGACAGTGACTCATTCGATCTACCAGTTAGTTGCACCAGATCATATTTGAGGACAGATGACTTGCTTCATGTAGAGCACTTCTTAGACTTGTTATTCTTTCATTCAGCAATAACTTAGGTGATGATTCATTCGGGTGTTGATGACGGACTTGTTATGATGTTACTTTACTAAGAGATTGGATTTCTTGATGCTTGGATCAGTATGTGGATTTAGTTGGAGTTTGGATTGATCTGGGATTTATGTTATTTACATTGGATATTGATCAGTATTTAGATGTGACTGATTTTGTTGGATTATGGCCAGATGTGTGGATATCTTACCTTTGACTTCGATATGTGATATCATATTGGATTATTAGAAGCAAGGGTTCCTGGATGTATCAACTGATTATATCAATTGAGTATGGATGAGTTGTTGGTATTGACTTATTAGGGAACTATTCTATATTGCAGCTGTTTGAGGATGTTTCCTCTTTAGATATGGTTTCAGTATGTGTTGACCTGTTGATCTCGAGGACATACCATGTGTTTCATGATTTGTTATTGATTACTTCAATTAATAGAGATTGAGCTATTGTGATAGCGATCTATTCGATATCAATGATCTTATATTTCAGAGTTATTAGATAGCCGTCATCAGTTTATCAGTTATTAGTGAGATTATTTGTTGGTGATCATATGATGTATTTCAGAGTTTATAGTAGTTGTCAGGTATCTATACCAGTTATCAGTTGTTAGTGACACTATTGTGTTAGTGGCTATATCTCCAGTATTCTATTTCAGATGTCAGATATAAGTTGTCAGTTGTCATCAGTTGTCAGATATCAGTTTTCAGTTGTCAGATTATGAGCTAGTATTGACATCAACAGTTGTTGGAGATATCAGTTACTACTACATATTAAATCACATTGATTGCTTATTAATAAAAGACACCATTACCCGGAGGAACAGGGGTAATTGCCTGATGATGCATGTCGTGTATTTTGGAAGGACTTCTTATGGTACCGAGTTGTGGGTTCCAACCATGGGGAACCAAGGTAGTATTGGCTACCTATTCAGTTGTCAGTTGTCAGGGCTATGCCCGGATTACTGCGCCACATAAGTTGTCTTTTCGTGTGGGGCTGTGGTCTTCAGTTGTCAGAGTCTTATGGCTTGTCCTGGTTCAGTGCCAGGGGTGTTAGACCGTGGTACCGGGCATGCACGGTACTCTTCTAAAACACATGCACTACATTGGCAGGCAGTTACAATAACGATAACTTCATTTGATATGTGGGAAAACGGCTGTGGTATGAGACACAGCTAAGTACTACATTAGTTAGGTTAATAATAACCAACCAGACTAGTGACATATGCTAGGTTACACATTCAGATATCAGTTGTTTGTTTACAGTTGTGATAGTTGACTTTTATCTTCATTTATGTTGTTATGCAGTTATCCTTCAATTGTCTGCTTATCATGTTATTTAGTTATCTTTACATGTCAATTATCTTGTTATTATTCTGTGCACATTGTTTATATGCACGAGCTTTTCCCTTTACACACACACTCACCAGGTCGCTTCTGACGACCCTAGATTTGCACGTCCAGATATTGGACGCTTTGTTTCTATGGTGCAGGTGTTCGATGAGACTGTACGCTTCGCAAAGAGCTGGAGCTTCTCCCTATTCTATTCTGGTACTCTTATCTTTCTAGCCTTCGTATTATTTCCTGATTCTTGTTACATCAGTTCAATTATTATTCCAGTCTTTATTTATATGATATCATGCGTGGTTGCTTATATGTGATATTGCAGTATTCATGATTTATTTCAGTTGGGATTTATTATTGCTTGTTTCGGGTTACTAAAGGCTTAGCGCGTATACGTGAGGTATTTTCCTTGCGTATATGCGTCGCTAACTCGTATCGCGTCTCCGCTCCAGCGTATTTTGGGAAGTGGGGCGTGACAGGGTTTTCTTGGTATCAGAGCCAGGTTTTCGACTTGCGATCTTGAATTTTGAATTTTGATATTCGCAAAATGACCTAGTTCATACCGGTAACTTGAAATGAGCTATAGATACACTGCGATAAACATATACTATCCATTATGATATTCAGTCCATTTGGAATTGGCTGTCCTTCTTTTGAAAATCCTCATCTTTGATCTTTTGATATCCTTGATTTCTACTCTTCTTTTAGAGTGATCCGGATTTTCATCTTGCTTATCGTCCTCCTTCTCGATTCTATTCCTTGACTTTGTCTCTTGAGATTGATTATTTCATGCTGAAGCCAGTAGCATATATTAGAGTAGCGCAGCGGAAGCGTGGTGGATTTATGATGTGTAGAGAAGTGACGTGAAGCTTGATTGTTTTCTCCTTTGACTTTGAATTCTTTTTACCATTCCCTGCCTTATTGAATTTCGGGGACGAAATTTTTATAAGGTGGATAGAATGTAATATCCCTAGTTAGTAATACTGTATTTTTATTTTTCATAAGTATTTATTTTGTTTTACCGATTTTTTTTATTGTTAATTATTAACTTGATTTATGACTTATTGCATTATTAAATAAATAAATTATTTTGGAATATTAAATGGTAATTTGGCTTTATATATTTATCATTATTGCGTGTTATCTTTTTAATTACTAATTAGTAATCCTTCCTATTACTATGGTTATTATAAATTTTATTAGTGTTAGTATTTATTTTTACCTTATTTATTATTCTATTTATTTTTATTAACTAACTAAATTTATGACTCCTACTTTTCTGATTATTAATAATATCAATGTTCAAATTGTTTTCTAGATATTATATGATAAATTACCTTTATGTGTTATTACTAGTTTTAATTAATAATATTATTAATTACTATCACTATTAATATTTTTAAGTAGTAGTTGTTATTGTTATTATTATATTATTGTTCTTATCATTATCATTTATTATTAGTATCTATTATTATTATTTTTTAGGATTAAGTACTAATATTATTGGTGTTATTTGTTTTAATATCTTAACTATTATTATTATTATTATTATTGTTCTTGTTATTTCCTTGCCTTTCTTCTTCCCTAGCCTTTTCCTAATACTCTTAATCATACCCGAACACCCATAACCCATTACCTAATCCACATCCAACCCTTACCTATTAACCTATTGATCCTATACCCAATGGTATCAATCCAAACCCATACCCGTTAGCATCAACCCATACTCATTAGACTCAATACCCATCCTATATAAACACTTATCTCCTAATCAACTAACCCTAATCTCATTAATCCTCCATCATCCCATCTCCAGCGCCTCCAGGCCCTACCGCACATCCCCTTCTCCTCCAGCGGAGTGCCAGCAGCTCGGAGCTCCACAACCGCATACAGCTGACCAGCACTCGGGATCTCCGGCTGCCAGATCTCCGGCTGCCGGATCTCTCCTCTGCCTCACTCCTCCACGCCACCTCCAACCCCGCACACCCCCCTCCAGCCACGGCAGCAGCCGCAACCATGGCCTCCTCAACATCCATGGCAGCACCCTCCTTGGCCGCCTGCTCCTTGCCGCAACCAACAGCTGCACTCGCCGCCTAGATAAGCGAAGAAGATTATGGCAATAGCATCAGGGAAGGTCATGAGATTGGATGTGTCACCATTGAAGGAATTTCGTTCATTATTGACAAAGAGTGTAGATGTTTCAGTTGCTGTATAGCTTCATTCCATCATGATTATGGAGAGGTTGCAGCACATGATTTTGTAAAGTGCCAACCCGAGGAATTGAAGGATTCTTGAAATTATGATATCATGCCCTTCATCACAAAGTGGGAGCACTTTGGTGGGTGAATTTCTGTTGCATTTTCTGGTTTATCCTTTTTTAAAAGTATAGGATAAACAACAACAGAGCTTTCCCCATGCTCCCTTTGCCATGCCCTTGTTGGGTGAGCCTCCTTTTCCCTTTCGTTTTGTCTAAGATAATGCATGTGTGTATGTGAGTTATTAAGTGTTATGAAGATATTTACATGTTTGGGATTGTACATATTAATTTTGTTTATATTTCATGTACGGGACATCTTACTCCGAGCCGTTTTCCGTCTCCCCGTGAGTCGCCATGGATCACTGTAGGTGGGCGCGAACGCACCCACGCCCTTCACGGCGAGATGCTCTATCCAACGACACCCTCCGCGGCCCCGGACGCCTCCGTCGGAGCCTCCGTCGGTGCGCCGCAAATCGGTTCGAGGTTAGTGTATTTATAAGTGTAAGGGGTAATCTTGTAAATATTGGGAAGTATCTATATGTGTGTTGGTGTGTTGCGTGAGTGTCTTTAAAAGTGTAATAATGTAGGGGTATGTTAGTAAATATTTATGTGCATGTATGGGTGTTATAAATACTTATTTGTGCATGCATATTTTTAATGAATAGGGATATTAATGTTTTAGTAAGTGTGTTTTTAATTAAAAGTATAGTATGTGTATGTAGGTGCGTGAGTGTGTGGGTTTGTACATAAGTATATATATGTATGTATATATGTACGTATATACATAGGTGTATACGCGTGTGTATGCATGTGTGTACATGTATATGTGTTCTGTGCGTATGTATATTATATGTATATATATAAGTATACGTATTTATATTAATATGTGTAGATATTTATTTAAGTATGCATGTATGTTGGTGTATGCGTATACTTGTATACGTATATATACGGGTGTACGCGTATGTTTATGGGTGTATATTGTGGAGTGTATACGTGTACGAGGGTATGTTTGTGTGGGTTCATGTGTTTGGTTGCGTGTTGCAGTGTTTCGGACCGTTTGGTGAGATCTGAACCCAGCTACAGGAGACTCGGACCCGATCCGGATTCGTACTCGTTGTGGACCCGATACATAGGGATTCGAAGACCGATCCATGCGATGATCCGTAGATCAATACCGGTTCGTGCAGTGAAGACCAGACGGCGATTCGGATCCAAAACCTCGTCATTTCATGTGAGTGTTCGTTCATGTGTATTTACCGTTGTCAGTATGCATTTACATGTTGCCCTTATCATTTCATATGACTTTCTTTTATATTTTATCAGTTTGATTACTTGTATCACTTCATGAGACATCCATGATTGTCCACTTTATTCATGTAGTTGATATTTGCTTGTATTAGCGTTATTTCATGTGTTGGTAGTTTAGAGTTGTTGGCTTAGGCCTAGTTTTGATGTACTTTAGACAGTGACTCATTTCGATCTACCAGTTAGTTGCACCAGATCATATTTGAGGACAGATGACTTGCTTCATGTAGAGCACTTCTTAGACTTGTTATTCTTTCATTCAACAATAACTTAGGTGATGATTCATTCGGGTGTTGATGACGGACTTTTTATGATGTTACTTTACTAAGAGATTGGATTTCTTGATGCTTGGATCAGTATGTGGATTTAGTTGGAGTTTGGATTGATCTGGGATTTATGTTATTTACATTGGATATTGATCAGTATTTAGATGTGACTGATTTTGTTAGATTGTGGCCAGATGTGTGGATATCTTACATTTGACTTCCATATGTGATATCATATTGGATTTTGAATTATTAGAAGCAAGGGTTCCTGGATATATCAACTGATTATATCAATTGAGTATGGATGAGCTGTTGGTATTGACTTATTAGTGAACTATTCTATATTGCAGCTGTTTGAGGATGTTTCCTCTTTAGATATGATTTCAGTATGTGTTGACCTGTTGATCTCGAGGACATACCATGTGTTTCATGATTAGTTATTGATTACTTCAATTAATAGAGATTGAGCTATTGTGATAGCGATCTATTCGATATCAGTGATCTTGTATTTCAAAGTTATCAGAAAGTAGTCATCAGTTTATCAGTTATTAGTGAGATTTTTTATTGGTGATCATATGATGTATTTCAGAGTTTATAGTAGTTGTCAGGTATCTGTACCAGTTATCAGTTGTTAGTGACACTATTGTGTTAGTGGCTATATCTCCAGTATTCTATTTCAGATGTCAGATATCAGTTGTCAGTTGTCAGATATCAATTTTCAGTTGTCAGATTATCAGCTAGTATTGACATCAATAGTTGTTGGAGATATCAGTTACTACTACATATTAAATCACATTGATTGCTTATTAATAAAAGACACCATAACCCGGGAACAGGGGTAATTGCCTGATGATGCATGTCGTGTATTTTGGAAAGACTTCTTATGGTACCGAGTTGTGGGTTCCAACCATGGGGAACCAAGGTAGTACTGGCTACCTATTCAGTTGTCAGTTGTTAGGGCTATGCCCGAATTACGGCGCCACACAAGTTGTCTTTTCGTGTGGGGCTGTGGTCTTCAGTTGTCAGAGTCTTGCGGCTTGTCCTGGTTCAGTGCCAGGGGTGTTAGACCGTGGTACCGGGCATGTACGGTACTCTTTCAAAACACATGCACTACATTGGCAGGCAGTTACAATAACGATAGCTTTGTTTGATATGTGGGAAAACGGCTGTGGTATGGGACACAGCTAAGTACCACATTAGTTAGGTTAATAATAACCAACCAGACTAGTGACATATGCTAGGTTACACATTCAGATATCAGTTGTTTGTTTACAGTTGTGATAGTTGACTTTTATCTTCATTTATGTTGTTATGCAGTTATCCTTCAGTTGTCTGCTTATCATGTTATTTAGTTATCTTATACATGCAGATTATCTTGTTATTATTCTGTGTACATTGTTTATATGCACGAGCTTTTCCCTTCACACACACACTCACCAGGTCGCTTTCTGACGACCCTGGATTTGCACGTCCAGATATTGGACGCTTTGTTTCTATGGTGCTGGTGTTCGATGAGACTGTACGCTTCGCAAAGAGCTGGAGCTTCTCCCTATTCTATTCTGGTACTCTTATCTTTCTAGCCTTCGTATTATTTCCTGATTCTTGTTACATCAGTTCAGTTGTTATTCCAGTCTTTATTTATATGATATCATGCGTGGTTTCTTATATGTGATATTGCAGTATTCATGATTTATTTCAGTTGGGATTTATTATAGCTTGTTTCGGGTTACTTAAGGCTTAGCGCGTATACGTGAGGTATTTTCCTTGTGTATATGCGTCGCCGACTCGTGTCGCGTCTCCGCTCCAGCATATTTTGGGAAGCGGGGCGTGACAAGGATGTTGACATGTCTTATGATGAGCTTGCTTTATTTTGTCAACATCTTCTTAAAAAATATGTTTTGCTTAAAAAAGACCATAAAAGATTGAAAAATAAATATGAGTCCATTTCGAAAGAAAAAGATTCTTGTCAAAATAAATTGAAAACATTTCTAAAGAAAATGAATCTTTGAAAAAGGAGAATATTTCCTTGTTTACTAAATTAAATGATATTTGTGAAGGAAATAATTCTTTGAAAAATAAAATAAATTAGGTGGAAAAAAAAGAAATTGTTTTAGAAGAAAACAACTTTTTGAAAAGAAAAATTGTTTCAAAAAATAAAAAGAAAATATTTCTAAAAAGAAAAGCATTATTGATTCTCATACTTGCCATGCTCTTCATGCTACCATTGATAAAAATGCGAGTCAATTTTTGAAAAATAGAATAAATTATTTGAGCTCAACTTTGAGCAATTGTGCATTTAATCATAATAGTGGAAACCTTGTTTCAAAAGAAACAAGCTCTACATGTTCATGCACATCACCCACAATATACATATGCACACTTTGCACATCATGATCACACTCATTCTCATATGCATGCTAGAGTGTACAAATGTACACATTGCGGTCGCAAAGGCCATTTAGCAAAGTTTTATTATGATAAGGTAAATTCTATAAATTTTGCTAATAAAAATGTTTGGGTTCCTTATAATACTAACCCCCGTGGACTAAAAGAAAATGGGTACCAAAGTCCTCACCACTTGTGTTTGATGTAGGTGTGGGCTCTCACATGACGTGAGAGGATTGGCGCCTTGGTGGTGGATGCATAACCTTGATGGACACTGCAATTGATGCATCACTATCAAGGAAGTTTGGTGGGAGGACCACCGTGTTTTGGAGACTTAGAGAGTAGTGCATATGGTTTAGTAACTATCTCTAAACTCCCATTTAGTTTACATGCTTTTACATAGATAATATTATTAGCATGTTTTGGTTTTGTGCTTCATGTGGTGAATACTTGTTTAGATGAACTTTTCATTAAAACTTGTGTATATACTTGTACAAGTAGTGAGCAACAATTGATTCCTATATATTTGTACCTCATTGCTCTTTTGTTCTCATTACATATACATGTATAACCTAGTTTTGATGATTCTTTTATTTACACTTGTTTTCCCTATTTTTGTGCATGTTTTGCTTCATGTATATGTTAATTATTGTCTAAAACTAATAAATATACATGCATACCCTTGAGTTACTTGCCTTTATGCAAGTTACATTACGAACTCATTTGTGTTTAGGATATGTATGTATATTGTTAGTTTTGATAGAACATACATATACCTTGACGGTTGATTTTTATGATTTTCATATTTGTTTGATAAAAAGAAATTCATGTTTATTTTGAGCCTTATTGATCATTTTATGAAAATGTTATTTACATGATTCTTGTACACTCACACTTCATTGGTTTACTCATGACATTATTTTCATGAGAATTTTTAGCTTTATAGATTTTGAGTATCAACTCTTGTGTTTTTAGAATGCTTCATGAGATATATATGATTTGGTTTCATATTTAAAGGATCTTTAACTAGTTTTTCAAAAATTATTTTAACTAGTTATTTATTTTTCATTTGGTAATGTTTTTAAATTTATAACTATTTTCAAATCTTATTTTTGAAAACTTCTACCTTTAAAGGGCGGATAGATGGGCGACCATGCCTTGTATGCTCAAAATTGAAAATCTTTTTAACGTATGCATGAATAGGGTGGATAGGTAAGAGTTATACACATGTTCTTCATGAAATTCTATTTTTGTGTACTCATATTTGTTTTCTATATATGTATGTTTCAAAATCTCAAATAATATCAATTTCTATTGGTATTTTCTTTTTCATACGTGTGTGTGTGTGTGTGTGTGTATTGATTGTGCTTGATTTACAATATCCATTACATGTTTAAAGCACAAATTATGTTTATGCTAAGCTTGACTTAAAATTAAAAATAAATTGGTATCTTTATAAGCTTATGCATTGTTTTCAATTGGTATTTCGATTGACATTTTATTTGGTATCAAAATTTATAATATATTTCAATTGGTATAAAAAATTATAAAATGTTTTACTTTTATTGGTATCTTAAAATTCTATTTATTTACAAGTGGAATCTCAAAATTTATTTTGTTGACTTAAGAAAATTCAAAAATTTATTTTAAAAATGATTTCAAAATTTTTGATATGAATTGCCTATATACAAGGGGAGCTTAACATATCTTCTATATATAGATTCATGTTGAGTGTATCTTATATTGAGGATCTTGACATCTCTTCTTTATATGGTACACGTGTGTAGGGGGAGCTTAACATCTCTGCTTATATATTGTATATTATGTTTTATGTGAGTTAGGGTCTTGTCATTCCTTCTTCATATAATGCATGTATGCAGGGGGAGCTAACTTCACGTCTCTCTTCTTCATGAATATATATCACATATATCTTTATTATTTGATTTGTTTTCGCCCCTTTGTTGATGAATTGACAAAAAGGGGAAGAAGTATTTGATGAGTTTATATATGCATGTTTATTTCATTCCCTTGTTTTATACAAAGAGGGGGAGAAGGATTTTGAGAGTTTTGTTTATGCAGATATGTTTGTTTATGCAAAAAGGGGAGAAGGATTTTTTTTTAATTTATGCATGTTTTTCTCCTTGTTATGCATGTTTATCTCCTTATTTATGCACATATATTTATTTAGTTTTATGCACTTTATTGAATATCGTATTGTTTATTGGTATGCATGAGTTAAGGGGGAGCTTCTATGAAGCTTATCTTTAATCCATGCATATATAACTCCATGAGTTTTGTCATCATCAAAAAGGGGGAGATTGTTAGCCCAGAGGCCCATCACTCTAGTTTTGATGATGATTAACTCATGTAGTTAAAGTACTAATGATCTTGTGTTTAGTTAGTCTCAGATATTTGATTAAGATCATAGTTGGGTTTAGCTTCAACAGAGAATTTAAAGTCAAGTTTTGGAGCTAGCACATATTGATTCAAGAGCTCACGCATCAAGATTGCATTTAGTACTCAAGAGGAGTCTAGCTCATTGGATCAAAATTTTAGACCAAGTCAAGAAGGAGAAGAAGATTTTCAGAAGATTTGTGTCGAGTTTTTGTAAGAGTCAAGATTTTGTTTTTAGATAAAATGTAAAATATAGATTAGTTGGTGGATTGCTCAAGTTCATATACACTCACACACAGTGTTTTCATATAAGATTTTTTATTTTAGAAAATACCAGTTTGATTTTTAAGCTTCAAAATATACATGTGTTTTATCAAAACTTATTTTAGAGCTTATTGTCAAAAATATAGATATTTCATCATTATGTGTAGTGGATCATATCCATACACACTAAGCTTCAAAAGTGTTTAAAATATCTTGTTTTTGTATTTTGAGAATTTTTGAAAAAATCGGTTTTCAATTTGGAGATTGTTTTTGAAAATACAGATTTTGTTTAAGCCAAAATTTCTATATCACAAAAATAGTTCAAAATATTTGTGCCATGTTTTGATTTTTACTCAAACTAGTTTGTATATCAAAATATATTAATGAACTTATTTTTGTAGAATTTATGAGAATTTATGAGATTTTATTGAAGGTAAAAAGACCAAGTTTTAATCCCTTTATACTTGCTAACCAGGCTATCTGGCGGTCAACCGGCCGGTCGACTGATCCAGAAGTCGGTCGACTGGACGGTCGACGATGTGCACAAACCTGCACAGCTAAGGGCCGGTCGGCCGCACGGTCAACCGCCAGAGAGCTTCTGCTCTCTGTAAATGGCCCCGGTCGACCTGGCGGTCGACCGATAAGTCAAGGCCCAGTTTTTGATCGACCGCTTTTCCTAACAGTCAGAAATTCGACCTTTGGTGGTTGATCGGGCGGTCGACCAACAGCAAGGCCCGATCGACCGACAGCAGGGTTTCCTGCTGAGTTGGACCCCAACGACTATATTTTTGAGGCCTATAAATTGGGACTGTTTTCCACAAGATTTCAAGTGGATTTTCAAGCTAGTTTTTCCTACCTTTCTATGTGTTTATCTCCACTTGATTTAAAGCCAAATACTTTTATATCAAAAGGAGAGTTTTCAAGAGTGTTTTGTAAAAGAGATTTCTTGAGTTTTTCACCATAACATCCATCCTTGTTCTTCTCACAAATACTTGAGCTTTCCATTGCCATATCCATCCTATAGGAGAGTTGTTGTGAGAGTGTTTTTAGGTGATCAAAGTATTTAGATCACCAAGTGTTCAATCTTGTATTTGAGGAAGCGAACTTGCGGGTTCGTGGTGTTTCGAGTTCTTGTGGGAGCTCAGTGTAGAGGTGCGGCCTCGGCAATCTAGTGTGCTTGGTGTTGCTCTTGGGGGAACGAGAGAGGGACTAGTGAGTCTAAGGAGTTCTAGTGTGAACTCGTTGTAGGTGTTGTGGCACTGAGTGATCCGGTGGGATCGTTTATAGTGGAAATCCTTCATAGTGTTAAAGGCAGGGACGTAGAGCAAGGGTGCTCGAACCTCGAAACAAATCTCCCGTGTTTGCGATTGCTCTCTCTATCTCTCACTTGTATTTGTATCTTGCATGCTTACTTTGCTTATCTATTTATACGCTTGATATGTCTTGTGCTTAAATTGATATATGCTTGGGATTATTTGCTCACACTTGTATTCAACCAAGAGAGCCATAGCGGCACCTCAACTCTTATCTAAAGGAATCTTAAGGAGATAGTCCAGAGCCCTTCACCGGGAATTCAGCTACACTCTTGTGTTATACTTGGTATATTTAGCTTAATAGTTTTTAGTTTGCATAAATAGTTTTAATTCCGCATTAATTTATCATTAGATTAGCTAGTCACCTATTCACCCCCTCTAGGTGATTTCATGTTCATGTTGAAATTGTGAAACTCTTAGACAGTGGGATAATCTATCCCATTACAGATAGCCAATGGGTCAGTCCTATCCACGCAGTTTCAAAGAATTCTGGTTTCACCATAGTGGAAAACGAGAATAAAGAGTTGGTCCAAACTCGACTTCCCACGAAGATTCGAGTTTGCATTCACTATAGGAAGCTTAATGCAGCAACTCGTAAGGACCATTTCCCGCTTCCCTTCATTGATCAAATGCTTGAACGATTGGCTGGCCATGAGTATTACTTTTTCTTGGGCAGTTACTCGGGGTATAATCAGATTCCTATTGCTCCTGAGGACCAAGAAAAGACTATGTTCACATGTCCATTTGGGACAATTGCTTATTGTAGAATGCTTTTCGGCTTGTGCAATGCCCCAGCAACATTTCAACGTTGCATGTTGAGTCTTTTCTCTGATATGGTGGAACAATTCTTAGAAATCTTCATGGATGATTTCTCCATCTAGGAGATTCATTCACTCAATGTATTCACCATTTAGAACTCGTCCTCCAACGTTGTGCTGATAAAAATCTGATACTGAACTGAGAGAAATGCCACTTCATGGTAAGACATGGAATTGTCTTGGGTCATGAAATCTCCAAGAAAGGAATTGAAGTGGATAGAGCCAAAATTGAGGTTATTGCTAAGCTTTCCATGCCCAAATGCGTGAAGGATATTCGGTCCTTCTTAGGACATGCCAGTTTCTACCGAAGATTTATCAAGGATTTTAGCAAGATTTCTAGACTATTGACTAATCTGTTAGCTAAGGACGTGTCCTTCATTTTAGATGTCGAATGTATGAATTCTTGGGAGAAGCTTAAGAAAGAGCTTATTTCTACACCAATCATATTTACACCAGATTGGTCTAAGCCGTTTGAAATCATGTGCGACACTTCTGATTTTGTAATAGGCGTTGTCCTAGAATAACACATTGATAACAAGCAGCACGTGATTTATTACTCTAGTAGGACTTTCAACGATACTCAAATGAACTACACTACTACTGAGAAGGAATTCTTGGCAGTAGTGTTTGTCTTAGAGAAATTTCGTCCCTACCTACTAGGGTCGAAAATCATAATTTTCACCGATCATTCTGCGCTTAGGTACCTTATTATGAAGAATGATGCCAAGGCCCGACTCATTCGTTGGATCCTCCTTCTTCAAGAATTTGTTCTCGAGATTCGAGATAAGAATGGCGTAGAAAATGTCGTTGCTGACCATCTCTCGAGAATCCCAAACTCTCCATGCAACGAATTGCCCTAAATGAGGACTTTCCTGATGAAAATCTTTTAGCTGTCTTTAGGGAATCTTGGTTTGCTAATATAGTGAATTACTTAGTCATAAACCAAACTCTATCTCATTGGTCTAAAAATGATATATACTGGTTTTATCTCAAGTCCGGTATTTCTTTTAGGAGGAACCGTATCTTTTTAGGTACTGTTCTGACCAAATTATTAAGAGATGCATTCTCGATGAAGAGATTAAGAGTCTTTTATTCTTCTGTCACGAACTTACATGCGGTGGATACTTTGGTCCCCGCAAGACTACTGAAAAGGTGCTGCAAAGTGGGTTCTATTGGCCCACTTTATTCAAAGATGCTTATGAATTTTGTATGATGTGCCCAAGATGCCAGATGGTAGGAAGGATCTCAAAACGAGATATGATGCCCCTCAGCCCAATTCTAGAAATAGAACTCTTTGATGCTTGGGGCATCGACTTTATGGGTCCATTTCCTAATTCATTTGGAAACCAATACAGATTGGTTGCTGTGGACTATGTGTCCAAGTTGGTAGAAGTCATTCCTAGTAGAACTAATGATAACAAAGTTATCATAAAGTTTTTGAAAGAGAATATTTTCTCACGCTTCGGAACCCCTTGTGCTATCATCAGTGATAATGGTACTCACTTTTGCAATAGATTCTTTGAAGCTTTTATGTGAAAGTATGTCATAACTCACAAGTTGTCCACACCTTATCATCCTCAGACCAGCGGGCAGGTTGAGATTTTCAGTAGTCAAATCAAGCTTATTTTAGAAAAAACTGTGAACCAAAACCAGAAAGATTGGTCCACCAAACTTGTAGATGCCCTATGGGCCTACAAGACCGCTTTCAAGACGATTCTAGGGATATTTCCTTATAGGTTAGTCTTTGGGAAATCTTGCCACCAACCCGTTGAGTTAGAGCACCGGGCCTTATGGCAATCAAGCAGCTCAATTTCGACTTAACTAAGGCTGGTGACCTTCGAAAATTACAAATTTTCGAATTAGACGAGTTGAGAAATGAGGCCTATGAAAATGCTAAGATCACAAAAGATAGAGTTAAGATTTTTCTGGATAAACACATCATAAGAATAACCTTTGTCCCTGGACAAAAAGTCTTACTCTATAATTCTAGGCTTCATCTTTTTCTAGGAAAATTAAAATCAAGATGGACTGGGCCATTCATTGCAAAAATCAGGTTTCCACACGGTGCTGTAGAGATCAGTAACACCAAGAATGGAAATGACTTTAAGGTAAATGGTCAACGCTTTAAACCTTTCTTGGAATCGGTGCTGGTAAATGAAACAGTTATGGGTGTTTTCGACCCAGTGTATCGGTAACTTTTCTCTTTTACATTTCATTTCATGCATCTATACATTTCTTTTATACAATAGGGACAATGCATGAGATAAGTGTGAGGGAGGGCTCTAACATGACTAATATAACTAAAAAAAGAAAAAAAAACTTTTTGAAAGAAAAGAACAATATTTTGATATATTTTTTGTAAGAAATTAAGTTAATTTTAAGGAATAGGAAAATCATAATTAGGATTTCTTATACTTGGTTAAAATAAGATTTGTTTGATTTTCAGGGTTAGGAAGAAAATTGATGAAGTAATTTAATCTTGATCTTTACCTTGAAGAAATATGCACACTTTATACACTTACACACTTAGGGTTCAAAGGCAAAAAATTCTTATGCCTTATAAAATATAAAGAAGAAAAAAAATATATATATGCAAATCTAATTATTGATTAGCTAGGTGCTTTGGCCTAAGCAAGCCTTGGTATTTATGCAAAAGATAATTAGATAAGCTTGAATATATGTATATATATATATATTTATATATATAAATCCTCTGAATAAGCTGGGTATTTGTGCCTCATGAAGTATAAGCATTTACGCCTATATGGGGTACGTTTTATAAATAAAAACCCTTAGTTTCGTGGCCTTATTTGCTCGAATGTTTAAGTCCTTAGGGGTGTTTTCTCACCTGGTGCCCTAAGGCTGTCTGATTTGGGTGTCACCGACTAAATGCTCGTTACATAGACAGATTAGAAAGCCTTATGGAATTGAGGAATAAATGTTTTCCATTGATTTTGCAAAGGGGAAAACTTATAAAAAAAGGGTCGAGGAGCTAAATTACAAGTAACACAAAAGATTACAAGTAGATCTCCTCTGAGATTCTGGAGAAGTGTGCCAGTAGGAGTCTGGTCAGCGCGCGACCATTTGTCCCTTTGACGATGCGATCGATGGGATCCCTTCTCGCCTGGTTCGAGGAATCGGAGAACAGAAGGTTGGTAGAACCCTCTTGTTACTTCTCAAATTGCCTCCACTTGGGAATTCCTTCTCGCCTGGTTCCGGAGATTCCTTGAGAGGGAGGAAGATCTTAAGGTATCAGTACCCTGATTAGAGAAGTAGTTCCCTGAATTCTTGGAAGCAAGAGAATAGATCTCTGTTTTTCAGCCTCTCTCTCTGTGCGTATGTCTCTGTGCGCGCCTTCTCTCTGTGCGTGCCTCTCTCTGTGTGTGCCTCTGGTGGGCTATTAATAGGGAGAGCAGGGGTATAACTGTCCCTTGAAAATCTAGAAACAGATTTAGTCAATCTGTTTAAATCTAGAAAGTAGCCTTACCGCGAGGCTAGAATCAGCTTCTGCAAAGCTAGGAATAGCAGGTAGCGTCGATCTCCTGATCTGTTTTGATTCTTTCCAAATAACTGAAAGATCTCCCCTGATCTTCTTACTTGTTTTAGGAGAGTCAAGAGATTATGGTAAACAACTGCCAAATTTGATCTCGATTAGATTTGATCTTGAATAGATTTGATCTCATCTGGAGATTTGATTGGTCAAAGGTGACCATAAAAGACCCGCAGTGGAGCTGCCGCGTCGAGCTCACAGCGGAGCTAGAAGGAGCATCTGGCAAAGTCAGAAGAAAACTCTTCAGCGGAGCTGGATAAACATCTATGGCGAAGCTACGAACATCCTTCTGCGTGATTGCGTGTGGCTTCGAGCGAAGCTAACTCTCTGCGGAGTTAACTGAGCACTTCAGGCGAAGCTGTGAGTTAGCTCACTGATAGAACTTTGAACAGCTTCAAGGCGAAGTTGGACAAACTTAGCCTCTCAGGTGAGGCTATCCCCTTGGGCTCATGTGATGCTAAGTGTTGAGCTAACCTAGCATCTTAGACCTGCTTATGTCTCTTCAAAGACAATCTGGGCTCACTGTTTGCTTTACTGGATCAGTAGAGTCCAAGTTGCTGATTTGTCCCTCGGAGATGGGTAAAAACTGGTCGTCATCTTGTCTACCACTTGTCTTTTATAAATGTTAACAAGTTAGATATTGTTCAGGCCAGTTAGGAATCTTGTCTTTTTTAGAGTGTCAACAAGACCCCCTTCAAAGTTTTCGTAAGTTTGCAATGGAATGGTTCAGACTCCAAAATACTTTGAATTGCTTTGATTGATGGTATGTGAAGTACGAACGTCGCCATAGTGGTTGAGTTCAGCTTCGCTTTCAAATAAGTTCGCCGAGGAATCATGTAGATTCGCGATTCTGGGTAGCTCCGCGTCTGAGTAGCTCCGCGTTCGAGCCTCCTGGAGTAGCGTCGCTTCAAATCGGTTCCTTTCCCGAGGCTAACTGCTCTTCGGCTGAGAAGGATTGCTCCTTTTTCGAGGTTAGAATAACCTCTCTTGCATTAACGAGGAAGATCATTCCTTCTGCGCACATTTTCGAGGGAGCCTATTCCCTTTCTCAAGGATCAGTACTTAAATGCCTTAAATTCGCTCGCGCTTCCAAGCTTGAAGTAGCAGCGGCGTGATCAGGCCATGAGGCCTATAAATAGGACACTTGAAGTCCTCTTCAAGGAAACAGTCTGTTCATGACTTCTCCTGGTTGTCCAGAGAAAGATACTCAGATCTCTGAACTGGTGAGCTTTGATTATCCAGAGACTTTTACGAACTTTAGGGCCCTTGTTCTTCATTCTGTATCTGACTGACTTGCAGAGAAGGGCTTCAGCCCTATTTTGTAGCTTCTCGGTGAAGCTATCATTCTCGCTTGATTAGAAACAAACTTTCTCATGCAGGGTTCTTGTCTTGACCTGTTGAATCTATCTGTTAAATCCGCCACATAAGCAAGAATTGGGACTTAGTCTCTTCAAGATCGAGCCAATCTTGCCATATAGGTAGGGCTAAGACTGTGCCCCTCTGGACCAGTCTGGCTTAGCCATATAGGCGAGGCTAGGACTTAGCCCTTTTTGATGTTCCTTCAGTCTAACTGCCTTAGGCGGAGCTAAGACTTGGCTTATACTGAGCTAGCCCATCATCACTTGTGCAAGCGAGGCTATCCTTTGCTTAACTGAAATCCATCCTTAAAGTGTAACTGGATCGGATATAAATTGCTTCGCCCAAAGAATTTGACTTAACGTATCATGCTTGCATTTTTCTTTGATTTACTGCTAACATGTTTCCAGTTTGCGTTGCAGTGAACTGTGCTTGCCAGTCTTTTGTTTTGATGAAAGAGACTAGAAACTTGCCTCTTGATCTTCAAGTTGAAGCTTTGATCATAAGCAGGAGGAACATACTGGAGCAGCTGATGCGCGTTCCAAGAAGAGGTTGGCAGTTGCTTATCCGAGATGATCCACTTCGAGAAGGGGCTGGTAGTCGCTTATCTGAGATGATCCACTTCGGGAAGGCGGACGTTACCTGTAAGGTCTCGGATCCTTCCTTTGCCAATTTAAGGAAGATCCAGCTTTCTGGTGGCAATCGGTCCTTTGGCAATTTTGATCAAAGAAGATCCAGCTTCCTTTGCCAATTTTCATCAAAGATGATCCAGCTTCATGATGGCAAAATCTGCCATTAGGCGAAGGATTACGGCCTTTGCAGGAGGAAGGCCTTTCGTGTCCAGTTAGTTTGGCTTGGAAGTAGATAGGACAACTTGCATGCCTTTGGAGCAAATGATTCCGTTGCAAGAAACACAACCTTGATGTAGTAGTATCAATGTATCTTCCCTTTGAATCAATAAAAGTGTTTATTCTCTGCTTATCTGCTTTGTTTCCCTCCTTTTTGATTCGAAAACACCTGAAGTGGACCAATTTAGGCAAGTCTTTTCCTAGAAGGAAATGAGAACTCTTGGCCGAGCTAAAACTTCCGGCGAAGCTGAAGACAGATTTCTAAATAAGTCAGGAGCCAGTTTCTGGCGAAGCTAGCACGGAATTTCCGCGAAGTTAGAGATATGCTGTCAGCGGAGCTAAAGCATGTTTCTCAGCGAAGTTATTCAAACGTCGTGCTAAGTCACCACTGGACTCACGACGGAGTTAGCCCTTAGCGGGGCTGAAGCAACACTTCTCGGGACGGCGCTTAGGCGCCGTTTCAAATTAATTTGAAACGACTGCCTGCGCTCCTTTCGAGGAGGCGACATTTAGGCAATCATCCGCCTATAAAAACCCGATTAGGCTGAAAAGAGAAGGCACCATTTCTCTTTGAATTTTCAGAGAACTGCAAATCTCTTCTTCTTCTTTCTCCTACGTTTGGAATTTTAAGAACTTCTTCAGTTCTCCAATGGCTCCCAAAAGACGAGCAGGAAAAGAGGTAGCAACCTCTACAACGGAAGGGCCTTCTCCTCCTCCGGTCATCGAACAACCTATCGCGGGTAGGGATCTTTCCCTTTTGTTCAGAGGTTTTCATCTCTTTTTGAAACCAGTTTCTGGCTATCTTCCGATGAATCCAGGGTGATCAATCTTGATCCCGTGATCTTAGGGAGTTCAACTCCCTGAAGTTTCCCTCTTGATTTTTTGATTGGGAATTTTAAGAACCGAAGGGTTTCTTCTTCAAGCTTCTATGCGAAGCTAACCCTTAGGCGGTTCACATCCTGTTGGATGATAGGATGCAAAGTTAGCCTTACAAGCGTGGTTGGAAAAGGACCTTAATGCCCTCGAACTAATTTTTTAAGCGGCAGTATTCTTCTGGCGAAGTTAGCTCTCGGGCTCCTTCGCGTTGAGGCCAAGCTTTCAGAGCGAAGCTAATACTTAGATACTTTTCTGCATCCTGCTTCACGTGGAGTGCGGAGTTAAGCTGCTGCTGCGAAGCTATTGTTAGGTCAACTTCGCTCGGAGAGCGAAGCTATGCCTTAACAAAAAATTATATTCTTGTTTTAGCTTTCCTTCAGCCGATGAACTAATCATAGTTTCTCCTTGTTATTTTGCAGTGCACTATACTCCTGGTCCTCTGAACAGTCTCTTTGGAATAGCCAGGGGGCTGGATGGCAATGTTAGCCTGCAGTTTCAAGGGCAGGCTTCACTATTCAGCGAGCGGAGTGCTCCTGGTCGGGGTGCACTTATTCATGCTGGGGATCAGCGCACCATGAGGAGCATCTTAACTATTGCTCTCCTTGAAGATTCTGACCGAAGAATCTATGAAAGCCCGGCTTCATGTTTGGAGATGCAGCGCCAGACAATGATCACCAGCTGCTAGCCAGAGAGGGGCAGTGGATTTTCAAATTGGATGGTGAGAAGTACTATCTCCCATCTGGCAAGCGGCATTTTCCCTTGCCTTCTTTCAATGTGTGACGAGGGCTCGGAAGATGCAGTGGCAAGTGTCGCGGACTACTGATTCTGTTCACGTAGGGAAGTTGATAATTCCGTCCCCCAGTTACACAAGGATGGGTCCTCCTCGCTGTGTATTGGGTCTCCACCCTGGGAACGTACTTCCAGACATCCCATTGGGATAAAATCCCGCGGTGGCTCAGACTTTTGGAAATCAGTTCTTTAAGGTTTATGGCAATTATCCAGCCACTGATTTCAGGACCCCGGGGTGGATTCATCCTCCCAAAGCGTGGTGGAGGGACTTGACTCTATATGTCCTTGCCCATTTTGAGGAGGATCTGGAGAGGCTGGGACTCTACGAGGCCGTTAGGGCGACCTGTTATGGCATTCAGATGAGCGTAGCGAACTTCTATGCCATCTTTGAGTTGTACTGCCCGGCTACAGGGACCTTCTTCACCCCTGTTGGCGAATTGGGCATGGCTCTGCACGAGATGTGGGAAGTCTCTGCTCTGCCTTGGGGGTCTCTCCCATATGAAGAATATTTCCCGTGCGAGGCGGAATTGGCACTTCTGGAGAAGCAGGAGCCCGCCTTGTTTGAGACTTACCGGGAGTTAATGTGCCACCTTTACATTTGCTCCAGCATGCATGGGAGCCATAAGGGAGCTTCATGCAGTTTGAAGAGCTGGGAAAATTATTTGTTCCCCGACCTGGAAGGTATTCCTGAAGCGGCTCACTATGGAGTTGCAGATGAAGACATCTTTCGCCAGATGCAAGAGCACTCTCAAGGGGATTTGATTCTGGAAGAAGATGATGGACCCTATGAGAAAGGTGATATTCTTCGGAGTTTTCACCACCAGGCTCGTCGGCCGACGTCCCGGAAGGCACTTTTGGCTAGCTTTTTAACGGTCTGGTTGAAGAGATGTGTGGTGCCATCCTCGTCTGGCGATGTCATTCATCCGACTGTCTTACTGCCTGCTGTTCATCTAGTCCATGGTCGTTCTCTTGGACTTCTTCCAGCCATGGTGTGCTGTATTCAAAGGGGCCTTCGTGCATTGACAGAGGCTTTCTGTAGGCCACCAACAACGAAGCGGAGAAAGGGGACTATCTTGCCTCGCGACGGACCAAACCCCAGAATTGGTTTGCCATATACTTATTTGATGGCATGGTTCGCCCTTCATTGCCCCTCCATGATCCAGGCTGGTGAGGAGCCCCCAGAAGGTGTTCGCATGGCGCTTCTCCGTCGATTCGAGAGGTGTTCGTGGTCAAAGACTTATGTGGCTGCGATCCGTAAACTGCTGTGTCGCCATGACGTCTACAGCCTTTTTCGGTGCTTTCCCTACATTCGTGATGCATGCTATGGTGAAGAATTCAACGATGTAGGGGAAGGGCAGACATCGTTGAGTCGGGGAGTCTTCGAATGGCTGGTTAGCATCCGGCCATCCCACTTGTTGTATAGAAGCGGGGACACCTGTTACCTGGAGCCCTATGTTCCGAGTCAGTTTGCCCGTCAGTTTGGATATGACCAACTGTACGTAGGTAATCCGAACAGCAGCCTGGCCTTCATGGGGAGCCACATCGATGGAGCTCGTGCATGGCGGTTCTTCATTGCTGGCTGTACTGAGGCGCGACTGTGCATGCCGCTAAGGACTCCTAACCTTCTGATGATCCTGGATTCTGCCAGTGGTATAGAACCTCGAATTTCACACCCACTGGATTTTCTATTAATTCCTTTGGTGTGAAGTTGATCTCTCAGTGGCTGAAACGGAAGGTCACTGAGAAGAGCGAGGGTAAGAGGGTCCGCATTCCAGGCCTCGGGGAATTCATTGCTGTTGATGATAGCGAGGCCTCGGATGCAGGAAGTCCTCGCTTTGAAGGGGATACAGGTGCTGAGGCTCCAGCAGCTGCTTCTGGTGGGGTAGATACAGCCCCTATGGAACATATTGATGTGGAAGAAGTGGAGGAAGAAGATCCTGATGTCCACTTCAAGTGGAAGCGAGAAGATGGATCTCGTAGGAAGAGGGTATTGAAGAAGCCTCGTCGCTACGCTCCTACGGTTATTGCAGAGGGCGAATCATCTGCAGTGCCTCTTCCTCCTGCTCTATTAGTCCTTAAGCTATCGGCCCGTAGGCAGACCGCTGGTAAAGCTGCTCCGGACCCGGGTATGATCAACTCCGTTCTTATAATACACTCTTATGTATTCCAGACAGCTCATTGTTTACTTTATGATTCAGGAACTGAGGCGGTGAGAGACCCGAGAGCTGAGGCTGCCGGAGACAGGGGGAGCATTATGATCCCCTGTTCACTTATAGAGAAGGAGATGAGGCTGGCTATTTTTCCGTCTCGGAAGAGTCTGGAGGTGATGCGGCTGATGTAGGTCCTTCGGGTGCTGGGACTTCAAAAGGAAGTCCCGTAACTTCTAGCCCTTTTGGGTGGACCACCGAGGGTTCAGCAAGTGAAGGTGGGCCGGCCGTCCGTGTTGACTCTGCCAAAGACTTTCCTATGGGTCCTGAGGGGACTGATGACGTTGTCGAAGGACTTCAGAGAGAGACTGCGGCCAAGGCAGTCGAGATGATACCCTCTTTTGGTAGCATTCTGCTCTTTCGTGAGTAATTTTCTTCCGATATTCATTACGCCTTGCTTAAACAAAATCTTGCTATAGGTGTTCCACATCTTGGTGCATCGACTTCGAGAGAGCCAACCAATCTTCCTGAGGGGACCGGGGGTGAAGGAAGTACTTCGACCGCGACGGATGCTGCTGAGCTGGAGGCCTTGTATCACGGTTTGCCTTCCTATCAACCTGAACCAACAAGTGGAAGGGGGATTGAGGAAACAGTAGTCACGGAACTATCCTCGCTTCCAACTATATTGGTAAGTGAGGTGCCATTGGTTTTGCCGGTGCCGCCTATTTTGCCAAGCGTGGAGCTGAAGGTGATTACTAGTCCTACTTCTCCAACATTGGTGCTTGAGCCAGCTCTCCCGAAAATAGTCACTAGTCCTACCTCGGTTGTGGCTAGTGTACTGATTCAATGAGGACTCCCCCGAGATCACAGACGATCCCTTATGTTGCTGCAGCCAGTGCTTCTATTATTTCCTCCATAGTTATGCCAGTGAAGGCAGTGGAAGCTCTATCTTCAGGGGCTGCTCGTTTGCCGGGAGTAATTGAGGTTGAGAACGAATTCGTGGCTGAGTTAGTCAACAGCTTTTATAAGAGCTTGAAGCGATCCATTGCTTTGGTCTTGAAGGGCTCGACTACCTCATTCTTTGGTTTAAAGGTGATCCTCTCCCGAAGCATTAACAGTATCCGAGACTTTAGAGGGGATGACCAGGCCGCCACATTGGAGCTTCTGGTGCACAAACTCGAGAGGGATGTGAACGAATGGCGCCGTCTTAGCCATTCAGATCTGGAGTTTTCAGTTAACGAACAGCTTGCACATCTTGTTGCTCAGATGCATGAAGCTCATCTCGTCGCTCAAGAAGTTGCTAAGGCAATTCTTCTGATTTGAAATCCTTGGAGATAAGGAAAGTAGAGCTCGGGGATGCTATAAACGCTTCTAGCAGTGCTCTTCTTGACGCTAAGGATAAAATTGAAAAGGCCAAGGAAATGATCAGGAAGGCTAATCTTCTTTTGTCCAAGGCTGAACCAGTGCATCTTGAAGAGACTGCTCGGCTTGAGCAGCTTAAGGCCCAGAATGACGAAGTCTTACGGCAGGAGCTAGCACAGAGGACAACCTTCGTTGAAATTGAAGCTCACTTGGCCCAGACAGCGAGCTTTAATGAGGCCGAGTTGAGGTCGCAGGCGCTTGTGAGGGCTGCTGAAGAGAGGAAGACTAGGCTGACCACTCTTGAAGAACGGATGAAGTCCTATGAAGCGCCTTCGTAGCTTGTAATCTGTGCATTCATGTATCCCTCTTTTGGAATCAATAAAAAGTGATTTTATTTGACTCCCCTATCGCATTTCCAACTTGTTTTATCTTCTGAATTCTTGCTTTCAAGTTGTATTGCAGCCCTTAAAAGGAAACAGAATAATGATATAACTAATCTAATCAGCAGTGATAAGCCGAGAGAGTTAGTCATACATTTGAGAAAATAGTTCTTACTGGACTAAAAGATGAGACTTGGCTATCTGCCTGTTCATAAGTCGCAATGACGTAACCGATTGAGAAGCCACCAAGCTCAAAATTTTGTCATATGATGACAAAGAAATAGTCCTTACCGAACTGAAAGATGAGACTTGGCTATCTGTCGGTTCAGAGGTCGCAATGACGTAACTGATTGAGAAGCCACCAAGCTCAAAATTTGTCATTCAGAGGTGACGAACTGGACATGATGACAAAGAGATAGTTCTTGCCAGACTGAAAGATGAGACTTGGCTATCTGCCGGTTCAGAGGTCGCAATGACATAACCGATTGAGAAGCCACCAAGTTCAAAATTTGTCATTTAGAGGTGACGATTTAGACATGATGACAAAGAGATAGTCCTTGCCGGACTGAAAGATAAGACTTGGCTATCTGCCGGTTCAGAGGTCGCAATGACGTAACCGATTGAGAAGCCACCAAGCTCAAAATTTTATCATATGATGATAAAGAAATAGTCCTTGCTGGACTGAAAGATGAGACTTGGCTATCTGTCGGTTCAGAGGTCGCAATGACGTAACCTGTAACGCCCCGATCCCGTAGGTACGGGGACGTTATGGCGACGTACATACGCGAGGTGAATACACGCTCACACGTACGTTAAGCCTCATTACAGTATACTACCTCTATATAGTCATGAGTTCCAGCATGAAATAAGTACAAGAATACCTGCAGAAAGAGGTCAGTGATCATAACAGATATGAAAAATGGAGACAAATAAGATAACGGAAATAAAGCACCAAGATACCTAGGAATAGTCCCGAAGAGGAAGCTCCGATGTGACTCCAAGGTACTCTCGGATACTACGGTATGCGGACTCCAATCTGGGCACGCAAACCCAGGGTCGTCAGAAAGCGACCTAGTGAGTGGTAAAATGAAGGAGACAGTAATAGATACTATAGTAATACAAGCACGATACTAATATATAATACATGATGTAGTACTCGTGATACCATATAATAAGCATATAGGAAGTAGTAGAAATATATAAACATGAAAGCAGTACAAATATATAAACATGTCATCTTTAATACCATCACTACCTAGCCGATTATCATCGGGTCAAGTCTATAGTCGTATCCAGTTGTTATAATATAAGAAATAAGATTGTCTAGTGGTGATGTAATAGACATGACCATGATAGTGGTGACGTGATAAAGGTGAACATGCAGATGAGCATATGTCTGCAACAATAAAATATATGCAATGCAGAACATGCATAGTATGCCACTACATACAGTGTAACATATACCAGGTAATGTAACGAAGTATACATGTGCATGAGTAGTAGGGCACTACAGAAAGTGTAACAGGAACAGTAGCAATGTATACGTGTAACATGATAGTAAATAAATGATCAGGAACAGTAACAAGTACAACTAAACATGTAGCAGGCAGGTCATGTCGAAGTCATGTCATTTATACAATAGTAGCGATCAGTACCACCTGGTATTTTAATCAATCTCTACCAGTGTCCCATACCACTGGCAGTTCATACTGGAGCCCGCACTCCAGTCGAACCCATCCGGACATAGCCTACGGGTACCATTATCCAAACGAGAGAGTGACCAAATAACAAGTGTTTCCGACGTCACTATCGTGTATACTGTTTTATCATGTTAATTGGAAACCCATGGTCGAGTTCTTATCGGGTGGATGTATCCCGTGTATACCCGGGATCACGGCCTTAAACAAGCCCCTGGCTGCCAGGACCAGGGCCCTCCGCTAAGAGGGGAGCATGAATCAAGTAACAAGAGCTCATGGAGCAATTGGTAGTAGCACTACCGTCCCCTGCAGTGGGAAAACAATATGGATCCAGTACATCACCCGATAAGATCTAATCAACCGTCAAGTCTCCCCCATACCCCAGTTAGCTTTATGATCTGTTATATCAAGTATACAATGTAACAAGAACAACTACTGTACATGATACGGTGAACATGATATCTGGACCTGAGCTCTGTTGATAGCGTAGAACAATATAACGGGAATCAGGAACAATATAACATGAACAAGATAACATGAACAATATACTGGGAACGGGAACAATAGATGTGGGCTCCCGCATATCGCATATCAACAGCTCACATGTCCAGTAACAGGAATATCCGTATCATTAATAGGAAACGATCATTTAACATGGATACGATAACATGGAACAATAATCTGTGTAATGTGCACGGTGAGTCATATGATAATAAGTGAGAAACATTACATGCATGTGTCTCTGTAATATGTAAGTATGATATAAATGTATATGATGATCATGCTAACATGGGATGAGATAGTCCGTGCAGTGATATGTCGAGAATCCATGTAACAAGGATAATAATACATGACATAACGGTATTTCGTGAAATGGTGTGCTACGTATCGGTGGGCTATGCCTACGAAATAACAAGTGTGTCGTGTCAATGTAACATGCACAGGTAATAACAATGGTCAGTGTCTACTATCAAGTACAGTGAACTACAGTATCCGTATAGTAGTGCTAACAATAAGATGAACATGCGGTACTTATCCGTATATGCGTGGAAAATAGCTGTATAGCCCTCATCCGTGTAACATGTATGCATTGCACTAACATATGTCGTAAGAGTAGTCCGTGTCACGTGTAATACCATGTCCTATGCCAGAGTAGTGTCATAGCGATACGATACATGGTGGGCCGAATGTCAGTGGTACATAGACATGACTTAATAGACATCCCGTGTTACATTCTACGTCTATTAGGTACCAGGTATATTCTACGTACAATGGTGATGACAGTGTTTTATGATTGTCTACAGTTTGTTCTACCAGTATCATGTTTTATTTTAATAACGCAACCAAGTGCAATCAATATGATAAAAAGATAATTTATAAATTAAAAACACTCACAAACTGGCTACAGGACTGTAGCTCTCTTCTCCACTATCGCAACGGATCCAGAATTGCCCGAATCGGAGTCCGGATGCTCCAGATATCGTCCGAATACTAAAATAATACAAAAGGGTTAATTATGTAATAGCTAAAAAGATTCAGGGGGCTATATGCAATTTTACAGGGGCTTAAAAGTAATTTAAAATATTGCAGGGGCTAAAATGAAATTGTACCTTATTGGGTCGGGTTTGATGCAAAGGGGTCGGGTTTGGGTTAAACCCAAACCCAAACCCATTTGGGTTTTCACCCAAATAGGCAACAGCAGCAGCCACGAGGCTGCTGCCGCCGCCCCAACGCGGCCGCTGCCCGCGCGAGGCCGCCGCCCGCGCGCCCCGCCGGCGCCAGCGCCACCCCGCTCCGCTCCGGCGCCACCACGGCGCCGCCGGGAGTCTGCAGAGAGGAGGAGAGAGAGAGATGGGGGCGGGCGCCCCCCACCATTTGCGCCGCCGACCTGGTGGCCTGGCTGGTCTCCGGCGCCGCCCGGCCTGGCAGGTCTCCGACGTGCCGCCGGCCTCCCCCGCTGGTGGTCCGCATAAAGAGAGAGAGAGGGAGATATGGAGAGAGAGAGAGAGAGATAGGGAAGGAGATGAAGAGAGAGAGAGAGAGTAGAGAAAGGAGAGTTTGGAGAGAAAAGAGAGAGAATAGAGGGGAGAGAGAGAGAGAGGAGGGAGGATTTAAAAAGGAGTAGGTCGGTGGGGGAGAATTCGCTGGAAGGAAGGAGAAGAAAGGAGAAGAAAAGAAGAAAGGAAAGAAAGAAAAAAGTTAAATAAAAAAATAATATTTTATTATTATAATATTGGCTCAATATTCGACGATCTCCGAACGGTACCCAAAAATTATAAAAATAAAGAATAATATCTAGAGACATGATATGAAGACGATTTGCAGAAATTCAATCTGATTTGCAAATTAAAAATCCCGGAAGCTGTCGCCGATACCGAGCGACACCGGGTTTGCCCGGATTTCGATAAATTCAGAAAAATTCCCAAAAATACCCGAACATAGATAACACGATTCTAGGACACACGGTGAAAGAGGATTCTAAAAATTCTACTCCATTTGTGAAATAAAAATCGGAAGGCCGGTTATCAGTATCGGTCGACACCGACTACGGAGATTTTCCAAAATAATCCAGAAAAATTTCAGAAAATCTTGAAAAATCTCAAATATTAGAAAATGATTTTTGAGACTGAAATCAGGTCAATCGGAATACTACGGAGGTCAAATCAAGTTTGTACGTTGTATCGCGTACTGATACGGTACTACGTACACCGGGGATCAGGGGGTTACATTTCTCCCCACCTTACAAAAATTGCGTCCTCGCAATTTCCATTCAGGTGTGAGAACAACATTTCCAACCCCAAAGCTGAAATATTACGGGTCCACGACACTTCCGCTGCGCACTCTGTATCGATAAGGAACGCGGGACGGAGAAGTATGGTAGTGAACTAATCCGAACGGATGGGAAGCAAGACGATGTAAGGAAAACGAGAAGGAAATCGGATGTTCTGGGTAACAACTGAAAGGAAGGAAGGAATACAAACGAGTTAAGGAATGAATTGTCCAGGTCATGGTATTCTTGTACTCGTTGCTGGAACCCAAATTCAGATACAGTTCAGTTAATCTGAACCTGACTGTACTGTTGGTACGAGCCCGAGTATTGACCCAGGTGGTTACCCACACCAGGTGTGAACCTAGGCTCTGATACCACTATGTAACGCCCCGATCCCTTAGGTACGGGGACGTTATGGCGACGTACATATGCGAGGTGAATACACGCTCACACGTACGTTAAGCCTCAGTACAGTATACTACCTCTATATAGTCATGAGTTCCAGCATGAAATAAGTACAAGAATACCTGCAGAAAGAGGTCAGTGATCATAACAGATATGAAAAATGGAGACAAATAAGATAACGGAAATAAAGTACCAAGATACCAAGGAATAGTCCCGAAGAGGAAGCTCCGATGTGACTCCAAGGTACTCTCGGATACTACGGTATGTGGATCTCCAATCTGGGCACGCAAACCCAGGGTCGTCAGAAAGCGACCTAGTGAGTGGTAAAATGAGGAGGCAGTAATAGATACTATAGTAATACAAGCACGATACTAATATATAATACATGATGTAGTACTCGTGATACCATATAATAAGCATATAGGAAGCAGTAGAAATATATAAACATGAAAGCAGTACAAATATATAAACATGTCATCTTTAATACCATCACTACCTAGCCGGTTATCATCGGGTCAAGTCTATAGTCGTATCCAGTTGTTATAATATAAGAAATAAGATTGTCTAGTGGTGATGTAATGACATGACCATGATAGTGGTGACGTGATAAAGGTGAACATGCAGATGAGCATATGTCTGCAACAATAAAATATATGCAATGCAGAACATGCATAGTATGCCACTACATACAGTGTAACATATACCAGGTAATGTAACGAAGTATACATGTGCATGAGTAGTAGGGCACTACAGAAAGTGTAACAGGAAACAGGAACAGTAGCAATGTATACGTGTAACATGATAGTAGATAAATGATCAGGAACAGTAACAAGTACAACTAAACATGTAGCAGGCAGGTCATGTCGAAGTCATGTCATTTATACAATAGTAACGATCAGTACCACCTGGTATTTTAATCAATCTCTACCAGTGTCCCATACCACTGGCAGTTCATACTGGAGCCCGCACTCCAGTCGAACCTATCCGGACATGGCCTACGGGTACCATTATCCAAACGAGAGAGTGACCAAATAACAAGTGTTCCCGACGTCACTATCGTGTATACTGTTTTATCATGTTAATTGGAAACCCATGATCGAGGAGTTCTTATCGGGTGGATGTATCTCGTGCATACCCGGATCACGGCCTTAAACAAGCCCCTGGCTGCCAGGACCAGGGCCCTCCGCTAAGAGGGGAGCATGAATCAAGTAACAAGAGCTCATGGAGCAATTGGTAGTAGCACTACCGTCCCCTGCAGTGGGAAAACAATATGGATCCAGTACATCACCCGATAAGATCTAATCAACCGTCAAGTCTCCCCCATACCCCAGTTAGCTTTATGATCTGTTATATCAAGTATACAATGTAACAAGAACAACTACTGTACATGATACGGTGAACATGATATCTGGACCTGAGCTCTGTTGATAGCGTAGAACAATATAACGGGAATCAGGAACAATATAACATGAACAATATACTGGGAACGGGAACAATAGATGTGGGCTTCCCACATATCGCATATCAACAGCTCACATGTCCAGTAACAGGAATATCCGTATCATTAACAGGAAACGATAATTTAACATGGATACGATAACATGGAACAATAATCTGTGTAACGTGCACGGTGAGTCATATGATAATAAGTGAGAAACATTACATGCATGTGTCTCTGTAATATGTAAGTATGACATAAATGTACATGATGATCATGCTAACATGGGATGCGATAGTCCGTGCAGTGATATGTCGAGAATCCATGTAACAAGGATAATAATACATGACATAACGGTATTTCGTGAAATGGTGCCGCTCGTATCGGTGGGCTATGCCTACGAAATAACAAGTGTGTCGTGTCAATGTAACATGCACAGGTAATAACAGTGGTCAGTGTCTACTATCAAGTACAGTGAACTACAGTATCTGTGTAGTAGTGCTAACAATAAGATGAACATGCGGTACTTATCCGTGTATGCGTGGAAAATAGCTGTATAGCCCTCATCCGTGTAACATGTATGCATTGCACTAACATATGTCGTAAGAGTAGTCCGTGTCACGTGTAATACCATGTCCTATGCCAGAGTAGTGTCATAGCAATACGATACATGGTGGGCCGAATGTCAGTGGTACATAGACATGACTTAATAGACATCCCGTGTTACATTCTACGTCTATTAGGTACCAGGTATATTCTACGTACAATGGTGATGACAGTGTTTTATGATTGTCTATAGTTTGTTCTACCAGTATCATGTTTTATTTTAATAACGCAACCAAGTGCAATCAATATGATAAAAAGATAATTTATAAATTAAAAACACTCACAAACTGGCTACAGGACTGTAGCTCTCTTCTCCACTATCGCAACGGATCCAGAATCGCCCGAATCGGAGTCCGGATGCTCTAGATATCGTCCGAATACTAAAATAATACAAAAGGGTTAATTATGTAATAGCTAAAAAGATTCAGCTATATGCAATTTTACAGGGGTTTAAAAGTAATTTAAAATATTGCAGGGGCTAAAATAAAATTGTACCGTATTGGGTCGGGTTTGATGCAAAGGGGTTGGGTTTGGGTTAAACCCAAACCCAAACCCATTTGGGTTTTCACCCAAATAGGCAATAGCAGCAGCCACGAGGCTGCTGCCGCCGCCCCAACGTGGCCGCCGCCCGCGCGCCCCGCCGGCGCCGCGCCACCCCGGCGCCGCTCTGGCGCCACCACGGCGCCGCCGGGAGTCTGCAGAGAGGAGGAGAGAGAGAGATGGGGGCGGGCGCCCCCCCACCATTTGCGCCGCCGACCTGGTGGCCTGGCCGGTCTCCGGCGTGCCGCCGGCCTCCCCCGCTGGTGGTCCGCATAAAGAGAGAGAGAGAGGGAGATATGGAGAGAGAGAGAGAGAGATAGGGAAGGAGATGAAGAGAGAGAGAGAGAGAGTAGAGAAAGAGAGAGAGTTTGGAGAGAAAAGAGAGAGAATAGAGGGGGAGAGAGAGAGAGGAGGGAGGATTTAAAAAGGAGTAGGTCGGTGGGGGAGAATTCGCTGGAAGGAAGGAGAAGAAAGGAGAAGAAAAGAAGAAAAGAAAGAAAGAAAAAAGTTAAATAAAAAATAATATTTTATTATTATAATATTGGCTCAATATTCGACGATCTCCGAACGGTACCCAAAAATTACAGAAAATAAATAATAATATCTAGAGACGTGATATGAAGACGGTTTGCAGAAATTCAATACGGTTTGCAAATTAAAAATCCCGGAAGCTGTCGCCGATACCAAGCGACACCGGGTTTGCCCGGATTTCGATAAATTCAGAAAAATTCTCAAAAATACCCGAACATAGATAACACGATTCTAGGATACACGGTGAAAGAGGATTCTAAAAATTCTACTCCGTTTGTGAAATAAAAATCGGAAGGCCGGTTATCGGTATCGGTCGACACCGACTACGGAGATTTTCCAAAATAATCCAGAAAAATTTCAGAAAATCTTGAAAAATCTCAAAATTAGAAAATGATTTTTGAGACTGAAATCAGGTCAATCGGAATACTACGGAGGTCAAATCAAGTTTGTACGTCGTATCGCGTACTGATACGGTACTACGTACACCGGGGATCAGGGGGTTACATAACCGATTGAGAAGCCACCAAGCTCAAAATTTTTGATGGGACTTGGAAGAAATTGTCAGAGGTATATTGTTAACGTGACAACCAGAAAAGTCCACTAAAGACTGAGTGGGACTCAGAAACTCGCTGGGGAGCTAGGATGTGAATTCCATAAAAGATCTTATGTCAGAGGTGTAATGTTAACGTGACAAGAAGAACTTCGTAGGAAATTGAAAAGCAATTTGTCAGAGGTGTAATGTTAACTTGACAAAAAGATGTGCCAGAGGTGTAGTGTTAAACTTAGCATGGAAAGGTCTCATTTTCACTGAGAAAATCGAGAGGATCACTATCATAGGTTTAATGTTAACTTAACAGCGAAATGGATGCCAGAGGTGTAGTGTTAAACATAGCATGGAAAGATCTCATTTTCACTGAGAAAATCGAGGAAATCACTGTCATAGGTTTATGTTAACTTAACAGCGAAATGGATGCCAGAGGTGTAGTGTTAAACATAGCATGGAAAGATCTCATTTTCACTGAGAAAATCCAGAAAATCACTGTCATAGGTTTAATGTTAACTTAACAGCGAAATGGATGCCAGGGGTGTAGTATTAAACATAGCATGAAAAGATCTTATTTTCACTGAGAAAATCGAGAAAATCACTGTCATAGGTTTAATGTTAACTTAACAGCGAAATGAATGCGCGTTATGAGCGATTTTGGTCAGAAGTGTAGTATTAACTTGACGAGAGATTCATTTACTGTTAGAGGTGTTTGAACATAGCAGTAATTCGAGTGGATCTATCGTTCTTTGTATGTGGTCTTACCATTCCATATATGAGAATTGGTAAGTGATTTTGGAGAGGGAATCAAATGGGAACAGGTCCCATAGAATTTTTAGCAAATCCTCAGCTGTGAACGGGTTTGATATGCCTTTATCAACTACCGTTTGAGTCGGGCTAGCCATGCTATTCCCCTCAGCATGATGAGTTGTCGAGGACTTATGTTGGGCTTAAAGGCCAACATTTTCCTCTATCCTTAACCGTTAAAGGTGTTGGATCATTTGGTTAGTGTATGTGTAACCTTGATTCTTCTTTGAGACAACCAGTGTACGATCGGCTTCCTACTGGTTTATGGTTATATGATTCCTGTTTGTAGGAAGAGAGGGGCGCTCCTTCTGCTTATCTCAGATTCGAAGGTCTTGATCAGAGGTGTATGATTAGTCTACAATTATGCATTATTATATCGCATTTTCCCACCGATTTATGAATAAATTGTCGGTCTAAATTGTGTTTTGGTCTCTATTGCAGGTAAATCAAGAGTTCAAGGGCAAAGGAGTAATAAGAGATTAATTAAACCCAATTTAGGGTAATTAAATCCGCATTACTTGGAGACCAAGCAAGGGATCATCTAGAAGATACGTCGAATCTAGACTCTTGCACACGTCAGACGAATATTCGGACGAAATTAGCCGAAACAGTATATACCAGGAAGCTTCCAGAGTCAAGACGGATCCCCGCACCAAAACCAGGGAGATATCTCCCTGGTTTGGCCGCGGATCCGCGGCAAAAGCCGCGGATCCGGGGCCCATTGGTGGGTCCACGCGTCGATTTTTGACGCGTGGCCCCGTCTCGTCATCCAGAATGTTCCTATGCCTATATAAACCCCTGTATTTGGCCAAAGCGCAAGCAGTTTTCATTTTTAGGAGTAGTTTCTGATTTTTTCTATGTTTTAGTGTAGTGTAGGTAGGTGTTCTTCATTTCATTTCTCTTGTATTTTCTTTTCTTTTTAGATCATGTATTAGGGCTGAGAGATTCAGAGAGAGATAGAGAGGGATTGATGTAATAGATGGTGACAATCTATGTAAAGGTGCCTCCTTTCTTCTCTATTATAATCTTCTTCATCTTCTACATGTTTCTTGGCTAACTTTTCTTCTTCTCATGGCAATCTAACTACTAACCACTAACCATCTAACCACTTACTTGATAATCCACATGAATCTAATAGCCTCTACAAGGCCTTGTTCTTGCAAGAGCCATTGATGGCTCATGATGATGGGTTCTAACATCTAACTTGATAACTTGCTAACCAAGCTAACTCTCTCTTATTTCATGCTTGCTTCTAATGGTTTTGATGATCTAATGTTTGTATTAGCTTGCTCTTGATGCAAGTTTGAATGTGATGAACCATCTTATTTGCCATGCTCTGTATCGTCTCTTGAAGCCAAGGATTAGTAAAGGCCAAGGATCCATGTGAGGCAACTATCACTAAGAGGTTAGCATGGTTAGTGGATCAATTAGTAGTTAGTAGCCATGAGCTTTCTTTTACCTTGTTTTGAAAATCAATTCTTTTATCTTTTCATCGTTGTTTTCACCGCTTTCTTTGTTTGTCTTTGTTTTCATTTTCTTTACTACAAGCTTCTTCTTCTTTTCTATTTTGTTTTCCAAACCACTCCTCTTTTGTTTTCTTCGCCGTTTTCATCGCCTTCTCCACCTACCACATTCTGGATTTCCTTTTCTTTTCTTTTATTTTTCTTTTTCATTCTTTTAACAAAGAAGAATTGTTAACATAACGACGTGAATAGAGACTGTTAATGCTTCTATCGCCTCCCGTCCCTGTGGATTCGACCCGTTGAGCCAATGCTATAACGAAAGTATCGAGGGCACATTAGCACATATACGAGCTTTTCATTGATTCATAAATACACACTTTTGAGTGCTAGTTTCTCCTCGATCAAATTTTTGGCGCCGTTGCCGGGGAACGGGAATGGTTTTGATTTCACGTTTTTGTTAACATTGTCTTCTCTGTTTTGATGTGCAGGACAATCTTTACAGGTACTTAACATTGCAGAATAAATACTATCTTTGCATCTCCCTGCTCTAGAAAGCAGGGACTCAGCTTCTAAAGAACTGCCGCGCAAACGCGACTTTTGCCGCGAAAACGCGGCCATTTTGTGATCATTGTGTATCTTGTTGTGCTGGGATGTGTATATTGTAATAGCTAGTGGATTTGTGCTGCTATTTTTCTGCTTTGATTGCCTACACACCACAATAAACTAAAGAACTAAAATACGGTATTTGGACGCTTTTAAAATGGTTTAGACATTTGCATTTAGGCACGTGTCAATTCAATTCCAATATACTGTATTTTGTTCTGTTGTTGTGATCTGGATGGAGGTGTACATATAGCATTGCATATAGCATAGGACAAACACGTGGGTGATTTATCGCTTTGTGTTATATTCTTGTCTATATTGCACACTTGCACGAATTGAACTTAAGGGCAAAACCCAAACAAGATAATGTGGGATTTCATCACCCTTCCTTAGCCCAAAAACCACCTCCCCACTCACACAACCTAAGCCCTAATAAAATTTAATAGACGTTGGCCCCTAGGGACATCTCGGACTCATTAAGAGATTGACCGAGGGTGGAACTTGTTTTGAATCTTACTCTGGTGAAATCGGTGTCTAAGGTTGGGGATTAAGAGGTTACGCCTCGAAGATACCGTGGTTTGGCGTAATTAAGACCCGTTGCTTATGCACGGATACCTCCCACCGTATTTTGCCCCTACCTGGCCGATTAGCTTGTGGTCGGATTCAAGCAACAACCTCCCCCGGGTAATCGACCAGTTAGGAGTCGTCTAGGTCTAGGTCAACCCTACTATAGGCTTGGTTTTGATTTTTTCTTTTCTTTTGTTTGTTGTTTGATTTTTCTTTTTTGTTTGTGATTGTTTGTGAAATGGAATTCAACAATAACAATTCTTTCAATCCGAATATGAATCCATATTTCACACCGACCCCATTCAATTCGGATAATTCCAACCCGGTTTTTTACAATATGCACCAACCAAATACACCGGCTTGGACTTATCTGAATCAATACAACCCATACCCACATTCTTATGACTATAATTTCTAAAATAATTTCAATTCGTCACAGAGTCAATGGGGATTCACCTCCCCCGAGTTTAATTTTCAACCTCCTTGTCCCCCATGTCCACCTTGTCTACAATTTACACAATATTCATTCCCCGATTTCGCTTCCTATACTCCTTTTTCTGGACCTCCCATTGAAGAAAAATCTGAGTTAAGAAAGAGAGTAGAAGCCAATTTACAAGAGGTCGAGCGACTACTTCAGAAAAGGAGGGCCTCTCCAATTCCACAATATTTTCAAGAGTCTTACTCAGTTCCACCTCCTTATAATGAACAACCATCTGCCTAGGGAACGAGTAAGGAATTCTTGCGTGAGTCCGAACAACAATCAAATCTGATGGACTCACGATTTCACCATAATTTCCAAAACAAATCATCATCTTTTCAGGCCCAGTCGCAACAAAACGATGAACCAATTAATTATGAAAAGATGCTTGAAATCATGACTCAAGCTCAAATGGCTCGTAATCATGACATAGATATGATGGTCAAAAGTCTTCCTTCTCATCGTTTGACCATTTCTGATGTCACTAAACATTTGGTTAGAGCCAAAGAATCATGTTATTTTGGAAATCAAGATTCAATTTCAGCACACCTATCTGAACTTGTCCAAACTTCAAATGTTAAAGATCCCATTGACATTTTGGCAAGTTATCCTCTTTCTGAAATTGAACTTGAGCATGAATATGATCCTGAACTTCCACTTGATAATTCAATTTCACTTCCTGATTCAATATTGACTGAGGTGTTTTTACCTGAATTCAGGCCTTTTCCGAGTCAGTATTGGATCCAGTGCCAGTTCATTGTGAAATTGAATCACCAATCTTTATGATCATCATATTGAACTTGACCAATTTCATACCTTTGAAAGTCCCATTGATAAATTGGCAAGTTATCATTTTCATGGAATTGAACTCAATGAGGAATGTGACTTTGATCCTCAAATTTGTGATCCAGTTCAAATTCCTGAATCATTATTGACTCCTGTTATATTACCCAATTTGAGTAACATTTTAGAGTCAGTTTTGATTCCCATACCTGTCATTCTTGAACTTGAATCACCAATTTTAGATAGTCACATTCCATCATGGGGAATGAATGTGGACTTGAGCTTCATCCTCTTGATTTGGACCCACTTCCTGAACCAATCTCGACTCCCGACCCTTTATTTGACTTAAGTCTGTTTTCTGAGTCGGTATTAGTTCCTGTATTTCCTGAGTCCAAATCAATCATTCCATTCTGGGACAAGGGTCTTGATGAATTTGACTCTGAAATTATTTTGAAAATTTGGAAATTAGATGGGGTAAAATTCTTAATAAAAATCATAAATATATACATCATTTTAGTGGGTTGTATTCTAGAGGTCTCTGGTGGGTTCCTCCGGACTCCACGCAAGTTGGATTGGGCCGCATTTTGTGGACCAATCAGACCACCACCGGAACCACCACCTTGAGGTGATTTTTCCTTCCATCTCTATTTGTTTCATGCATACATACATCACGATGCATTGAGGACAATGCATGAGATAAGTGTGGGGGAGGGTTTACTAACTTAGAGTTTTTAGATTTTCTTTCTTTTACACTACTTTTAGGATACTTTTAGAAATCTTCCCTTTTTGTATAGTAATTTTCTCTTTCTTTAAAAACTTTTTGAAATAAGAGACAAAGTTTTGACCTATTTTCAAGAAAATTAAGATGATCTTAGAAATTAAGGAAACCTTAATTATGACATCTTAAACCTAGTTGAAAGAATGTATCTTGTTTAAAATTATAGGCTAAGTAAGATAAATTGGAGAGATAATTTTATCTTGAATTTTTTGCCTTAGATAGTATGCACATCACAATTACACATTTTTGGGATGGAAACAAAGACCTAAAATGCCATAAATAAAAAGAAAAAAATATAACTAGAAAAAAAAAGAAATAAATAATATATATATATATATATATGAATATAAATAAATGGCTTGATGGTTGGAGTTGAAATCCGAGAAATCTTCAATATCACAAAGTGCATATTATTTAGGTTTTATGAAAGATAAAATATTCAATCTAATTTTGAATTCTAACCTTAATTGAAGACAAGGTCTTGCATAGAGACTAAGTTTAAGGAAGAATAATTTTTGGTGGACTTATGACCTTAGATCGCTTATATTTTTACAAAAATATTTTGAAAACTTGTCTCTCTTTCAAAATGCATTTTCAAAATACTAACATTTATCTTCTTTCTTTATGGATTTTGTGGGTGCAATCCGCTGAAAACCCTCAGGAGACAACACTCCTACTCTAGGGGTAACTTAGAGGTTTAACGGCTTGTTGCACACGCTCAGTGCAATCGCGTCACCTGCGAATGTGGTGTAATAACATTTGTAGTATAGTTTTCTTTTCTTATTTTGCTCAGGACGAGCAAAAGATAAGTGTGGGGGTGTGATTAGTCTACAATTATGCATTATTATATCGCATTTCCCCACCGATTTATGAATAAATTGTCAGTCTAAATTGTGTTTTGGTCTCTATTGCAGGTAAATCAAGAGTTCAAGGGCAAAGGAGTAATAAGAGCTTAATTAAACCCAATTTAGGGTAATTAAATCCGCATTATTTGGAGACCAAGCAAGGGATCATCTAGAAGATACGTCGAATCTAGACTCTTGCGCACGTCAGACGAATATTCGGACGAAATTAGCCAAAACAGGATACACCAGGAAGCTTCCAGAGTCAAGACGGATCCCCGCACCAAAACCAGGGAGATATCTCCCTGGTTTGGCCGCGGATCCGCGGCAAAAGCCGCGGATCCACGGCCCTTTGGTAGGGCCACGCGTCGATTTTCGACGCGTGACCCCGTCTCGTCATCCAGAATGTTCCTATGCCTATATAAACCCCTGTATTTGGCAAAAGCGCGAGCAGTTTTCATTTTTAGGAGTAGTTTCTGATTTTTTCTATGTTTTAGTGTAGTGTAGGTAGGTGTTCTTCATTTCATTTCTCTTGTATTTTCTTTTCTTTTTAGATCATGTATTAGGGCTGAGAGATTCAGAGAGAGATAGAGAGGGATTGATGTAATAGATGGTGACAATCTATGTAAAGGTGCCTCCTTTCTTCTCGATTGTAATCTTCTTCATCTTCTACATGTTGCTTGGCTAACTTTTCTTCTTCTCATGGCAATCTAATTACTAACCACTAACCATCTAACCACTTGATAATCCACATGAATCTAATAGCTTCTACAAGGCCTTCTTCTTGCAAGAGCCATTGATGAATCATGATGATGGGTTCTAACATCTAACTTGCTAACTTGCTAACCAAGCTAACTCTCTCTTATTTCATGCTTGCTTCTAATGGTTTTGATGATCTAATGTTTGTATTAGCTTGCTCTTGATGCAAGTTTGAATGTGATGAACCATCTTATTTGCCATGCTCTGTATCGTCTCTTGAAGCCAAGGATTAGTAAAGGCCAAGGATCCATCTGAGGCAACTATCACTAAGAGGTTAGCATGGTTAGTGGATCAATTAGTAGTTAGTAGCCATGAGCTTTCTTTTACCTTGTTTTGAAAATCAATTCTTTTATCTTTTCATCGTTGTTTTCACCGCTTTCTTTGTTTGTCTTTGTTTTCATTTTCTTTACTACAAGCTTCTTCTTCTTTTCTATTTTGTTTTCCAAACCACTCCTCTTTTGTTTTCTTCGCCGTTTTCATCGCCTTCTCCACCTACCACATTCTGAATTTCCTTTTCTTTTCTTTTCTTTTATTTTTCTTTTTCATTCTTTTAACAAAGAAGAATTGTTAACATAACGACGTGAATAGAGACTGTTAATGCTTCTATCGCCTCCCGTCCCTGTGGATTCGACCCGTTGAGCCAATGCTATAACGGAAGTATCGAGGGCACATTAGCACATATACGAGCTTTTCATTTATTCATAAATACACACTTTTTAGTGCTAGTATCGCCCCGATCAGTGTAATGTTAACTTGATCATGAGAAGGATCCTTATCAAGGATAATACTTCTTTAAGAACCTGCCGCTGATCAGCATCATGAATAAATCACCATTTGAAGTCATAAGATGATATACTCCATTTGAATAGACTGTTCCTATTACAAACGGTCCTTCCCATTTCGGCTGAAATTTGCCTTTGGTTTTGTGCGTCATGATCATTGGTCGTCTGACGGCTAAAACCAAATCTCCTTTCTGAAAGACTCTTTGTTTGACTTTCTTATTGAAGGCTTTTGAGATCCGAGCTTGATACAACTCAATGTGCTCTGAGCTTGTAACCGCTTCTCATCTAGGGCTCAAGCTCTTGAAGATGCAACCGATCATTGTCCTCTGATATGATCTTAGTGATCAGAGCAACTCATAATGATGGCATCTGAATTTCTAACGGTATGACTGTTTCACACCCGTATACCAGGAAAAAAGGCGTATTGCCTGTCGGGGTCCGAACCGTAGTCCGATAGGCCCAAAGACATTCACCAAGCTTCTCATTCCAATCTCACTTATTCGAGGAGACGAACTTTTTGAGTAACTTAATGATTGTCTTGTTGAATGCTTCCGCCAAGCCATTAGCGGCAGGATTATAGGCAGTTGAAGTCACATTCTGAATTTGATACTTATCGCAGAATCGATAGAATACCTGGCTTATGAACTGGGGACCGTTATCATGGATGATCCGCCTAGGGACACCAAATCGATGGATGACAAGGTGTTTGATGAAATTAACCACATTAGAAGTTTTAACTTCAACCAGTGGTATAACTTCTGCCCACTTTGAAAAGTAATCGGTTATCGCCAGGATAAACTAGTGTCCTTTTGTCGAAGAAGGGCTGATTGGCCCTACGACATCAATTCCCCATGCTTCGAATGGCCATGAAGCAACAGTTGGATGGAGCAACTCTGAGGGCTAATGTATGAAGTCTGCATGGATTTGACATGCTTTACACCTTCGCGCATACTGGATGGCGTCGGCTATCATGGTTGGCCAATAATATCCAAGCCTGTGCAATCGATTTTTAAGTTTTAGACCTGGCTGATGAGCTCCGCATATGCCATCGTGTGCTTTTTTGAGCACTTCCAGCACCTCTGAATTAGAAAGGCAACGGAGGAGGATACCGTCGTATGAACGACGGTAAAGTGTCTTCAGAGTTGGATCATAGTAAAAACGGAGAGACCTTCGTCTGATAGATGCTGCTTCTTTAGGATTATCTGGCAGCAGACCATGTAGAGCACAGTCGATGAAAGGAAATCGCCAATCTCTCGGCTCAAGATCCGTCGAGATATTATAGACCTCTCTGGTTCTTAACATATGCTTAGAGCAGACAAGGTGTCGAGTTGCCACTGTAAGGTGATACTTGGTGTTGACTGGCAAGGCTAGCGTTGTTGCTAATGCAGCAAGAGCATCTGCCTTAGTATTTTGACATCGAGATATGTTCCCGATGTAAAAGCCATCAAACAGATTAGCCATTTCGATGACTGCGTGATAATAAGGCACCAAATCCTCGTGACGGACCTCGTATTCGCCTTTAATCTGATTGACGACCAATTTTGAATCGCCATAAGTTTCGAGGTAGCGTACCCCTATTTCGTGGGCGAGCTGAAGGCCAATAAGTAGAGCATTGTATTCCGCCACATTGTTGGAGCGTGATTCCGTCAAAGAAAATGCTCTAGGAAGGAGAGATAAACACAACCCCCACGCTGACAATGATCCTGCCTTTAGGGCCTATTCGTGATGCTCCATCAAAGAACACCTGCCAAACATCATCCTCTGAAGTTATATTGGATTCGAAAACTTCATCTGGAATATCTTCATCAAGTTTTGAGTTTTTTGGAATCGGATGAGCAGCCAAGAACTCTACAAGTGCCTACCTTTAACCGCCTTTTGAGGGATAAAGAGCATGTCGCATTGAGACAAAAGAAGCGCCCACTTAGCTAATCTTGAATTTAATGATCCTGGTTTCGTCATAAGAAGACGCAAAGGGTTCACTCTGGAAATGACATGTATGGTTTGGCCAACTAAATAATGTCGTGTCTTCTGAATAGCAAAGACAAGAGCTAAGCATTCCTTCTCAATAGGATTATAGCGAGATTCCGCCCCTATCAGAGTCCTGCTCAGATAATAAATAGCTTGTTCGAGACCATTATCCTCTTTTTGGGCAAGCAGAGCACCGAGAGAATGGTCCATAGCTTTCACATAAAGCAGGAACAGTTTCCTGATGTAGGAGCTACTGAGACTGGAGGTTTTGCAAGATATCTTTTGATATCTTCGTAAGCTTCTTGACAAGCTTGATTCCATAAAAAGAAACACCCTTTTTCATGAGTCGGGTGAACGGTTGACAGCGGCCTGAGAGATTTGTGATGAATCTTCTGATATAAGCCAGTCTACCTTGCAGGCCTCTAAGTTCTTTGAGAATCTTAGGTGGATGCATGCTCTGTTCTTTTCATCACCGCAGAGGTAATTAGTACTAAATAGTGCTTTTAGCTCTAGCTTCGCAGCTAAGAACTTTGGGAATGTCCTTGGGTGCTGAAGCTGCATAAGCACCGCTATCAACACTTAGGGACGATCCCTTAGCTCCGCTGCGAAGAGCGAGCTTAGTACTTGATGAACTGGGGAGCAGAGCACACTGTGGTGCTTTGTCCGCTTCCTTACTGCGAAGGTGGTTAGCACTAGATGGTGCTTTATCTCTAGCTTCGCGGCTAAGAACTTTGGGAATGTCCTTGGGTGTTGAAGCTGCATAAGCACCGTTGTCAACACTTAGGGGCAATCCCTTAGCTTCGCCGCGAAGAGCGAGTTTAGTACTTGGAGAACTGGGGAACGAAGCACACTGTGGTGCTTTGGTTCCAGCTTCGTGGCTGCAAACATCATACGTACCCTGAGGTACTATATCAGGACACCATCAGTAGCTTCGCTCATAAGAACGAGGCTGGCGCGAGGAGTTACTACTTCTGGATTAGGCGAAGGCATGGTCGTCGTCGTAACTTCGTGGCTAACAGTCTCGACGAAGCAGGCAGGCATCTTGCCTTTTTCTTCGTGAGAGAGATGAACTTGTGGCGTAGCTACGCCCGAAGCCTCATACACAGCCTTCTGCTTTGGCCTCCACATCTGTTTTAAAAAAGGAGACTTAGGTTCGCAGGGAACCTGACTAGCCACACGCGAGGCTGAGAGGTGTTGGAAGGATTCTGCTTCCGATTTCTGCTCCGAAACCTTGGCCATCGAGACCTTTCTATGCTTTCGTCCATGGAGCATTAGACCACCCCCAGAGAGGAGTTCTTCAAATTTTCCCTGGTCGAAGTGAACGACTAGTGTTTTGAAGGTAACAGGTTGAAGATTCTGACCCTTGCATTGCGGGCCTGCTTCCTTGTTGCGCCAGAAGACCGTGGTAGGCTCGCAGAGAGCCTCATCTGTCTCCACAGAGACTTGCTTCGAAGATTTAGCCAGAGGGGCTCTGGGTACACCGGCTTCCTTGAATTCAGAAGTAGACCCGAAGGTCTGTTCATCGCATTGCGACACTTGATTCTCAACAGTAGAGAATTCGGTCCCCAGCGGAGTCGCCATCTTGTTTTCCATTGATTTTGCAAAGGGGAAAACTTACAAAAAAAGGGTCGAGGAGCTAAATTACAAGTAACACAAAAGATTACAAGTAGATCTCCTCTGAGATTCTGAAGAAGTGCGCCGGTAGGAGTCTGGTCAGCGCGCGACCACTTTGTCCCTTTGACGATGCGATCGATGAGATTCCCTTCTCGACTGGTTCGGGGAATCGGAGAACAGAAGGTTGGTATAACCCTCTTGTTACTTCTCAAACTGCCTCCACTTGGGAATTCCTTCTCGCCTGGTTCCGGAGATTCCTTGAGAGGGAGGAAGATCTTAGGGTATCAGCACCCTGATTAGAGAAGTAGTTCTCTGAATTCTTGAAAGCAAGAGAATAGATCTCTGTTTTTCAGCCTCTCACTGTGTGCATATGTCTCTGTGCGCGCCTTCTCTCTGTGCGTGCCTCTCTCTGTGCGTACCTCTGGTGGGCTATTTATAGGGAGAGCAGGGGTATAACTGTCCCTTGAAAATCTAGAAACAGATTGAGTCAATCTGTTTAAATCTAGAAAGTAGCCTTGCTGCGAGGCTAGAATCAGCTTCTGCGAAGCTAGGAATAGTAGGTAGCGTCGATCTCTTGATCTGTTTTGATGCTTTCTAAATAACTGAAAGATCTCCCCTGATCTTCTTACTTGTTTTAGGAGAGTCAAGAGATTATGGTAAACAACTACCAAATTTGATCTCAGATTTGATCTCGATTAGATTTGATCTTGAATAGATTTGATCTCATCTGGAGATTTGATTGGTCAAAGGTGACCATAAAAGACCCGCAGCGGAGCTACCGCGTCGAGCTCACAGCGGAGCTGGAAGGAGCATCTGGCGAAGTCAGAAGAAAACTCTTCAGCGGAGCTGAATAAACATTTGTGGCGAAGCTACCGAACATCCTTCTGCGTGGTTGCGTGTAGCTTCGAGCGAAGCTAACTCTCTGCGGAGTTAACTGAGCACTTCAGGCGTAGCTGTGAGTTAGCTCACTGATAGAGCTTTGAACAGCTTCAAGGCGAAGTTGGACAAACTTAACCTCTCAGGTGAGGCTATCCCCTTGGGCTCATGTGATGCTAAGTGTTGAGCTAACCTGGCATCTTAGACCTGCTTAGGTCTCTTCAAAGACAATCTGGGCTCACTGTCTGCTTTACTGGATTAGTAGAGTCCAAGTTGCTGATTTGCCCCTTGGAGATGGATAAAAACTGGTCGTCAGCTTGTCTACCACTTGTCTTTTGTAAATGTAAACAAGTTAGACATTGTTTAGGCCAGTTAAGAATCTTATCTTTTTTAGAGTGTCAACAATAAATACCACAAAAAAATAGATAAATAAATAAATATAAATAAGGCATAAGAGTTAATGTTAAAGAATCCTTAGTCAAACTTCACGGTCACTGATTGAGTTAGTACCTGCACAAAAATACAGAATTTCAGAACTTTTAAAACAATAGTGCAAGGTGTTCAATTCTACCGCGATAGCAAGTGGCTATGCGGGTCGTGATCCACAAGGAGGGACTAGCGATGGAAGCTTTTTTAGTAAGTTTTCTTTTAAGATACAAAGGATGGTTAAAATTCTTCTTTTAGTTCTTGTAAAGAAAAAGAGAAAAATTAGGTTAAAGTGAGTTAGGAAGAAGAAGATAGATTAAGAAGATAGAAAAACTAGAAATGATATGTACAAAGAAATGGAAAATGAATGATAAAAGAAGTGGTAGATTGTGGTGTTCTACACAAAAGAATTAAAAGAAAAGAAAGAAACTAAAAGTTACTTACCCCTTTTGTGCTCATATACCTTAGATTCGTAGCTATGACTTACTTGTCTTTGAAGGCGATCAAGCATGCATATAGGATCTTCCCCATTCCCGATCTACACTAAGAATAAAAGGGCAAGCTATACTAGTAAGAGAATGGTTGTTCATCACCATAGGCCATCAAGGGCACTTGCAATGGTGAAGCAGTCTCGAGGCTAACAGATTCACTTGGATTGCAACACATTAGAGGAGAGTAAACGAAAACAAGAGTAAAGAAGAAAAAGTAACTTTGATTCAATTCAAATAACAATGGAAGAAGAGATCACTTACACCGGTGTCACCTGCAGTACAAACTTGTTCTCTTCCCTCCATGAAAGTATCATCTCCTCTCAGTTACATAAAGAAAATAAAAATTACATGAAAGAAAATAAAAACCTAAGTTACAAACGACAAATTAGCCTAAGTTCTACTCTCTGCTTGGTCGTCCCCATTTACAGTGAAAAACCTACCTTTTATAGGCAAAAAACCAGAGGGGGGAGGCGTGAGAAGATAAGGGGAGCAAACGCTCCCTTATCTCGACCAAAGAGCCGCGGATCCGCGGCTCTGGCCGCGGATCCGCGGCCTGGCTGTGGCCAGGTGGCCACAGCCAGGGGGTACAGCTCCACGTTTCGAGATTCAGCTTTATCTGGTTCTGGATTTCCCGTTGCAGCTTCTGATTTTGACTAAGGGTTCTTTAACTCTTAACTCTTATGCCATATTTATATATATATATATATATATATATATATATATATATATATTTGGTATTATTCCTTAGTTCTATTAGGCTTTCTAATCTGCCCTTGTAACGAGCCTTTAATCGATGACTCCCAAACCAAACGGTCTTAGGGCACCGGGTGAGAAAACACCCCAAGGACTTAAGGACTCGAGCAAAAAAGGCCACAAAACTAAGGATTTTATTATATAAACCACTTTTAGGCGTGAATACTTATGCTTCATGAGGCACAAATACCCAGCTTAATCAGAGGATTTATATATATTTTTTCTCAACTTATCTAATTATCTTTTGCATAAATACCAAGGCTTGCTTAGGCCAAAGCACCTAGCTAATCAATAATTAGATTTGTTCATCTTTCATAGATAATTTTTTTTATATATATAAGGCATAAGAATCTTTATTTTGAACCCTAAGTGTGTAAGTGTATGAAGTGTGCATATTTCATTAAGATAAAGATCAAGACTAAATTACTTTGACAAATTATCTTCCTAACCCTAAAATTCAAACAAATAATCTTATTTTGATCAAGTTTAAGAAATCCTAATTTTAATTTTTCTATTCCTTAAAATTGACTTAATTTCTTACAAAAAATATGTCAAAATATTGTTTCTATTTTCAAAAAGTTTTTAAAAGTAAAGAAAAATGTTAATTTTTTTTTAAAATAAAAAGAAAAACCTAAGTTATGTTAGAACCCTCCCCCACACCTATACCATGCATTGTCCTCAATGTATGAATTAATGCATAGATGCATGAAAAAGAAGACAGGGAAGGAAAATACTACCTTAAGGTGGTGGTTCCGGTGGTGGTCTGATTGGTCCATGAAATGCGGCCCAATCGACTTTTCGTGGAGTTCGGAGGAACCCACCATAAATTTCTCTAATATAACCCACTAAAATGATATATACATGAATGATTTTTATTAAAAATTTAACCCCATCTAATTTTCAAATTCCATAATTAATTTCGGAGTCAATTTTGTCAACCGCCTTGTCCCAAAATGGAGTGTGAAAAGATAGAATGATTGACTTGGACTTAGAAAATTCGGGAACTAATACCGACTCAGGAAAGTGACTTAAGTTAAGTAAATGTTCAGGAGTCGATATTGGTTCGGGAAGTGGGTCCAAATCAAGAAGTTGAAACTCAAGTCCACATTCATTTTCCCACAATGGAATGTGACTTAATATTGGTGATTCAAGTTCAAGAATGACAGGTGTGAGAATCAAAACTGACTCTAAAATATTACTCAAGTCGGGTAACAAAACAGGAGTCAATATTGATTCTGGAATTTGAACTGGATCACAAATTTGAGAATCTAGATCACATTTCTCATTGAGTTCAATTTCATAAAAATGAGAACTTGCCAATTTGTCAATAGGACATTCAAAAGTGTGAAATTGGTCAAGTTCAATATGATGATCATCAAAGATGGGTGATTCAATTTCATGATGAATTGGCACAAGATCCAATGTTGACTCGGGAAAAAGATTGAAATCAGGTGAAGACACCGGAGTCATTATTGAATCAGGAAGTAGAATTGAATCACTAAGTTGAGGTTCAAGATCATATTCATTCTCAAGTTCTATTTCAGGAAAGGAATAACTTGCCAAACTGTCAATATCATTTTTAAAATTTGGAGTTTGGGCAAGTTCAAATGATTGTGCTGAAATGGAACCTTGTTTTCCAAAACAACATGACTCTTCAGCTCTAACAGAATGGTTAACGACATCAGAACTGGCCAAACGGTGATAACGTAAAGTTTGGACCATCATATCTATGTCATGATTACGAGCGTTTTGAGCCTGAGTCATGGCTTCAAGCATCTTTTCATAGTTGATTGGTTCATAGTTTTGTTGAAAAGATGAAGTGTTATCTTGGAATTGGTGGTAAAATTATGAGTCCATCAGATTTTGTGATTTTTGTTTGGACTCACGCATACTCATTTCCAAAATTGATGGTTTTCTATTTTGGACTGGTGGAACTGAGTATGAATCTTAGAAATATTGTGGACAAGGTGGATAAGGAGGGCAAGTTGGTTGAAAATTGGACTCGGGGGAGGTGAATCCCCACTGACTCTGTGAAGAGTTGAAATTATTCTTGAAATTATGGTTATAAGATTGGGGCATGGGTTATATTGATTCGGATAAGACCAATCCGACACAATAGGTTGGTTAAAGTTATGATATGTCGGGTTGGTAATATCCGAAAAAGAGGTTGGTGTGTAATATGGATTACAATTAAAATTGAAAAAATTGTTGTTATAAGCCATATCACACAATAAAACAAACAAAGGAAAAAAACAAACAAATAAGCAAACAAAAAAGAAAAAATTCTAACCTAAGTTAGGGTAGACCTTTGACCTAGACGACTCCTAACTGGTTAGACTGTCCATAGGAGGTATAATGCAAACTTTGACCACAAGTTAATCAGCCAGGTCAGGGCAAGATTGGTGGGAGGTTATCCGTCAAAGACGTTCCTTAATTAAGTAACCACCAACCTTCGGGCTTTCGGCCCTTAATCCCCTTCCTAGACACTGATTTGGCAGGAGTCAAATTCCAACACCTTTCCCTTTAGGATAATCTCCTAATTGAGTCCGAGATGTTCCTAGGGCCAACGTCTACTCATTTTTAGTTAGGCTTGGGTTAGTGAGTGAGGAGATTGTTTGTAGGCTAAGGGAGGGTAATGACTTCCCCACCTTATCTTGTTTATAGGACAAGCCCTTAAATCAATTTAGTGCAGTGTACAAGTATATAGAAAAAAAGTAACACTCAAGCAATATTTCATACAAGAATGAACCTTATACTAAATGCTATGCACACATACTTTGGCTCAGCACTCTTCAACAGTAAATAGAAAATGTAATGAAATAGACACGTGCCTAAATGCAAAGTCTAAATCATTTTTTAGCATTTACAATCAACTTTTTACTGTTGTGTTAGAAATATATATACAGTGAGTCAAACAAGGAAATAAATGCTACAGATATTTAAACTACACAATTCAGCCAACCTGCAGAAAATACAGGTTAGTAGTTCACTCAGTTTGCCACAGGACTGTAGCAAATTTGAGGGCTTCTTGGCTCTACTTTCTTGAGCAGAGTCCAAGGCCACTTATGTGTCCACTGTAGCAAGAATTCCTTGTTAAATCTGTACAAAAAATAAAGAAGAAAGTTAACCAAAATATAAACTTTAAAGAGGATTACTTACCGTCCCTCCCCGGCAACAGCGCCAAAAATTGATTGAGTTAGTACCTGCACAAAAATACAGAATTTCAGAACTTTTAAAACAATAGTACAAGGTGCTCAATTCTACCGCGATAGCAAGTGGCTATGCGGGTCGTGATCCACAAGGAGGGACTAGCGATGGAAGCTTTTTTAGTAAGTTTTCTTTTAAGATACAAAGGATGGTTAAAATTCTACTTTTAGTTCTTGTAAAGAAAAAGAGAAAAATTAGATTAAAGTGAGTTAGGAAGAAGATGGTAGATTAAGAAGATGGAAAAACTAGAAATGATATGTACAAAGAAATGGAAAAGGAATGATAAAAGAAGTGGTAGATTGTGGTGTTCTAAACTAAAGAATTAAAAGAAAAGAAAGAAACTAAAAGTTACTTACCTCTTTTGTGCTCATATATCTTGGATTTGTAGCTACGACTTACTTGTCTTTGAAGGCGATCAAGCATAGCGTGTAGGATCTTCCCCATTCCCGATCTACACTAAGAATAAAAGGGCAAGCTATACTAGTAAGAGAATGGTTGTTCATCACCATAGGCCATCAAGGGCACTTGCAATGGCGAAGCAGTCTCGAGGCTAACAGATTCACTTGGATTGCAACACATTAGAGGAGAGTAAATGAAAACAAGAGTAAAGAAGAAAAAGTAACTTTGATTCAATTCAAATAACAATAGAAGAAGAGATCACTTACACCGGTGTCACCTACAGTACAAGCTTGCTCTCATTCCTCCATGAAAGTATCATCTCCTCTCAGTTACATAAAGAAAATAAAAATTACATGAAAGAAAATAAAAACCTAAGTTACAAACTACAAATTAGCCTAACTTCTACTCTTTGCTTGGTCGTCCCCATTTACAGTGAAAAACTTGCCTTTTATAGGTAAAAACCCAGAGGGGGGAGGCGTGAGAAGATAAGGGGAGCAAATGCTCCCCTTATCTCGACCAAAGAGCCGCGGCCTAGCTGTGGCCAAGTGGCCACATCTAGGGGGGTACAGCTCCACGTTTTGAGATTCAGCTTTATCTGGTTCTGGATTTCCCGTTTCAGCTTCTGATTTTCATAAAACGACCTTTTAACTCTGGCTTTAAACCGATTGATTTATAAAGATCCATTTTAACTGATGTTCAACCGATTACATCCCCTCTGATCTGCCTCGATCTGCCCTGATCTTCTAATTTCGAATTAATTCTGAATTAAATCAGAATTTTGATGGGCTTTGGGGCTCGTTTCTCTTCCCTCTTCTTTAGTACTGGGCCTGCAAATAAATTAAACAATAATTAGAAAATAGCAGAGTTTATTCTGTAATAGATATGAGAATATGATAATAAATATGCAATATGAGCGCCCAATCAGTCACGAAGACGCATATGACTTAGGGTAAAGTAATAGACTAGTTGAGAAATAAATTTTACTCCTTACTTTAATTGATGACATATTTTTGAATAGAGACTAAGTTTAGGAATGAAAAGTTCGATTTTCCTATAACCTATAGATTACTTGAACTCTTACAACAATACCTCAAATATTTTCTCTCTTTTCAAAATGCTTTTCTAAAATTCTAATATTTTTTCCCTTTCTTTATGGATTTTGTGGGTGCAATCCACTGAAAATTATCGTGAGACAAAACTCGTCCTCTAGGGATAACCTAGAGGTTTAACGGCTTATTGCACATGCTCAGTGCAATCGAGTGACCTGCGAAAGTGGTCTAATAATTGATTAGGATTAGTTTTGATGTTTTGCTCGAGGACGAGCAAAAGATAAGTGTGCGGGTTTGATTAGTCACATATATTGCATATATGTTGTCACATTATCATGTTTATTATTTAATAAATCCTATTAATAAGTATTATTTTTTCTTTATAAATTGCAGGCTCATTGCTAAAGGAAAGGGAAGAGAAACGAGCCTAAAAGCCCATTAAATTCTGATTTAATTCAGAATTAATTCGAAATCAGAAAATTAGGGCAGATCATGACAAATCAGAGAGGTTGAAAACCGGTTAAAATAAATCTTCTCAAATCAATTGGTTAAAGCCAAAGATCAACGACCGTTTCGTCAAATCCTGGAGCTAAAATGGGAAAACCAGCAGGAGATAAAGGGGAATCACCAAGCGAGGGAGTGTCACCAACCAGGTGTGGCCACCGGGCCACACTATGGCCGCAGAAACAGGGCCAAAACCACGTTTTTGCGGATTGGTTAGAGTTGTTGGGGGAGCGTTTGCTCCCCCTATCTTCGTATGCCCTCTCCCGTTTGGTTTTTTCCTATAAATACTGCATTCTACAGCGAAGAGAGTAGCAAAGACTAGGATTAGAATTCATGTTCATTTTTAAGATTTTAGGAGTATTGTTAGATAGTTCTGAGAAGCTGTATCTCATCTGTACTTTTCAATTTAGACCAGTAAAGAGAGAGGAGTGAAACTGAGTGTGTAATTCATCCTTGAAGTGACAAGCGAAGGAGATTCAATTTGCTTATTCAACTCGACTCAATTCGGTATGTCTATATTTTATTTTCATTCCCTTATTTATTTTCTTTTTATCATGAGTAACTAAACCATCTTCTGGGCTCACTAATTAATCTCTTCTACCTCCTTTCTCTTGATTGATTTTTATGAAAGCAACTCTCTAGAATCATAATAATGCTTGAGTTAAACTTTGTTCTTGAAAGCACATGAGGATGTTTTTCTTTTAAACTTAGACTTTCAAAGCACAAATATTTTTAAATTATTTTTATTTCATGCTTGCTCCTTCGCGCTTGATGGTTTAACATTCTATTTTTTAATGATGTGTTAAGAAAGACCTTAAGATTTAAACAAAAACCATCTTATTTGTTTTACTTGAACATTAAAAGAAATTAAAGGTTTTTGCCTATAATAAAAGTGATGCACTAAAATATTCTTGAGATAAGTAAGTAGTCGAGTAGAAAATTAGTGACCCCGGATCCTTTTCATAATTTAAATCACAGTCAAATCACTCTCAAACAATTTTCTAGAAGATCATCTTCTCCAAAGCCTTTTTCAAGTTTTCAATTTTTCTTTAAATCATTTCCCTTCTCTCCATTCTCTTTTTCAATATAAAAAAAAAAAAGAAAAACACCAACTCCATTCTTTGTTATTTAACAATTCATCGAAAAGCTTCTATCGCATTCTCCTCGTGGACACGACCTGTTAGCCCAAAGCTAGATGGTAATTCTCACTGCTTTCACTTTTCGATCACGTGTGGTTCGTACGAAGCCTGCATCTTAAAATCCATAACTTAAAATTTTTTCTAAGTGTTGGACCCAGACGCGAGATTGAGTAAAGCCCGCGCCAATCTCAGAGACACGAGGCTCACATTAAATCCGCGTCTGAACTTCCCCACTTAGAAAAATTTTCTAAGTGTCAGGAACAAACGCGAGGCTCAACGAAGCCCGCGTTCAATAAGCAGATACGGACTCAAGCTGATGAAGCGAAGACACGGAAGTCGTCAAACCCGCGTCTTGCCTACCAGTACAAAAGCTGCGTCTGAAAATCAAACACGGGCATAAGCCTCGCGTTTGCGATTCCAATTCAGAAGAGACTTAAGAGTTAAGAAAACTCTTCAAGCCCCTTTAATGGTGGAAACCAGTTCAGATGGTTTTATTACCTGAAATGGGGGCTACCTGCATGGAAGGACCACCCATTTGAGCCTTTAGAGTGACAGCGCTCGAGGATGAGGCAACATGTTTGGTCTTTGGTGCCATTTCAACTGTGAAATTAGTGTTAAAGACGAAGGGAAGTGGAAAAAGCTTTAAGCTTTTCTTAACTTTTGAAAATTCTCGACGCAAGGCTCAACAGAGAAGAAGAAGAGTGTAATGATGACTTTTGAAAGACTATTGTCTTTCTATAAACATAGTGATTTACAGAGATACGCGACGCATGTCTCAAGGCTGAATCTTCGCCCGACGCGTGGCGCGCGTCTTGAACGAACGCGAATCTCGCGTGTTAAGGGAAAGGCGCCCCCTTAACTACGCCAGACACGTGGCAACACGCATAGAATGCAGGTTTCACGTTTAATAAAGCCGCGTCCCTTCAAAGATCGCATCTCTTCAGCAAAGTGATAGTGTCTATTCAACAAAGTGAGAGTTGCGTCTTCACTTCAAAGACCGCATCTCCACTTCTAAGGCCACGTCCTCTTTAACAAATTAAGTGACGCGTCTCCACTTAAAATGAGGTCTGCATTTCTAAGGCAACATGACCTCTGCGTCTACAAGATGCATTCAGTCTTTACTTCTGCAATCAGTTCAACAGTACACTGACTCAAGTAGACGATTGTTTACGCCCGGTTCAATAGTACACCAACAACCAGCTCAGAGCGCTGAGGAGGTCTGGATTGTGTATCTAGACACTCACGACGACCATCTCCGGTGGCTTCAAATGGTTTTACAATACACTCACGAAGATCACATTCCAGACAGTATTAAGCTCAGAGCATCTCAAATGATTGTCAGTCCAATAATGAAAAGCATGAATTCAATCGAAGTCCAAAGTATTTCGAAATCCGTCCCACTCAACCGCGGAATATCGAAAACTTTGGAGGGGATTCTGTAGACTGTCCAAAAATCACTAAGGACAAGTCATCAGAAAGCAGAGTCCAAATTTCAGACGCAAGGCTAATTATCGACACTAGCACAGCACCAAGACGTGAGGGTTGAAATCCGCGTCTCAACATCACTACAATGATCAAGACATAGAGCTTGAAAGCCGCTCCTCAGCATCACTGCAGTACTAAGACGCAAGAGTTGAAACCTGCGTCTCTGCTTCATTGCAATGGCCAAGATGTAGAGCTTAAAACTTGCATATTAGTCATCCATGTAATACCTAGACACAGAGCCTGAAGCTCTCGTCTCATATAAAGCTTGACGCAGAACTTGAAGCTCGCGTTTCAACCAAACGAAAAGCTCAGCGTTACCTCAACGGCTAAACGCAAGGCTCGAAGCCCGCATTTCAACTACAAAGGAACCTTGCGTCTCGGTTATAACTGCTCTGATTACTGGGTCAATTACTGCCCACGTAATGAGGAAGTTAACCCCCATTATGGAGTATTTTAAGGGGACAGTTTTAGCCCTGAAACTCCTATAAATAGCTTAGTTTGCTGTTAAAGGGGTCAGAAAAATGTTGGTCACAAGTCTTAGAAAAACCAGAATCTCTAGCTGAGAAATACAAAAGAGTTAAACTCTTCTAACAACTTGCTGAGTACAAATTTGTTCTTTCCTCAAGGCTCTTTGAGATTTTATTGGACAGGAGCTGTGCTACTCCGTCCATAGTCTGAAGAGAAGATTCCCAGAAGATTGTGATGTTCACACGGTCAACAGAAAACATCAAGAACCCAGCACTAAACAAAGGAAAGATTTGAGCTTGATATCTTTCCTCTCTTGTAATCGGATTATTGATCCGTTGTAACTTTATTTAAAGTCAAATAAAGAATTTACACACTTTCAATTTTTCCCATCAAACACCCGCTCGACCGACAGTACCCGAGAGTGAGGTACTTTCAATTGGTCGACTGCCCGGTCGACCGACCTTCTAGGCTTGCCTTGTGCACGTATCTTGTGCACATCAGTCGACCGACCGGTCGACCGGTAGCTGGTTCTGGCAATAATTATGGGACTTGAAACTTGGTCAATTTAGCTCCAATAAAATCCTATAAATTCTCATAAATTTCACAAAAATAAGTTCTTATTAAATATTTGAATAACAAATATGTGTGACTAAAAATCAACACATATTATAAACTATTTGTGATATAAAATATTTGGCCTTAAACAAAAATCGTATTTTTCGAAAACCAAATTTTGAAATGGAAATCCGATTTTCCCCAAAGTTGTATAAATACAAAAACATGATATTGAAATACATTTGAAGCATATTTTATATGGATAGAATCCAATACAGATATAAAAGATATATCTATATTTTTGATATAAAATCCAAAATAGGTTTTGTTAATTACAAAACTATAAACACATGAATAGGATCATCAAAATAAGTTTTTCTAAATATATGAAGCATATATGTATATAGATGAAATCTAATATATATTAAACCATGTAAATTTATTTTGATTCTATCTATTCATGAAAAACATACACATGTAAACTTGAAATTTAAAACCGGTTAAACCGAAAACCAAACATATTTAACTTGTGTGTGTGTGACCTTGAGCATATCAAATCTATCTATCTTTACACATGATCTAAACACAAATTAAACAAAATACAAACCAAAGTCTTCTTGTAGAACTCCTTCTCCAAGTCGACTCGATCCAAACACGATCCAAAGAGCTTGACTCCATCAGATTGCTAGATGCGATCTTGACGCGTGAGCTCTTGAATCTACATGTGTTAGCTCCAAAACTCCTTTGTTGAAGCTAAGCACCTACTAAGATCCTGATACAAAATCTTAAACTATATAAACACAAGATCATTAGTACTATAACTACATGAGTTAATCATCATCAAAACTAGAGTGATGGGCCTTTGGGTCAACAAAATGGACAAAAAATAATCGCACAAATGTAAATTTTTTGGGGGGACTTTCTTACTTTTGGGGTGGCAATATCTGTTCCCCTGAAATTCGGGGGAAAAAACCTACTGAATTACCCTAATACTCTCATGTAGTTTTCCTTCTCTGGTTTAGTTAGACAAAAAAAAAAATACAATTTTGAAGCACCAAAACACCTCTCTTAAGAATTTCATGCCCAATAAATCTGCAAGGTTTTCTTGCTTACCTATGTTTCTTTTATTTTTCATATTTCTAGAAATTAGAACTTTATTAGATAGTTTTGATAATTTTAAGTAAACTAAATATTATGAATATATTTATCATATTTAGATTCTTAAGACTCTACATGTAAATTTAATTTAAGAATTATATTTATTTTTAGAATCACTCGTGATTTCTAAATATTTGACTATAATCTAATTAAGGAATCAATCTTTGTCTTTGTTTCAAAAATAATATATGCATTGACCACAGGTGCCAACGGGTTTGGATCCTCCAAGATACAATTGCATAACAGTTTTAAACTTTAATGATGTTCCTATGTATTCAAATTCACATAAAATTATTAGGATCCGCGTGAGGATCCAAATCCAACAAAATTAATAAGAGATTAATTTGTATTTCCCTTTTTTTGCATCCAATATTTCTCTCAAAATTTGTTACATTTCATTGAGAACCAAATAGAAATAGATGTATTTTGTTCTCATACCTTTGTTTTAGATATATGATCATTTTGAGCATGATCTTGTAATTTAGGCAAATAATATTTAGGAACCAAAAAATAATTTAGTTTGAACTAAGTGAACTAAATCGTAAAAATATTCAAAGGACTCTCTTGTTTTTAGAAAATAGGGAAGAAGGAAAAATTAACACAAACCTTTTTCTTTTTACCATCGAAAAGTCACATCTAAATCACTAGTTTAATCTGCATGATAAATATATTTTCAATGAAAAAAAGTAGTTTCAAAATGCACGTCATTGACGAACTTGCACCTATATTTTGATTAGGATCTAAGCACCTTGACCTTACTCATAATGAGCAATTTGAAAGTGGGTTAGGTTGAGTTTGGTCAAGCTAATAAATCTTAGAGGTTACATTTAGCATGTAAGACTTCACTTGGAATTCAACATTCCCATGTAGATTCTTATGTTTGACCTAAGATCAATTCAATATTCTCAAAAATATTGAATTTCTGTTGGCATCACATTTCTTATTTCATGTAAATGTGATTCTTTCTACAAAGGAGAGATATTCTACATTCACACATTATAGAAAATCATAGAAAATCAAATTTCTCAAAGTATATCTCTATTATTTCTTTTCATCATTTCCTTGCCACAACTATCATTGTCGGTGCTACCACCAACCCCCTCACTGCCACCACCTGCACATCACTGGTTTTGCCACTGCCATTGCAATCGTGATCCCATCACCGCATGCACTTTTAAGTAGGGCTAGGAATTAGACTGAGCTCGCCCTGGCTCTAATCGAGTCCAATGGGATAAAGCTAGGCTTAGGCTGAGCATTTATAATTATAATTGGCTTGAGCCTATATTTTCGACCGGATATTTAGTTAGGTTGGATTTGGGCTTAAGATAGTGACCAATGGGCCCAATAAGATGAGTGCTTATGAATTTTTATCCTTAATCTTTGAGGAACTTATACAAAAAAATAGATTCTCATGGCACATATGGTCAACTTAACTTCTGAGAAGTGTTGAATCCCTATTAGTATAATATTTTCTAATTTCGTGGAGTATGATTCCCTCTGTAGGAAGGGGGTCTCCTACACCCTCACAAAACAGAAATCCTGATAAAATAATCTAATTTCTAAAAATAAGTAAGTTCTTCCTTTTTGTCTTTTCTTCTTTTCTAGAAATCCGTTTAAAAAATAATTTGATTCTCATACCATTATCGTTGTTATCTTCGCCGCTACTCCCACCACCTGCCCACCACAGACACACACAACCACGACCATACCACTATTGTTACTCTTGCCACCCAATAACACTACTATTTTCGTCATTATTGTCATCACACTACTACTATCACCTCCACCATCACCATCCCTATGCTACCTCAACCAACATTCAATACATACCCTATATTCATTATACTAATTCTAAATCTTTTAAATTCTAAAGTTTCTCTTTGATCATCAAGTTTATAACTTATTTCTTCTCTAGTCTTATGGACTAATACTAGATCATAGCACATAACATGCACCTATGGATCATCCTGGATATGTCTATTTAAGTAGAGACACAAGGCCATTTCCAAATTTTGAATTGGGGTGCGTAATTGTTGGGTCATGTGCCATGGACCGTATGTTTCTCTCAACCAAACAGCCTCTAAGCTAACGAGGAATGTGATGCACCATACCAAGTTAGAATCACCAAGTTCACTAGTATATTAGATGGAAGCTAAACTGTTTTTTTTTTTAATAAAATTAAATCTTGCTTGAATTTTCTCTAGCCAGAGACCTTTAAATCACTTACCATGACTTGTGACAATGAAAATAATGTCTGAATAATGAAAGCTACAATAATAACTTTTCAAAGGAATATGTGACAGACATTTTCTATGCAGCACAGTTTCTGAGTATTTCAGGTTAAAAAGCAAATTCGAAGGGCATCAGATATAACACATGCATTTTACTCAGACTTGGAGTATTAATCAAGAAGGTAACAAGAGGTTATAAGTAGATATCAAGAGGAAATAAATTAATTAACTAAAATTAAATTAAAATATAAACTTGACCAACCTCAAGGCCAACATTTTTATCTTTCTAAAAAATTAATAATCTACAGAGCTGATGACTGAATTCATAAAAGCATTTTTGCAATAGAATTTGGATAGCCCCAAATAATACATCAACAACACTGCAGCATAACTAGCAAATAATTAGAATGTCTAAAAAAAGGTCATGTTGATTTTTCTTGTCTCGTTAAGAAGAACAGAGTCCTTGATTCTTTTTGAAATCCTAATAAAAACTTTACACTCCAGTTTCTACTTGCGGATACCGATACAACAGAAATTGATCAGATTAGTTCCTACAAAAAAAACAAAAAAGACACACACATCGAAGTTACAAAATGACAGCCTCCGGTTCGCTCACCAAAGCCATTTGCTCAATAAACAAGTTATTAATGAGCATCCTCTTTGTTCACATGATTAGATTTCTCGTATTCCTTGTTCTGCCTTACTAAAGTTCTTTCCTCATTCTTCTGAACTTGTTCCTCTATAAGCCCTGTTCTCTTCAGGGCCTTCTCTTTAAGTTGCTCAAGAACCTGAAAAAAGAGTAAGTTCAGTGGTAAAAAAACATAAACAAAAACAAAGTTAAGAAAACAGTGATAAACTACTTCCATTAAACAAACAAATATTTATCGCTAGCCTAAAACCTTGAATTACCTTGGAGCATGCAGAAGAAGACATAAGACCAAGAAAATCAAGAACATCCTTGACTTTATTTTCATACGTAATTAGATCTTGCAAATGTTATCGTTGCTGCTGCTTTCCCTACAGATGGTCGACGAATCAGATTACATAACCAAGTCGATGACTAAAAAACAATTGGCATGACTAATATGTTGGAATTATAAATTAAAATGAATGTGATTCGTGACATTAGTGAAGAAGTTGAAAAGTCATCAAAATGAATGTGATTCATGACATTAGTAGAGAAGCTAAAAAGTCATCATAACATTAGTAGAGAAGTTAAAAAGTCATCATAAAATGTGATTTATAGTATCAGTAGAGAAGTAAAAAATCATTATAAATTGTAGAATTAGAAGAGTCATCATCATTAGAGAAATAAAAGAGTAACTATGAATTGGAGAAGTTAAAGAGTCATATATGCATTGCTTTATTATCATTTATTTACGACATTAAAGTAGATGGTTAGTATTTTTGTAATTTTTTCTTTGAAGCCTATAAAAAGGCTGGTGTACCTCTTTGTTTTTTTAAGCAAGAAAGAAAGTAAAGTTGAATTAGATTCATTCACTATTTAAAATTTTAGATTATGATATATAGTCTGTAGACTTGTATACAATAATTGGTATTATAGCCATTTCAATCTTTTCTTCCATTTTCTCTTCTGCTCATGGCCTCTACCAATAATCTTGTCAATCTATAAGTACCTAAGTTATCGAAAGATAACTATGGGAGTTGGTCAATTCAGATGAAAACTCTATTTAGTTCTCAAGAGTTGTGGGAGCTAATCATTGATGGGTTCAAGGAACTTACACTGGAGGTAAAAGCTGCCTACACTGCCGAAGAGAAGAGGCTTTTAGAGAGTAAAAAAAAGACAGTGAGGCTCATTTTCTACTCTATCAAGGGTTAGATGAGTCCACCTTCAAGAGAGTTGCCGAAGCAACAACGAGCAAGGAAGCATGGGAAATCCTTACTACCATCTACCCAGGAGTTGAGCGTGTGAAGTGAATTCACCTCCAAACTTTGAGGGATGATCTTGAAGCTACTCGAATGAAAGATGAAGAAAAAAATCTTTGACTATTATTCATAATTACTAAAATGAGGAGAAATAGAGAGAAGACGGAGGACAACCTAGTGATGGAGAAATTGCTCCGATCCCTCACATCAAAGTCCGAGCACATGTAGAGGCAATTGAGGAGTCAAAGAATTTGGAGGAGATCTCAATAGCGAAGCTTATGGGATCTCTCCAAGTTCGTAACACATGCAAAAGAAGACTACTTTCATAGTGTTGGAACAAAAAATAGAGTCAAAGTTATCTCTAAATGATCGAGGCACACATAGTAGAGGTCGTGGTCATGGTAGAGATAGGGGATGTGGTCCCCAACAATGAACCACTCAAAATCAAGTGGAGGTCCAAATCTTCAGAGGTCGAGGATAAAGTAATTGGGGAAGATTCACATCTGGACATGAAAACAACAAGAACGTCCAATTCTACGACTGTAAAAAATTTAGACACTATGCTTTAGATTGCTGGAAAAGAACTGAAGATCTTACCAATCTTACTAAAGTAATAAATGATATAGGTAATAACTCTATTCTTCTTCTTATCATGATGATTCAAGTGTTCAGAATGATATTTGAACCTTGACTCGGGTGCTAGCAATCACATGTGTGGGAAGAAAGAACTTTTCATGGAACTCATAGAAGGAGTTCATGGAAGTGTGAGCTTGGGGGATTCTTCAAAACTCCCCATTGAAGGTAAAGGGAAAATCAAAATCTACCAAAAGGATGATAAGTCTGAGTATATTTCTGATGTTTATTATATTCCTAACATGAATAGTAATATTCTCAGCATCGGTCAATTACTCAAAAAAGGATATAAAGTATATATGGAGAACAACCATCTGTGGTTGGAAAATATAGAAGGAGGCCTCATGGCATGTGTTAAGATGAAAAGGAATCACATGTTTCCCTTGCATCTAAATATGAAAGTTGAAAAGTGCTTTCAAGGACTCGTGGAAAATGAGCCATGGAGGTGGCATCTTCGCTTCGGCCATCTAAACTTCAACGGTCTGAAGCTACTATCTACAGCTGGCATGGTATAAAGCTTACCAACAATCGATCCACTGAGTCATTTTTTTGAAGGATGCGCAAGCAAGCACGACTTCTTTTTCCAAGTGGAAAGTCATAGAGAGTGGATGCACCATTGCAACTTGTTCACACTGACATATGCGGACCATTAGATCCTGTCTCTTTAGGAGGTAACAGATATTTTATTACCTTCATTGATGATTTCAATAGAAAGTTGTGGGTGTACATTCTTAAAGAAAAATCTGCTGTCTTTACTACTTTTAAGCATGTTAAAGCCCTTGTTGAAGCGGAGAGTAGCCATAAGCTAATAACTCTCCGATCATATCGAGGTGATGAGTACACCTCAAATCTGTTTCAAGAATATTGTAGGGAGCAAGGCATAAAGAGCCAATTAGGCAGTTTACTATTGCCTACACATCACAACAAAATGGCATCACAGAAAGAAAGAACCGCACCATTTTTGACATGAAAAGAACCATGCTCAAAGAAAAGGGGCTCCTAAAGCAATTTTGGGTGGAAGCCATGGCGTGCTCAGCTTACTTGATCAACCGATGCCCCACAAAGATAGTGAAGAACAAGACACCTTAAGAGGCATGGAGCAGTTACACGCCTAGTACCGAACACCTACGAATTTTGGGGTGTGTTGCATATGCCAAAGTGCCTAAAGTCAAAAGGAAGAAGCTTGACAATCATGGTGAAAAATATATTTTCATCGGATATAGCGAGGAGTCGAATGCATACAAGCTCAATAATTCACTAACTAAGAAATTGGTGGTTAGTAGAGACGTTGTCTTCAATGAAGTAGAAGCATGGAGCTGGAGCAATGAAGAGAATGTCAAAAAGCAACTCGTGGTTGACAAATCTGATGAATGATTAGTCTCTAAAATTGCATATTTCATACCACATCTTCACATTTATTTAATATTAAATTCTGCTAATAGTACCTCTCTAGTATGTTTCTAGGTCCATGGTGTGCAATGAAGAAGAAGACCCTAAATCACCATTTAATGGGTGATAAAGGCCTATAATATAGCCATTAACTTTAAAGAGCTGATTCGTCAAAACCAGGGGCCCAAAACCAGAAACTGGGACATCAAGCTGACAGGGGATAGACGCGACAGCGCGCGGCTCTAGAAAAGTCATAGAAATGCGGCTAGGTAGCGTTTCCGTGGTCGTATGGGCGCGGCCGCGCCCGTACTTTGTTCCAGGGGTTGTCCCCCTGGCTTCCTTTCCCTTGGTGCCTACAAATACCCCCTGGGGGTCTTCTTCAGAGAGATATACAAAGAGTTAGGGTAGTTTCTTCTCCTTGTTATAGTTTAGGGTAGTTTAGTTTAGGTTAGTTCTTCTTCCTCCTTAGTAGTTTCTATTTCTTGTAGATTTTGTAATAGGAGAGAGAGTGGTACATGGTTGGGAAGCAAGAGGGCTTGTAATAGAAGGTGATAATCTATGAAAGGTGTTCTCTTAACTTATCTTTGTTTTCTTCTCTAACTCCTTTTACATGTTTAGCTAATCTTTTCTCTCATGGAAATTAACTACTAACCACTAACTACTTTAACTTCTTATTTGATAATTCACATAAATCTAATAGACTCTACTTGGCCTTGCTCTTGCATGAGCCATTGATGGCTCATGATGATAGATTCTAACATTCTAACATCTAACTCTCTAACAAGCTAACATTACTTTATTCCATGCTTGCTCTTATTGGGTTTTGATGGTTTAAGGGTAGCTTGCACTTGTTGGTTGAATTTGGATGTGAAAGTTAACATATGGGTCATGCTTTGAAATGCTCTTGAACCAAGAACTAGTGTTGGCCAATGATACATGTGAGACAACTATCACTAAGAGGTTAGCATGTTGGTGAAGTCATTAATAGTTAGTAGCCGTGGGTTTTCTTTCTTTTTCACTTTGTTTTAGATATACAAACAAAAAAACCACAACTATCTTATCTTTTATGTTTTCTACTTCTTTGTGTTTCACCATACTTCTCTTTTCATTCTTTATTTTATTTTCTTTTCATTCTTTTAAACATTGAAGAATCATTAACACACACGTGAACATATCGTGTAAGTTTCTATCACCTCCCGTCCTTATGGATTCGACTCGTTTTAGCCTCTATGCTGTAACGAAAGTATCGAGGAAGCCAAAGCACACACTTTAGCTCTTGATTTCAAAACATACACTTTTCGTGCGCGGTTTTCCCCCGATCAAATTTTGGCGCCGTTCCGGGGATGGGAACGGTTTGATTTCATATTTTTTGTTAACTTTTCTTCTTTATTTTTGGTGTGCAGGTTAAAGTTTTAGCATTGCAAAAGTCCATACTTGCTCTTGTGTGGTTGGATAAATTCTTGTATATTCTTATACTCTGCTGCTAATTTTTATTTATGTTACCTGTGCATTGTAATAATTAAGAACTAAAATATGAAAATTGAATGCTTTAAAATAGTTTAGACATTTGCATCTAGACACGTGTCAATTTCAATTCCAATATACTATATTTTGTTCATGTGTTGTTGTGATCTTGACAGAGGTGTACATATTGCATTGCATATAGTTAGGACAAACACGTGGGTGATTTACTTGCTTTGTGTGTTCATTCTTATCTATATTACCCACTTGCACGAATTGAATTTAAGGGCAAAACCCATTATAACATAAGGTGGGGAAGTCATTACCCTCCCTTAGCCCAAAAATCACCTCCCCACTCACACAACCCAAGCCTAAATAAAATTTGCTAGACGTTGGCCCCTATAGACATCTCGGACTCATTTAGGAGATTGATCTATGGGGGAAGTTGTTGAAAGTACATCTAGAGGGGGGTGAATAGGTGCAAGGCTAATCTAGTGACAAATAATGCGGAATTAAAAATAAATTGCAACACACTTAGTGTAACCAAAGGGTGTAGCTGAATTCCCAGTGAAGGGCTCTGGACTAACTCCTCTAAATTTCTCTAAATAAGAGTTGAGGTGCTATATGAAGCTCTCTTGATTGAACATAAGTGAGGTGCACACACAAGCAATACCAAGCATATAAGTATGAATGAACAATATGAATCAATGCAAGGCACAATATAAAAGAGAGTTAGAGATAGTGGATCAAATGCAAACACAAAGATATGTTTCAATGTTTGAGCACCCAGCTCTACGTCCCTACCTTCACACAGAAGGATTTCCACTATATCGTCCACACAAGACTTCCCACACAGGGAACCTCCACTGAGGATTTGGGCAAATACAACTCGAGAGTACACAACTCCTCTCTCAACAAATATAACCTCTCACTAGAGGCAAAGCTCAAATCCAATACAATATCAACCTCACAATTGAGGGATAGGCACAAAGCTAAATAACAATCAACCTCTCACTAGAGGGATACTTAATCACCACTTCCACAATCACCTCTCACTAGAGGGATATTAATACAATCACCTCTCACTAGAGGGATATCACAAAGTATGGAAGGTTTACAACTTGGTAATCTCAAAGACCACAAACCAATTCTTTCTCACAAAATAATAATCCTAATAGATAGGATAAATAGATAGCTCAAGTGTGAGAAAAATAAAGAGTTTGAAAACCAAATCACAAAGAAAAAACTCTTGGAAAATTTCTAGAATAGCTATAGAAATAAAGATCAAAAACCAATTCCAAAGACTTCTCCTTTCCTTGATTTTCCAACCCTTTTAAAAACAAATAAAGATCAAATCTTTTGGCACTAAAACTCTTTTAAAACTTGCTGAAAGATAGAAAATTTTGCTCTTGAAATTCATGGTGAAAACAGCTCAAGAATGGGGTATTTATAACCTCCACAAAATTCTGCCCGTTGCAATCTGGAAAAGCCCAGATTGCCCTTCCGGTCGTTCGGGCGGTCAACCGACCAACAGTCATATTTATGACCGTTGAGCCACCGGTCGACTGGCCGGTTGACCGGACACTGGAAACAGAGAGCAGAGCTCTCTGCCGGTCAACCGGGCGGTTGACCGGGGCCATTTCCAAAGAGCAGAAGCTCTCTGGCGGTCGACCGACCTGATCGATCGACCTCCAGCCTTGGCTGCGTGCACGTCAGTCGACCGGACCGGTCGACCGACTTCTTCCTCGGTCGACCGGTCCGGTCGACCGGCAGACAGCCAGGTCCAATTTTTAGGGATTAAAAACTTGGATTTTTACCTTCTAAAAAATCCCATAAAATACACATAAATTTCGCAAAAATTAGTTCTTATTATATCTTTGAAATATGAATATATGTGACAAAAATTCAACACATATTATAAACTATTTGAACTATTTTGTGTTCTTAAAAATTTGCCTTAAACTAAAAATCGTGTTTTCCAAACTTGGATTTTTGAAATGGAAAACCGTTTTCTCCAAAACACATGTAAATACAAAAATATGATATTTAAACAACTAGAAGCATGTTGCATATGGATAGAATCCAATATACAAGAAAGATATTATATCTATGTTTTTGACATTAAATACACATATAAGTTTTGTTTAAATACAAAACTCTAAACACATGAATAGGCTTTTCAAAATAAGTTTTTGTAAGTATATGAGGCATAGATGTGTATAGATCAAATCAAATATACATTAAAACTTGTAAACTTGTTTTGATTCTATCTATTCATGAAAACTATATATTTGAACTAGAAATCCAAAACCGGTTAAACCGAAAACAAACATGAAACTTTAAACTTGTGTGTGTATTGTGAACTTGAGCATATCAACACTATCTAATCTTTACAACGATCTAAACAAAATCTTAAATTAAACAAACGAGATCTTCTTGTAGAACTCCGTATCCAAGTCGACTCGATCCAAACATGATCCAACGAGCTTGACTCCAATCGAGTGCTAGATGCAATCTTGACGTTCGAGCTCTTGAATCAACATGTGAAAGCTCCAAAACACTTTTGTTGAAGGTAATCACCTACTAATATTTTGATCAAATATCTGAAACTAAATATCATAAGATTATTAGTAAATTATAACTACATGAGTTAATCATCATCAAAGCTAGAGTGAAGGGCCAGTATAGCCTAGTTTTGATGATTCATGCATTTTGACTTGTATTCCTTATTTTGGACATGTTTTTCATGGTAATGTGTTTTAGCTTCATGTATATGGTAATTTTGTTAAAACTTTTAGATATACATGTATAACAGTGAGTCATTTTCCTTTCATGCAAAATCTCCTTATAGACTCAATTGTGTTTGAATGTATGTATGCCTTTTAGTTTTGACAAAACATACATATGCTTTGAAGATTAGTACCGTTTTGAAATTAAATTTTCATGTTCTTCATGGTGTTGAAAAGGAATTTCATATTGAGGTTAAATGCCTTATTTCCTTGATGTTGATTACATGACTTTGTACACTCACATTATTTAATGTTTTTCTCATGATTTTGTGTTCATGAGTATTATATGTGCTATATAGACTTCGATTGTTGATTATGTGATTTTCATATTTTCTTGAAAAATATTCTTATTTTATTCCTTACTTGAAGGATTTCGTACTAGTTTTCAAGTTTTTCATAAAACTAGTTGCGTTATTCTTCATGTGGTAGAGTTTTCAAACGTGTTATAATTATTTTCAAACTTATTTTTGAAAACCTCTGCCCATCAAGAGCGGTTGGATGGGCGACCATACCTTGTATACTCTTTATTGAAAAATCTATTTAAACATGTGCATGATAGGGTGGAAGGTATGAGTTATACACTTGATTCTCATCATATTTTCAATTGGTATCCCAATTGATATTTTCATGTTTGTATACTCATCTTGGTTTTCTATATATGTATGCTTCAAAACTTCAAAAAGTATCAATTTTTATTGGTATTTACATTTTCATACATATATACATGATTTGACTGTGCTTACTATACCTTCACAGCTTAAAGCACAAATTATGTTTATGCTAAGCTTGATTTACTCCTTAGTGATAATTATTTTTCAAATTGGTATCTTTTACAAGCTTATGCATCATTTTATTGGTATTTCATAAAGGGAGAGAAAACTTCATGTTTTAATTTTCAACCGATTGTATTTCTAATTGGTATCCTACTCCCACACTTTATGACATAAATTAGAATAATATCATTTTTCATCAATATTATTATTTAGTATATTATTTTTCAATTGGTTTCCTATGCTCTTAATGAAAAATATTTTAATTTAGAATATGCTAACATTTTCAATATTGGTATTAAAATCTTAAATTGGTTTTATTCTAAAATTTGATATCTTTATTGCAAAATAAATTGTTTAACCAAATAGTTGGTTTGTTTTTCAGTTGGTATCATATTTCACTTTAAATTGGTATCTATATTGAAATGAGTTTTGTTTACATAAAAATATTTGGCTTTCACTTTCAATTAATATCAAAATTATAAAATATTCTCATTTGGTATCAAAATTACAAGATGTTTACAATTTGGTATCAAGATTCTAAATACATATATATTTCAATTGGTATCAAAACATACAATGTTTCTTTTGCCATTGGTATCGAAAGTTTATAAGATATATTCAATTAGTATCTTTTGGTATCTTAAAATTTTTGTTTATTCTCAATTGGTATCATACTTTGGTATCAAAAGTTTTAATATGTATTGCTTATATGCAAGGGAAGCTTAACATCTTCTCTATATATATATTCATGTTGAGTGTGTCTCATATTGAGGAGCTTGACCACTCTTCTTTATGTCTTACACATGTGTAGAGGGAGCTTCACATCTCCTTTTATACATTGTATATTATGCTTTATGTAGTTAGGGTTTAGTCATCTCTTTCCATATAAATGTATGTATGCAGGGGGAGTTAACTTCACCTCTCTCCTCTTCATGAATGTATATAGCATATACATCTTTATTGTTTTGATTTATGCAAAAAGGAAGAAAAATATTATTTATGTCTTTAGTGTTTCTATTGTCGATGAATTGATAAAAAGGGGGAGAGAAATTTGGAGTTTTTATATATGCATGTTTGTTTAATTCATTATCTTTTACCATTGGTATCAAGAGCATCTTTTGTTGGTATCAAGAGCATGTTTATTTCATTGGTATCGAATATCATGTTTATGCATATTTATGTTGAGCATTCACTGCATATCTTTTTTGTTTATTACTATGCATGAGTTAAGGGGGAGCTTCTATGAAGCTTAACTTTAATCCATGCATATATATCTTCATGAGTTTTGTCATCATCAAAACTAGAGAGAAGCGCCTCTGGGCCAACAGTTGTTAGAAGTTGACTTTTGTCAAATCGGTATTTAAGGTTGGGGATTGAGAGGTGAAACCTCGAAGAACAGTGGTTTGGCATAATTAGGCCCGTTGCTTCGGCACGGATACCTGTCACTGATCTTGCCCCTACTTGGCCGATTAACTCGTGGTCAGATTCTGATAATGTACCCCCCGAGCATAGGCTTGTTTTTCTTTTTCTTTATCTTTGTTATTTGTTTATTTGTTTGTTTGTTTTCTTTTTTTGTATATTGTGAAATAGATTTTAACAATAATAATTCTTTCAATCATAATATGAATCCATATTTCACCCTGACCTCATTTGACTCGGATAACTCCAACCCGGCTATGCACAATATGAACCAACCATATATGCTGAGTTGGGATTATCTGACTCAATATGACCCATATTCCTATCCTATGACTATAATTTTCAAAATAATTTTCGCTCTTCACAGAGTTCATGGGGATTCACCTCCCCCGAGTCAAATTTTCAAACATCTTGTCCACAATTTTCACAATATTCATTTCCCGATTTTGCTTCATATCCTCCTTTTCTGTTCCTTCAACCGAGAAAAAAATCTAATTTGGAAAGGAGTATGGAAGCCATGCTTGAGTCCCAATAACAAACTCAAATTTGCTCAATTCATAATCCTTCCCAAATTAAACTCCTTATACTCTTTTTCTAGAACATCCAATTGAAGAAGAATCTAAGCTAGAAAAGCATTTTGAAGTCTTTTGTGAAAAATTGCAACGATTTCAAAATATGTTGGACTCATCATCTCAGCCAAATTTTCAAGAGTCCTACTCATTTTTTCTAGTCTCACTGATTCAAAATGAAAAGCTCTCAATACTGGACTTGAGTACGGAACCCTTGTGTGAGTCTGAGCAGCACTCGCAAAATCTGATGGACTCACAATTTCACCACAGTCTCCACAATCAACTTTCATACTCATCTTTTCAAGAAGAACTATTTGCAAAAAGTATGAAAGATATGATTCAGACTCAAAATTCTGTTACACGGCCTATCAGTAGGTTAGACTCACTAATGAGTGAATTGATCAATGAGAGCGAGGAATGTCTTTCTTGTCAACTTTTGACCAATCCTTATATCCCTAACTCTACTGATTGGACCCAAGAATCATGTTATTTTGGGAATCAAGATTCAATTTCAGTACGCACATTTGAACTTGACCAAACTCTAAGTTATAAAAGTCGCCTAGACATTCTGGGAATTTACCCCTTTCCTGAAATTAAAATTGAACTTGAATGTGATCCCAAACCTCATGTTAGTAATTCCATTTCACTTTTTGATTCAATAATGATCCCGGTATCTTTACTAGATTTTTTCTCTATTCTAAAGTCAACGTTGAATCCTGTACCCATACACCGTAAAATTGAATCACCAATATCTTATGATTATACTTCATTGATGGGGAAAGTGTATGAACATCAATTCTTTGGTTTAGACCCTATTTTTGAACCAATTTCGACTCTCATTGTTGACTCTCGACTTGATCTGAGTCAAATTCCCGAGTCGGTGTTGGTTTTTACTTCTGTTCCATTTGAGTCCAAATCAATCAACTTCTAAAATCACACTTCGTTGTTGGATAAGAATTTGACGAAAATGACTCAGTAATTATTTTTGAAAATTAGAAATTAGATGGGGATAATTTTTTCAATAAGACCATTCATTCAATCATTCTTTTACTGGGTCGTATTAGAGAGGTCACTGGTGGGTTTCTGCAAGATCCACGATATATTAATTGGATAGCAATGCGTGGCCCAGTCAGACCACCACCGAAGCCACCACCATGAGGTATTTTTCCTTCTCTTCCCATTTGTTTCATGTGTATACACATTCATGAGGCATTGAGGACAATGCATGAGATAAGTGTGGGGGAGGGTTTACTAACATAGGTTATTTTAAATTTTCTTTCTTTTACACTTCCTTTTAGAAACTTTTTAAAATTTTCTTTTGTATAAAAACTCTTTTCTTTTCTTTTTACAAAACTTTTTGACATAAGGGAAATAGTTTTGACTTATTTTAACAAAATTAAGATTATCTTAGGAATTAGGAAGACCTAAATTATGAAATTTTAAACTGAGTCAAAATAATAGATCTTGTTTAAATTTTAGGATAAGAAAGTAAGATTGGAAAGATAATTTGATCTTGAATTCTTTGACTTAGATTTATGCACTTCACACTTACACAATTTTTGAGATTGAAACAAAGACTGAAAATAGCATAAAAAATATATTATATATATATAATGATAATAAAAATCACTTATTAAAGTTGGGTAATTATGCCTCAAGAAGCATGATTATTCACACCTAAAATGGTGGACAAAACTAAAATAATCCCCTTTAGTTTTGTGGCCTTGTTTACTTGAGTCCTTAAGTCCGAGGGATATTTTTTCATCTGGTGCCTTAAGATCATTTGTTTTGGGAGTCACCGGCTAATGGCTCTCTACCCGGATAAATAAGAAAGCCTAAGAAAAACTAAGGGAAGAAAAGGAAAAAAGAAAAAAGAAAAAATAATATATATATTATAATAATATAAATAATGACATGAAAGTTTGAGTCAATATCCTAACAATCTTCACAGTTCACAAAGTGCATACTTTCTAAGAGTTTTATGAAAGATCAAAGAATCAATTCAATTTTAAATTCTTACATTTAATTTATAACAAGATTTTGCATTTCGACTTAGTTTAAGGAAGACCTTGGATCACTTATATTTTCACAAAATTACTTCAATGCTTTTCTCTATTTCAAAATGCGTTTTCAAAAATATTGACGTTTGATTTCTTTCTTTATGGATTTTGTTGGTGTAATTTGCTGAAAACCCTCAGGAGACAAAACTCCTGCTCTAGGGAAAATCTAAAGCTTTAATGGCTTGTTGCACATGTTCAGTGCAATTGCGTCACTTGCAAAAATGGTGTAATAATTTTATTAGTTTTTATTTTGCTCGGGACGAGTAAAAGATAAGTGTGGGGTTGTGATTAGTCTCTAAAACTGCATATTTTATACCACATCTTCACATTTATCCTGTTAATAACACCTCTCTTGCATATTTCTAGGTCCATGGTGTGCAATGAAGAAGAAGACCCTAAATCACCATTTAATGGGTGATTAAAGGCCTATAATATAGCCATTGATTTTGTAGAGCTAATTTGTCAAAACGAAGGGCCCAAAATCAGAAACCGGGACATCTAGCTGATAGGGGACGGACGCGACAGCGCTTGGCTCTAGAAGAGCTGAGGAAATGCGGCCGTACAGGCGCGGCCACGCCCTTTCCCCTGGTGCCTATAAATACCCCCTGGGGGTCTTCTTCAGAGAGATATACAGAGAGTTAGGGTAGTTTCTTCTCCTTGTTATAGTTTAGAGTAGTTTAGTTTAGGTTAGTTCTTCTTCCTCCTTTGTATTTTCTATTTTTTGTAGATCTTATAATAGGAGAGAGAGTGGTACATAGTTGGGAAGTAAGAGTGCTTGTAATATAAGATGACAATTTATGAAAGGTGCTCTCTTAACTTATCTTTGTTTTCTTCTCTAACCCTTTTTACATGTTTAGCTAATCTTTTCTCTCATGGCAACTAGTTACTAACCACTAACTAGTCTAACTTCTTATTTGATAATCCACATGAATCTAATAGCCTCTACTTCGCCTTACTCTTGCAAGAGCCATTGATAAGTCGTGATGTTAGATTCTAACACACTAACCTTAACTCTCTAACAAGCTTGCATACTTTATTCCATGCTTGCTCTTGTTTGGTTGTGATGATTTAAGGGTAGCTTGCACTTGTTTGTTGATTTTAGATGTGAAAGTTGACATATGGGTCATACTTTGAAACGCTCTTGAACAAAGGACTAGTGGTGTTGGCCAATGATACATGTGAGACAACTATCACTAAGAGGTTAGCATGTTGGTGGAGTCATTAGTAGTTACTAGCCGTGGGTTTTCTTTCTTTTTCACTTTGTTTTAGATATACAACAAAAAAACCACAAATATCTTATCTTCTATGTTTCCCACTTCTTTGTGTTTCACCGTACTACTCTTTTTATTCTTTATTTTCTTTTTTTAAACATTGAAGAACCGTTAACACACACGTGAACATACCGTGTAAGCTTCTATCGCCTCCCGTCCTTGTGGATTCGACTCGTTTTAGCCTTTATCCTATAACAGAAGTATCGAGGAAGCCAAAGCACACACTTTAACTCTTGATTTCAAAACATACACTTTTCGTGCGCGGTTTTCCCCCAATCAATGAACCCCCAATGGAGGTTCCATCACCAGTTACACTACCATCTCCTCAACATGCTGCACTGTCTCCTGAAAAAGATTCTCCATCTTATAGGGAAGGTAGTTGCAGTGAATCCTCTGTACAATGAGGTGCCATCAAATGAGAAGACTCAGGGAGATCTATGAGCAAATAGAAGAGAATGAAGAGACTAGTCTCTTCTACTTATACGTTGATCATGAGCCTCTCACTTTCAAAGAGGCTGAGGAAGCAGATTGTTGGCGATTGGCAATGAAGGAGGAGATTCATGCCATCCAGAAGAATGACACATGAGAGTTGACAACATTTTCACAAAATCACAGGTAATAGGCGTCAAATGGGTGTATAAGATCAAACGCACAGCAAATGGTGAAGTTGATCGGTACAAGGCGAGGCTTGTATCTTAAGGCTGCAAACAAAAGTACGACGTTGACTATGAAAAATTCTTTGCACCAATTGCTCGATTGGACACAATGAGACTATTAATTTCACTTACATTTCATCACAGGTGGAAGATATATCATCTAGATATCAAGTCAGCTTTTTTCAATGTATTCTTGAAGAAGAGGTGTGTGTACCAGAAGATTTTCTGGTAAAAGGGCTTATTTCACCTATTCTTTTACTTTATTTTGTCCTCTATTTCTTTTCTTTCCTATCTATTTTTATTTTTGAATATTCTTCCAAGTATTCTTTAATCAATCATTAGTTTTCTTCTAGTGTTTTCCCCCTTTTTAGTACATTTTACTTTTTCATATATCCCATATATTTTTGATTTTTTTTCAATTATAGTCTACATATTTTAAAAAATTTTGTCTAGATTTTTACATTTTCTTTTTCTATTCACTCTTTCAGCTTTCATTTTTTCATTCTTATTCTAGAGTATCTTGTTTTCATTTTATTTTATATATTCTTACTTTATTTTTCAGATATTATTCAAATTGCTTTTATTTCTTTTTCTTGATTTTATTATTTTACTTTTAAATTTTATTTTTTGTTTTTATTCTGATTTTATTCTATTTTAAACTTTTTATTTTATTTTTTAATGATTTCTTCTTCTTTTTATTTTTCATTGAATATTATTTTTTTCATATATAATTAGTTTTCCTCTATTTTTAAGAAAATAGTTACATCTTAGTTGAATAGATGAATATATTTTTTTCTAAATAAATAGGTTAAATAAAAATATAAAATAGATCTCCGTATCAAATTAGGAATTGCTTAAGTTAAAAATGTTGGCCCAAAGGTCTATCACCCTAGTTTTGATGATGATCAACTCATGAAGTTATGTTTACTAATGATCTTGTGTTTAATTAGTGACAGATTCATTATCAAGATCTTAGTAGGTGCATAGCTCAACAAAGGATAAAATATCAAGATTTGGAGCTAGCACGGTGTGATCCAAGGAGCTTTTGGATCAAGCTTGGACCAAGTCAAGAAGATGAGAAGACTTCAAGTGAAGGCTTCAAGAAGATGAAGACTTGTGTCTAGGTATAAGATTTTGTTTTTGTTTTAGATAAAATGTAAAGGATAGAATTGTTGGTGGATTGCTCAAGTATATCTTACACACACACTCTTGATAGAACTCTTGATAGAATTGCTTTCATAAAAGATTTTTATGTTTAGAAAAGAATTTTTATTTAGTAAAAGATTTTCTTTGTGACAATATATATACCTTGGTTTTTGGTATTTCTATCATGTATATCTTTTCAACCATAACCAAGTTTAGAGCTTAATGTCAAAAACATAGATATTACATTATGATTGTGTAGTGGATCATATCCATACACACTATGCTTTAAAATGAAATCAAATATCTTGTTTTCATATTTTGTGAAGTTATGAAAACCAAGTTTGAAAAATACATGTTTTGATTTTTGATAAAATTTGCAAGACGCTGAAATGATATGAATATGTTGATATATGTCTTGAAAATTTTTATCACAAGTTTGGTTTTCAATATAGAATGATTAAAACAAGTTTATGGAATTTTTATAAGTGTTAAAAGATTTTAAAATATTTTTAAACCAGTTTTCCAGACCTGGAACTGGCTGACAGGCTGGTCGGTCGACCGAGCGGTCGACCGCACCATGGCCGGTCGACCCACGGTCAACCGACGTGCACAGACTTGTGCATGTCTGTGCAGCACAATGGTCCGGTCGACCGGACGGTCGACCGCTACAGAGAGTTCTGCTCTCGGGTTTTCTGGGTCGACCGGGCGGTCGATCGGAGGCTCCAACGGTCGGATTTTCGACCGTTGGCGGTCGACCGGGTGGTCGACCGGCAGCTCTGACAGACCCCAACGGTCACATTTTTCTGACCTCTATAAAAGGGGGTTTGGTCATTGTTTTGAGCCAAGATTTTTGGGAGAATTAGAGCCAGTTTTTCCTAGTCTTTTTCAGAAGTTTTCTCCACAAAATAGTGAGCAAATATTTCCTATTTAAAGGGAAGTTTTATCAAGAGTGTTAAAAGAAAGTCTTTGAGTTTTCCTCCACCTTTCACATCCTTGTTTTTCTCACACCACACTGAGCATCCATTGATTATTCATCCTATAGGTGTGTTGTAGTGAGAGTTTTTATTGGTGATCAAGTGTTTAGATCACCAAGAGATCATTTCTTGTACTTTGAGGAGGCGGACGTGTGTGTCCGCGTTGTTTCGAGTTCAGGTGCGGACTTGTTGTACGAGGTGCGGCCTCGGCGAGCCGGTGGGCTTGCGGTGTGTACGGGACTAGGGAGTCCGAGGGCTTGTAGGTGTTGCGGCACCGAGGAGAGATCCATTGGGATCTTGCATAGTGGAAATCCTTCGTGTGTCGAAGGCGGGGATGTAGAGCAAGTGTGCTCGAACCTCGAAACATACCTTTGTGTTTGCGATTGCTTACTCTATCTCTCTCTCTCTCTTTGTCTCTTTTATATCTTGCATTCAATAATTGTCTTTATCATTTACATGCTTGATATATTCCCTTGTGCTCATAATTGCTATACTTGCTTGGGATTGTTGTTAACACTAGTATTCAACCAAGAGAGCCAACGCGGCACCTCAACCCATTCAAGGGGAATCTAGAGGAGCTTGTCCAGAGCCCTGCAAAGGGAATTCGGCAACACTCTTGAGTTATACATAAGTGTTTAATTAAAAGAAGATTTAATTTGGTCATATTTGTTATAGCTTCCGCATTATTTGCATAATTTACCATTAAGTGACCATTAGATTAGCCATCACCTATTCACCCCCCTCTAGGTGATTTACAATTGGTATCAGAGCTTGGTACTCTGATTTGGGTCTAACAACCTAGAGTTAAAGATCCTTATTTTTAGGTTAATCACAAGATTTTGTACACACACCATGGACTTCATGTCACACACCTTTGACATCCTTAACATCCAAATTTGGAAGGTTAAGATGTCATTGTACCTCAAAGCCTTAGGCATTCATGTATATCTTGCCACTACTAATAATGCATATTCTTTAGATGGTAAGAATTTTGAGGCTAATGCAAAAGCCCTTCATGCTATCAAGTCAACCCTAAATGATGATTATTTATCTAGGGTTTCTAAAGTTGAATCGGCTTTTGTAGTATGGAACATCATCACCTCCCTCGGCGAAAAAGATCTATACTATACGGGGAGTGACTCGGATGTTGGAAGCGACACCTCCAACAAGTGCTACATGGTCCAAGGGGATAACCCCCTTGAGGTAAACTCCGATTCCGATGATGAGGACATGTCATATGATGAGCTATCTACTTTTTGTCATCTATTGCTTGAAAAATATGACATGATTAAAAAGGAAAATAAAAATTTGAAAAAGAACATTGCTTGCATGCATATAGAACAAGATTCATTTAGAAATAACATTGCATGCTTAGAATTAGAAAATAATAATTTGAAAAAGAATTTTGATGCCATGCTTAATGAAAAAGATTCTTTAGAAAATAAGATTGCATACTTAGAAAAAGAAAATAAAGATTTGAAAAAATGAAAATATTTCCTTGCTTGCAAAATTGAATGATTTATGTGAAGGGAACACTATTTTGAAAGATAAAATTGATTTGGTGGAAAAACAAAAAGAAGTTGTTTTTCAAGAAAATAAATCTTTGAAAAGAAAAATTTGTGAAAAAGAAAAAGATTTTGTTTCACAAAAGAAAAAGAAAAATGATCATATATCTCATCATGCTTTACATGCCACAACTAATGAGATTAAGAATTTGAAAAATAAAATGGATAATTTGAGTTCAACTTTGAACTCTTGTGCATTCAATCACACTAAATTGGAGTCTTTGTTTTCAAAGAAACAAACTCCTCATGTTCATGCACATCCACATCATCATGCTTATGTTGCACACCATGATCATACTCCTACACATAAGCATACTAAGGTGTACATATGTACACATTGTGGCCGCAAAGGCCATTTAACAAAGTTTTGTTATGATAATATTAATTCTCTAAATTTTGCTAATTATAAAAGATTTTGGGTTCCTTACAAGTCTAACCCCAAAGGACCCAAGAAAATATGGGTACCAAAACCCCCACCATTTGCTTGTGATGTAGGTGAGGGCTCTCACAAACGTGAGAGAATTGATGCCTTGGTAGTAGTGGATGCACATGGATTGGATGGACACACTTTAGACGCATCGCTATCAAGGAGCTTGGTGGGACAACCACCATATTTGGAGCTTTGGAGTCGGTAACACTCTCTAAACTCCTATTTTTATGTACATGCTTTTAATTTCATGTATCATATAGCATGTTCACGTTTAATGATTTATTGTACTTCATGTGGTATGAACTAGTTTAAATGTAGATTTTATCAAAACTCGCATGTATACATATACAATTAGTGAATTACAATGATTCATATATGATTGAACTTCATGCTCACTTGTACCCACTATTTGCATATGCATAGTCTAGTTTTGATGATTCTTTCATTTATACTTGTTATGCCTATTTTTATGCTTTACTTCATGTATATATATTTTAATTCAAATCTAATAAATATAGATGTATACCCGTAAGTCTCTTGCCTTCATGTAAACATCATTAATAGACTCTTTTAATATTTGGGATATGTATGTGTATTGTTAGGATTGGATTAATCATACATATACCATGATGATTAGTCTTTTGATTAAAAATGATTTTTCATATTTTGTTAAAATATGTGACTTATGAGCTTCATTGACTATTTTCATAAAAATGCTATTTACATGATCATTTAACACTCACATTTTTATTAAAACATTTTGAGCTTTATAGACTATGAATGCTTAAATTTTTATGTATCTAGTTATGTTTATGAAAAACATAAGATTTGATATATTGAAGGATCTTAACTAGTTTTTCAAAAACAATTTATACTAGTTATTTATTCTTCAAATAATTTTGAGATTGACACATGATTCTACTTTTCTCAAAAATTTGATGCTTCATAATTTGAATATTAGTTTATATGTTAGTTTTTGTCAACACTAGGATTTATACTTGTACATATCGTGGGCCACAAATAAATCTATTTATATTTGTGCTTGAATGCTTATTTGAACCCATGAAATGTGCTTGTATTGCTTGGTTTTGATGATACATACATTTGTTATATTCCTACTTTTTGGATTTGATTTATGATCATGTGTTTTTTCATTTCATGTATATGTGTATTTTGCCAAACTTTAAGGTATACATGTATACCTCTGGAGTCATTTGCCTTTAATGCAAATCTATTTATATGGACTCAATTGTGTTTAAGAGATATGTATGTATACTTATTGTGTTGTCAAACATCATATATCTTGAAACATATTTTTTTAATAAAAATAAAAAAATGTTTGATGATTTAAAGGAATATTGAGATTTATTGACATTTCTTTTTTGCTTTATCCCTTACTTGAAGGATTCCTCACTAGTTTTAAAACATTTTTCTAGTGCAAATTCTTCATTTGGTAGAGTTTTTCAAACTAAGCTTATTTTCAAATCTATTTTTGAAAACCACTACCATCGATGGAGGATGGATGGGCGATTATGCCTTGTAAGCTTTATTGACATATCTTTTACCTTGTGCATATCAAGGGTGGTAGGTTATGAGATATACACTTGATTTTATTGTTATGTCAATTGGTATCATTGAATCGTTTCAATTGGTATCAATATGAACGTATTTTGTATATACTCATATTTTGTTTCTTATATATATGTATGTTTCAATTTCACTTGGTATACTCATTTCTCATACATATATATGATTTCCATGTGCTTAACTCACAATTGGCTCACTTTTTTAAAAGCACAAAGTTTATGATGAAAAATAAAAAAAATTTTCTTCATATGTTTACTATTGATATCAAAATAAATAAAGAAAAATATGTTGATTTGATATTTCAAATGTGTTTTATTAAGTAAGTTCAAAATTTTTAAAGAAAAATTTAAAAAAAAAACATGTTTGATTTGTATTTCCTATATGTAAAGAGAGCTTAACATCTCTCTTACATATGGATTCATGTTGAGTATATTATAAATTGAGGAGCTTGACAACTCTTCTTTATATGATATACGTGTGTAGGGGGAGCTTCACATCTCCTCTTATGCATTACATAATATGTGTTATGTGAGTTAGGGCTTGTCATCCCTTCTTCATGTAATGCATATGTGCAGGGAAGCTAACTTAGCGTCTTCCTCTTCATGAATGTATATCGCATATAAATCTTTATTGATTGATTTGTTTCACCCCTTCTGATCTTTTTGTTTTTGACAAAAAGGGGGAGAAAAATTTTATTTGATTTGATTTTACTTTGAACCCTTTGTTGATGATTGACAAAAAGGGGGAGAAGTATTTGAGTATATGCATGTTTTCATTGCTTAAGGGGGAGTAGTATTTGTCTTCCTTGTTATTTATGCATATATGTTTTGTTTTGCAAATAGGAGAAAAAGATTTATTTTGTTTCATCTCCATCATTTGCATACATATTGATGAGCTTTATTGTCATATCTTATTATTTATTGTTATGCATGAGTTAAGGGGGAGCTTTCTTGAAGCTTTACTTTAATCCATGCATATATAACTCCATGAGTTTTGTCATCATCAAAAAGGGGGAGATTGTTGGCCCAAAGGTCTATCACCCTAGTTTTGATGATGATCAACTCATGAAGTTATGTTTACTAATGATCTTGTGTTTAATTAGTGACAGATTCATTATCAAGATCTTAGTAGGTGCATAGCTCAACAAAGGATAAAATATCAAGATTTGGAGCTAGCAGGTGTAATCCAAGGAGCTTTTGGATCAAGTTGGACCAAGTCAAGAAGATGAGAAGACTTCAAGTGAAGACTTCAAGAAGATGAAGACTTGTGTCTAGGTATAAGATTTTGTTTTTGTTTTAGATAAATGTGAAGGATAGAATAGTTGGTGGATTGCTCAAGTATATCTTACACACACACTCTTGATAGAACTCTTGATAGAATTGCTTTCATAAAAGATTTTTATGTTTAGAAAAGAATTTTTATTTAGTAAAAGATTTTCTTTGTGACAATATATATACCTTGGTTTTTGGTATTTCTATCATGTATATCTTTTCAACCATAACCAAGTTTAGAGCTTAATGTCAAAAACATAGATATTACATTATGATTGTGTAGTGGATCATATCCATACACACTATGCTTTAAATTGAAATCAAATATCTTGTTTTTATATTTTGTGAAGCTATGAAAACTAAGTTTGAAAAATACATGTTTTGATTTTTGATAAAATTTGCAAGACGCTGAAATGATATGAATATGTTGATATATGTCTTGAAAATTTTTGTCACAAGTTTGGTTTTCAATATAGAATGATTAAAACAAGTTTATGAAATTTTTATAAGTGTTAAAAGATTTTAAAAATATTTTTAAACCAGTTTTCCAGACCTGGAACTGGCTGACAGGCTGGTCGGTCGACCGAGCGGTCGACCGCACCATGGCCGGTCGACCCACGGTCGACCGACGTGCACAGACTTGTGCATGTCTGTGCAGCACAGTGGTCCGGTCGACCGGACGGTCGACCGCTGCAGAGTGTTCTGCTCTCGGGTTTTCTGGGTCGACCGGGCGGTCGACCGGAGGCTCCAACGGTCGGATTTTCGACCGTTGGCGGTCGACCGGGCGGTCGACCGGCAGCTCTGACAGACCCCAACGGTCACATTTTTCTGACCTCTATAAAAGGGGGTTTGGTCATTGTTTTGAGCCAAGATTTTTGGGAGAATTAGAGCCAGTTTTTCCTAGTCTTTTTCAGAAGTTTTCTCCACAAAATAGTGAGCAAATATTTCCTATCTAAAGGGAAGTTTTATCAAGAGTGTTAAAAGAAAGTCTTTGAGTTTTCCTCCACCTTTCACATCCTTGTTTTTCTCACACCACACTTGAGCATCCATTGATTATTCATCCTATAGGTGTGTTGTAGTGAGAGTTTTTATTGGTGATCAAGTGTTTAGATCACCAAGAGATCATTTCTTGTACTTTGAGGAGGCGGACGTGTGTGTCCGCGTTGTTTCGAGTTCGGGTGCGGACTTGTTGTACGAGGTGCGGCCTCGGCGAGCCGGTGGGCTTGCGGTGTGTACGGGACTAGGGAGTCCGAGGGCTTGTAGGTGTTGCGGCACCGAGGAGAGATCCATTGGGATCTTGCATAGTGGAAATCCTTCGTGTGTCGAAGGCGGGGATGTAGAGCAAGTGCGCTCGAACCTCGAAACATACCTTTGTGTTTGCGATTGCTTACTCTATCTCTCTCTCTCTCTCTCTTTGTCTCTTTTATATCTTGCATTCAATAATTGTCTTTATCATTTACATGCTTGATATATTCCCTTGTGCTCATAATTGCTATACTTGCTTGGGATTGTTGTTAACACTAGTATTCAACCAAGAGAGCCAACGCGGCACCTCAACCCATTCAAGAGGAATCTAGAGGAGCTTGTCCAGAGCCCTGCAAAGGGAATTCGGCAACACTCTTGAGTTATACATAAGTGTTTAATTAAAAGAAGATTTAATTTGGTCATATTTGTTATAGCTTCCGCATTATTTGCATAATTTACCATTAAGTGACCATTAGATTAGCCATCACCTATTCACCCCCCCTCTAGGTTGTTGGCCCAAAGGGCTTCCACTCTAGTTTTGATGATGATTAACTCATGTAGTTATGTGTACTAATAATCTTGCAATGTTTAAGTTTCAGATATTTGTCAAGATATTAGTTGGTGAAAGCTTCCACACATCTTTCACATGTTGATTCAAGAGCCCGAGCGTCAAAGATCATATATAGCACTTGCTCGGTGAATCAAGGAGTTTTGGATCGAGTCGACTTGGAGATTGCGCTCTACAAGAAGACTTAGGTCTCCATAGTTTTAGTTGGGTTTAGATCGTAATTGTAAAGATTAGTATAGTATGATAAGCTCAAGTTCACAACACACACCTTTCATGTTTTGATTTTCGGTTTTAGGTTTAACCGATCTTGGTTTTCATGAATAGATTTTATCAAAACAAGTTTACATGGTTTATGTATATTAGATTTGTTCTATATACATGCATGCTTCAATTGTTTAGACAAACTTTGTTTGATAATCTATTCCATGTGTTTTATGTTTTGGTATTTACAACAAAACATATTTTTGGACTTAATGACAAAAATCATGATATATATATGTTTCTTGTATATTGAATTTCTATTCATATACAATATGCTTCAAAGTGTTTAAATATCATATTTTTGTATCATGGATGAGTTTTAGACAATGTGTATTTTCCATTCAAAATACAAGGTTTTAGAAAATACGGTTTTTGGTTTTTGGCAAAATTTCTATGACACAAAAATAGTCAAATATGTTTGAAATTTGTGTTAGGATTTTTAACACAAGTTTGTATTTCAATATAAAATGATAAAACTATTTTTGTGGAATTTTAGAGATTTTGTGGGATTTATTGGAATATTTTTACCACTGTTTTTCTGACCCATTTATAGGCTGACAGGCCTGGTCGGTCGACCGAAGCGGTCGACCGCACCAAGGGCCGGTCGACCGGTTCGGTCGACCGACGTGCACAGACCTGTGCACGTCTGCAGCCCAATGGGCCGGTCGACCGAAGCGGTCAACCGACGAAGAGCTGTTTGCTCTCAGGAATTTTCGGTCGACCGGACCGGTCGACCGGCAGCTGTAACGTTCGAAAATTCGAACGTTGGGCGGTCGACCGGGCCGGTCGACCGGCAGGCTATTTCTGGCATAAATTCTGTAAACGGCTAGTTTTCTAAATTGCCTATAAATACCCCATTTGCAAGAGTTTTTCTCTAAGAATTTTGTGCGAATTTTTCCATTCTCTCAGGTGTTTTTACAGCAATCAAAATAGGTTTTTGGATTCAAATTGAACAATCTTTTTGGTGTTTTCATTAGGGTTTGAAAAATCAAAGAAAAGGGTTTTGGGAAAAGCTTTTGAATTGAACTTCTCTATCTTGGTTTCATTTATTTCCCAAAGATTTTCTTTGAGTTGCTGGTTTCAAATCCCTTGGTTTTCTCCACACTTGAGCTATAATCTACTATCCATATCTATAGGATATTTGTGTGGGAAGAAGAAGTTGTTTGTGGTTGTTGTTGTGACCACCAAGTTGTAACCCAATCTTTTCTTAGCTTTGTGCTTTGGGTTGTATCCCTCTAGTTGAGAGGTGATCCTTGTATTGGTTGGTGATTGGGAGTTTGTTGTATTGGTTTAGAATTTGCCTCAAGGAGGAGGTGGTGATTGTTGGAGTTTGCCTCAAGGAGGAGGTTGTGTTGGTTGACTTGGATTTGTACCTCAAGGAGGAGGTTGTAAAGAGAGGAGTTGGGTACTCTTTGTAAAGGGTCCTAGGTGGACGAGCTAGTGGAAATCCTTCGTGTGTAGAAGGCGGGGATGTAGAGCTGGGTGCTCGAACCTCGATAACATATCCTTGTGTTTGCGTTTGATCTATTGGCTCTCTATCTCTCTCTTTACTTTGTGCCTTGCATTTCTACTTATACTGCTCATTCATATTGCTTGGCTTGGTTGTGTGTGCATCACTTGTTGATCACACTTGAGTGTATTTGCATTAAGTTTTTTAAATTCCGCTTTTTGTTCATAGATTAGCATTGTCACCTATTCACCCCCCCTCTAGGTGACTTTTCAATTGGTATCAGAGCTAGCGCTCCTGATATTTAGGTTTAACCACCTAGGAGTTAAGATCTTGGTTTGCTGATCTTCATTTACATTATCATTTGCACACATATTAGTTTGCACTCATGGCTAGCCCTCCTATGTTTGACCATTTTAGACTTGATGCTTGGAAGGTGGACATGACTAGGCATTTAAAAACTCTAGGTCATCTAGTTTATCAAGCCATCACTATAGAATCCCTCCCTAATAGTAGCAAGCATAAGAAGGCCAATGCATTAGCCCTTAGGACACTTCTAGCATCTCTAAATGAACATCTTTTACCTATTTTTGATCGCTATGATTCGGCTTTTGCAGTTTGGAGTATCTTGACTTCTCCCGAGCTTCCAAGGATTATCAACAACTTGAGGAGATCTAAAAGAGAAAAGTCCGGAGAGCAATGCCTCATGGTCCAAGGGAAGAACTCCCTTGAGGTACAATCGGATTCTCATATTGATGATAGCTCTAGTTCCCATTGCCATGGTTGTTTTGAAGTTCAAACTTTAAATATGGAACTTGTTCAAAAGCTTGAGAATTTGTTAGAAGAACATGATTTGTTGAAAGATGATAATCTTGTTTTGAAAAATGAATTAAAGGATTTATGTTCTAATTTTGAATTGATTTTGCAAGAGAAAGAAGAGATCACTAGTGAACGTGACTCACTACAATCTCAACTTGAACTTGCACTTAAAGAGATGAAGATTTGAAAAACAAAAATGATTTGATGATGTTGTAGAACACAATGAGGTTTTGTCTTCTAGATTGGATCTTGTTTTCAAAGAAAATCTTACTTTGAAAAATAAAATTGATTCAATTACAAAAGAATTGGATTTGGTTTTGATTAAAGATAAATCTTTGCAAAATGAAATTGATATGCATGTTTGCCATGATAGTGTAGCTTCTACTTCTTGCACTCCTATAGCATGTTCCACTTTGTCTTCTAGCATAGAAAATGATATAAATAATTTGAAGAAAAGTGTTGATTGTTTGGGCTCCACCTTGAGCCATTGTGCCATGAATCACACACGTTGGAAACCTTGATTCGCAAGAAACAAGTTCCAACCTTGCATGCACACCCATCTAGGCATACACATGCTTCCCATGATCACCATCATCATATGTATGCTCACGTGTACACATGTACACATTGTGGTCGAAAAGGCCACCTTGCTAGATTTTGTTATGATCGCATTTATCATGAAAATTTAGCAACTAATTTTGTTTGGGTAAGAAAAGAAACTAACCCCGTGGACCCACTAGAAAATGGGTACCAAAAACCACCTCTTTGGCTTTTGATGTAGGTGGGAGCTCTCGCATCACGTGAGAGTGGAGGTACCTTGAGGTGGATGCGTTCCGAGCTTGAATGAGAACTATTTGGATGCTTCACTCTCAAGGAGATTAGGTGGAGATGACCACCATGTTTTGGAGAACTAGAGATGCACCTTCATTGGTTTGGTATCATTCTCTAACACCATTTATTATTTACATGCTTTTAGATCATTCATTTATAGCATGTTGTGTTTTGATGTTCATTAGACTTGAGATATACATGTTTTGTTACTTGAGCACCCATGTTTCATATGGATCTATATTTAGTGTTCACTTCTTGTTTAAGCTAACATGTATGCCCTAGATCTAATACACATGCATATGCATAATGATCATATGATGTTCATGATTCCATGATTTTTGTTTAGATGATTATATGGATGTTTGTGATATATCTTGTGTGCATTTCATCATTGCACTTTATTCATTCTTTGTTCGATCAATTCTCATACAACAAGGTTGCATTGCGCACCTCTAACCCATTCAAGGGAATCAGGAGGAAGGAGTTCAGAACCCTTCACGGGGTATACGGCTCTTAGTCTTGTTTTGAGAGATCGTTGCATCATACATCCATCTTAGTTTTAAAAGGTCATTAATACTTCATATTTTTGATTAATATGTTCATATTGATTTTTGACCCGTTTTATGCCTCATGATTTGATTACTTGCTTGAATGTTAGTTTTCATTAAGACTAGGATTTATACTTGTACAACTAGTGAGCTACAAATAGACCTTTATATATTTGTGCTTGAACGCTCATTTGTAGTCATTTGATGTACTAGTATAGTCTAGTTTTGATGATTCATGCATTTGACTTGTATTCCTCATTTTTAATGTGTTTCTATGATCTTGTGGTTGACTTCATGTATATGTCTATCTTGTCTAAATTATCATTTATACATGTACATCCTTGAGCCACGTGCCTTCATGCATACTATTTTGTGACTCTTTTTGTTTGGGATATGTATGTATAATTTAGTTTGTACATGACATACATATGCCTTGAAGTTTAAGATCATTTGGATAAATTTCATGTTTCTATGTGATTTCCCATTTATGATGAAAATCTTATTTTTAAGATGATTTTTCAATTAATATCATGGACTTCAATAAGTGATTTTTCAAATTTTCAATTGGTGATTTCACATCCTAGATGAACTTTCATGGATTTCATGATTCATTTATGATTCATATCTTGATGATTTCCATATTGAGCCTAATTGTCAATTTTCATGATGATATGTTTCTCACAACACTTGTACACTCACCCTATTTAATGTTTTCTCATGATTTAGTTTTCATGAGTACAATTTGTGCTATCTAGATTTTGAGTGTTTTAGTGCCATGTGATTTACATGTGTTTCATGAAAAATATTTTTGTTATTCCTTGCTTGAAGGATTTCGTACTAGTTAACAAATTTTCCATTTAACTAATTGCGATATTCCTTTCCTTGGTAGTGATTTTCAAACGAACTATAATTTCAAATCTATTTTGAAAACCCCTACCATCCATGGGCGGTTGGATGGGAGATCATGTTCTTGAATGCTTTATAATGAAAATCCTTTTTATCTTGAACCATGATTGGGTGGTAGTTAATATGAGATATACACTTGCATTTATTGTTGTTTTCAATTGGTATCATTGAATTCTTTCAATTGGTATCAATATGACATCTTTTTGTATACTCATATATGTTTGTATTTTATATATGTATGCTTCACTTCATATAGTATCAAATTTCAATTGATATCTATCTTTGACATACATATATAGATGATTTATTTGTGCTTCAAGATATCACAAATTTTGTTTATGCTTAGCTTGAACTTTTCAAATTGAAACAATGTTAAGCAAATTTTCAATTGAGTTAATTTTCAATTGGTATCTTATTTCAAGCATATGCATATTTTCATTTGGTATTTCATAAAGGGGGAGAAAACTAGTATTTTATTTTTTTTAATTGGCATCTTATCTCTCATTTGATATTTTGTTTGGTATTCCACTCCCTTGCTTTATGATAGAAAATAAAGATGTCATTTGGCAAAGAATAATTGTTTCATTTGGTATCAAGATTTGTTTTTAAGGAAATTCAAAATTAGTATTGTTTAATTCCAATATTGGTATCTAGTTTGTTTGTTTACAATTGGTAGGTTATTTGTTTACTTACTAATTGGTATCAAGATTTTCATTTTTTTGTGTATTCAATTGGTATATGTTCTCGTTTTGATTGATTTGTTGTTTTTCAATTGGTATCAATATACACTTCATTGCCGCATTTTTTTGGTATCATTTTTGATTTGACCCTTTATTAGTTCTTTGCTTTGAACAAAAAGGGGAGAAAAATTTATTGTTTTTGCTTTTATTTTTAACCCTTTTTGATGATTGACAAAAAGGGGGAGAAGAATTTGAGTTTTATATGCATATTTGTGTTTGCATATAGTTTACATTTGATGAAAAGAAGCCTTGTTTATATGCATGTCTATGCATGTTTTATGTGCATGTTTTATGTTTCATTTTTATTGGTTTTATTGGTATCAAGAGCATGTTTTGATATTGTTTTAAATACATATAAACGTGTTTTAAGAACATTCATTGCATATCTTATATGTTTTATTGTTATGCATGAGTTAAGGAGGAGCTTCTTTGAAGCTTTACTTTAATCCATGCATATATAACTCCATGAGTTTTGTCATCATCAAAAGGGGGAGATTGTTGGCCCAAAGGGCTTCCACTCTAGTTTTGATGATGATTAACTCATGTAGTTATGTGTACTAATAATCTTGCAATGTTTAAGTTTCAGATATTTGTCAAGATATTAGTTGGTGAAAGCTTCCACACATCTTTCACATGTTGATTCAAGAGCCCGAGCGTCAAAGATCATATATAGCACTTGCTCGGTGAATCAAGGAGTTTTGGATCGAGTCGACTTGGAGATTGCGCTCTACAAGAAGACTTAGGTCTCCATAGTTTTAGTTTGGGTTTAGATCGTAATTGTAAAGATTAGTATAGTATGATAAGCTCAAGTTCACAACACACACCTTTCATGTTTTGATTTTCGGTTTTAGGTTTAACCGATCTTGGTTTTCATGAATAGATTTTTATCAAAACAAGTTTACATGGTTTATGTATATTAGATTTGTTCTATATACATGCATGCTTCAATTGTTTAGACAAACTTTGTTTGATAATCTATTCCATGTGTTTTATGTTTTGGTATTTACAACAAAACATATTTTTGGACTTAATGACAAAATCATGATATATATATGTTTCTTGTATATTGAATTTCTATTCATATACAATATGCTTCAAAGTGTTTAAATATCATATTTTTGTATCATGGATGAGTTTTAGACAATGTGTATTTTCCATTCAAAATACAAGGTTTTAGAAAATACGGTTTTTGGTTTTTGGCAAAATTTCTATGACACAAAAATAGTCAAATATGTTTGAAATTTGTGTTAGGATTTTTAACACAAGTTTGTATTTCAATATAAAATGATAAAACTATTTTTGTGGAATTTTAGAGATTTTGTGGGATTTATTGGAATATTTTTACCACTGTTTTTCTGACCCATTTATAGGCTGACAGGCCTGGTCGGTCGACCGAAGCGGTCGACCGCACCAAGGGCCGGTCGACCGGTTCGGTCGACCGACGTGCACAGACCTGTGCACGTCTGCAGCCCAATGGGCCGGTCGACCGAAGCGGTCAACCGACGAAGAGCTGTTTGCTCTCAGGAATTTTCGATCGACCGGACCGGTCGACCGGCAGCTGTAACGTTCGAAAATTCGAACGTTGGGCGGTCGACCGGGCCGGTCGACCGGCAGGCTATTTCTGGCATAAATTCTGTAAACGGCTAGTTTTCTAAATTGCCTATAAATACCCCATTTGCAAGAGTTTTTCTCTAAGAATTTTTGTGCGAATTTTTCCATTCTCTCAGGTGTTTTTACAGCAATCAAAATAGGTTTTTGGATTCAAATTGAACAATCTTTTTGGTGTTTTCATTAGGGTTTGAAAAATCAAAGAAAAGGGTTTTGGGAAAAGCTTTTGAATTGAACTTCTCTATCTTGGTTTCATTTATTTCCCAAAGATTTTCTTTGAGTTGCTGGTTTCAAATCCCTTGGTTTTCTCCACACTTGAGCTATAATCTACTATCCATATCTATAGGATATTTGTGTGGGAAGAAGAAGTTGTTTGTGGTTGTTGTTGTGACCACCAAGTTGTAACCCAATCTTTTCTTAGCTTTGTGCTTTGGGTTGTATCCCTCTAGTTGAGAGGTGATCCTTGTATTGGTTGGTGATTGGGAGTTTGTTGTATTGGTTTAGAATTTGCCTCAAGGAGGAGGTGGTGATTGTTGGAGTTTGCCTCAAGGAGGAGGTTGTGTTGGTTGACTTGGATTTGTGCCTCAAGGAGGAGGTTGTAAAGAGAGGAGTTGGGTACTCTTTGTAAAGGGTCCTAGGTGGACGAGCTAGTGGAAATCCTTCGTGTGTAGAAGGCGGGGATGTAGAGCTGGTGCTCGAACCTCGATAACATATCCTTGTGTTTGCGTTTGATCTATTGGCTCTCTATCTCTCTCTTTACTTTGTGCCTTGCATTTCTACTTATACTGCTCATTCATATTGCTTGGCTTGGTTGTGTGTGCATCACTTGTTGATCACACTTGAGTGTATTTGCATTAAGTTTTTTAAATTCCGCTTTTTGTTCATAGATTAGCATTGTCACCTATTCACCCCCCCCCCTCTAGGTGACTTTTCATAGGTGATTTACAAAAAAAAAGTCATGCGCATGATGTTGGCCCAGAGCCCTTTCACCTTAGTTTTGATGAGACTAACTTATGAAGGTTAGTTTGCTAATAATCTTGTGCTTAATAAGTTTCAAATATTGGTCGAGATCTTAATTGGTGATTAGCTTCAACAAAGAATTCAAAGCCAGCTTTGGAGCTAACACGGGTAGATTCAATAGCTCGCTCATCAAGATCGCATTTAGCACTCGGAAGGAGTCAAGCTTATTTGGATCGAATTTGGATCAAGTCGGCTTGGAGAAGAAACTCCACAAGAAGACTTCGGTTGATCAAGTTGGCTTGGAGAGAAACTCCACAAGAAGACTTCGGTTTGTTTAGTTTTATTTTATTTTCGATCTTGTTTACAGATTAATTAGTCTAGATATGCTCAAGTTCACACACACATAAGTCAATAGTTTTGGTTTCGGTTTAACTGGTTTTAGATTTTCAAGTATACATTTATCGGATTCAAGAATAGATAGAATCAAAAGAAGTTTATATGGTTTGTGTATGTTGGATTTCTTCCATATACATTGTTTGGTTCATAATGTTTAGAAACTTATTTTGATGTATATCTAGTTCATGATTTCAAGTTTTGTTTTCAACAAAACTTAGTTTTGGATTTAATGTCAAAAACATAGATATGTCTTTTATATGTTTATTGGATTCTATCTAAACACACTATGCATTAAAAGTGTTTAAATATCTTATTTTTGTATTTATACAAGTTTATAGAAAAACCGTATTTTCCTTTAGAAGTTTGATTTTTGGAAAATACCATTTTCAGTTTATAGATAATTTCTATGTCACAAAAATAGTTCAAGTTGTTTGAAATATGTATTGAATTTAAGTTACACATATTTTTTCTTCAAATATTTATAAGAAATTATTTTTGTGGATTTTATGTGATTTTATGGGATTTTATAGGTATTAAAAAGATCAAGTTTTCATACCCAAAATCCCAGCCTGAGCCTGCTGGCGGTCGACCGACCAGTCGACCGAACCAGAGCTTGGCCGACCGGCCAGTCGACTGATGTGCACAAAATGTGCACACTGCTTTGGCCTATGGGCGGTCGACCGGACGGTCGATTGATCAAGAGAGCTTGCTGTCTGGACTGGCCCCGGTCGACCGACCAGAGAGTTCACTCTCTGGTTCTAGCCTCAGTTGACAGGGCAGTCGACCGACAGGCAGTTTGCCTTAGGGTGGTCGACTGACCGATAGACCGACAACCCCAACAGTTAGAAATTCAGCCGTTGGCGGTCGACGGGCGGTCGACCGACAGGTCAATTTTGACCTGTTTTGTACCCCAAGGCTATATTTTCAGACCCATATAAAAATGGATCTTTGGGGGCTGTTTATCCGAAGATTTTTGTGAGCCAAAATTCTCATCTTCTATAGAGTTTATAACAAGTTTTAAAAATAAGTTTTAGAGCTTTAATCTCTCTATCTTTATTTGTTTTCAATGTTTTGAAAAATAAAAAAAATCAAGTCTTTGGGAATTCTATTTTGTTTTCATTTTATACATCCATCAAGAAGTTTTTTTTCAAGTATTTTCATTATTGTTTTGTTTTCAAACACTTTATTTTTCTCACATACTTGAGCTATCAACTCAAATCAATTTATAGAATTTTTGTATTGTGAGAAAATTGTTTATGATCCTTGAGAGAGTTTGTGATCATTCGATCACTAAGTTTTATTTCTTCTTTGCTTTGTGCTAGGCTTTGTGCCTTCCCTCTAGTATAGAGGTGATTGTGTTTGAGAGAGAAGTTGTGTATTCCAAATGTTGAGTTGTAATTCCTCAGTGGAGGTCCCTTTGTAGAAGGTCCTGTGTGGACATAGTGAAAATCCTTCTATGTGAGAGCGGCGACGTAGAGCAGTGCCTCAACTTGAAATATATCTTTGTGTTTGTGTTTGATCCACTATCTCTCTTATGTCTCGCATTGCTTTACATTGTTCATAATTATATGCTAGATATAGTTTGTGTATGCCCACACTTGTGTTGAACCAAGAAAGCTTTTAAAGCACCTCAACTGTTAGTTTAGAGGAATCTAGAGGAGTAGTTCTAGATTCCTTTACGGGAAATTCGGGCTCACTCTTGGTTGCACATAGTGTATTTGCAATTAAGTTTTTAATTCCGCATCATTTGTCCTAGATTAGCTAGTACACCATTCTCCCCCCTCTCGGTGCACTTTCAATTGGTAACAGAGCCTCTGCTCTTGATATTCGGTTAACCATCTAGGAGTGTGATCCTTGGATAGCTAATCTAGTATTTGCATCGCATACATATAGTTTATACACTCAAGAATTTTCTCGCCCCTCCCATGTATGATGTTTCTAACATCGATATATGGAAGTTTAAGATGAGTGCTTATCTTAAAGCCTTAGGATTGCATGTTTACCTTGCCACTACCAAGAAATCTTATCTTGGCAATGACAAGAATATAGAGGCTAATGCACAAGCATTGATTGCACTTAGGCAATCACTCAGCAAAGAGTATTCATATATGGTTTCTCATTGTGATTCCGCTTTGTAGTATGGAACACATTGACCTCTCTCGGGCAACAAATGACAAACTATATGGAGAAAGAACCTGGAAGGGACGAATCCGAGCAAACGTGCAACATGGTCCAAGGAAATAACTCTCTTAAGATAAATTCGGACACCCATCTTGATGATTATGCTAACTTTTCTAATGATTATCATGATAATATGGATGCACATGCTTTAAATGAAGAGCTATCTAAATTTTGTAAAAACTTGCTTTCTAAATATAAACTTTTGAAAAAGATAAGTTTTAAATTAAAAGAAGAAAATGAAAATTTGTTTTCTAAACTTTGATATGGTTTTGTAAGAGAAGTTTGAGATTTCTAATAAAAGGGACTCATTGAAATCCCGCCTTGACCTTGCCTTAAATGAAATAAAAATTTTAAAAAATAAAAATGATTGTGATGTTATTTTGAAGAAAAATGATGTTTTGTCTTCAAAACTAGATTTTATTTTAAAAGAGAATGATTCATTGAAAAACAACATTGTTTTAATTTCTAAAGAATTGGAATCTATTTCATTAGAAAGTCTCTTTGAAAAATGATTTAGATTCACATGTTTGTCATGCTACTATATCTTCATCTTCTTGTGTTTCTATTGCATGCTCCACTTCTTCTTCAATCATTGAAAATGATATACATGTCTTGGAGAAGAGTGTTGATTGTTTAGGCTCCACTTTGAGCCAATGTGCCATGAACCACACACGATTGGAATCCATGTTTCATAAGAAACATGCTCCACATATTCATGCACACAAACCTCAGAATACACATGCTCATCATGCTCACACACATGAGTTTATGTATGCTCAAGTGTACACTTGTACACATTGTGGACGTAAGGACCACCTTGCAAATTTTGTTATGATAGAATATATAATTTAAATTTTACAAATAAATTTGTTTGGTCTACAAAATGTGCTAACACCTATGGACCCAAGAAGATATAGGTACCAAAATCCACCCCTATTATAATTGATATAGGTGTGGGCTCTCACACGACATGAGAGTAGTGGTGCTTTAATGGTGGATGCGATCTGAGCCTAAAAATCATATTTATGGATGCATCACTTTCAAGGGATGTTTGGTGGGGAAGAACCACCATGGTTTTGGAGACCTAGAAACTAGTTCATATGGTTTGGTAATTATCTCTAACTCTTTTTTTGTTTGTTTATATGCTTTTTATCGTTAATTGTTAACATGTCATGTTTTAGTGCTCATTATGTTAAATGTAATGTTTATTAGACATGTGATATACATAGATAGTCCTTGAGATGCACCCATGTTTATATGGATTCATATTTTTATGTTCTCACTATAGTTTAGCTATTGTGTATATCCTAGTTCTAATAGCACGTGCATTTACCCTAATGATCATGTTTGTTTATATTTTTATACCTCATGTTTTGATTACATATTTAGATGTAATTTTTATTAAAACTTGTTGTATACTTGTACAACTAGCGAGCCACATTTGATTATTATATGTTTGTACTTTATTGCTCATTTATACCCAGTATATGTACTTGTATAACCTTATTTTGATGATTCTTTCATCTTAACTTGTATTCTCTATTTTTATACATATTTTCATAAAAATGTGTTTAGCTTCATGTATATGTCAATTTTGTCTGTAACTAATAGATATACATGTATATCCTAGAGTCATTTGCTTTCATGCAAAATTCTAATATGGACTCATTTATGTTTGGGATATGTATGTATACTTTTAGTTTCGACAAAAACATATATATACTTTAAAGCTTGTTTAGTTTTTAATAAAAAATAGAATTTTTTTAAAGTTTTGATGATTTCATTTCAATTGAGCTTTAATGCTTTAGTTTCATGATTTTGTTGATTACATGATTTTTGTACACTCTATATATCTTTTGTTTACTTATGGTTTTGATTCATGAGCCTATATGAGCTTTATGAATTTTTTGAGTGTCAATTCTCGTGTAGTTTTTATAAATTAAGGAATATATATTAATTTTATTCCTTACTTGAAGGATTTCGTACTAGTTTTCAAAATTATTCTAAAACTAGTCTCGTTATTCTTTAATTGGTAGAGTTTTCAAATATGCTAAAATGATCTTCAAATCTTACTTTTGAAAACCCTTACCATCTAAGGGCGGTTGGATGGGCGACCATGCCTTGAATGCTCTTAAATGAAAATATCTTTCAAACATATGCATGAAAGGGAGGTGGCTATGAAATATACATATTTTTCAATGAAAATTCATTTTGTATACTCATATTTTTATATATATGTATGGATCACTTCTAAATTAACATTATATTGCTCTGATAAATACATATAGATGTTTTCTTTTGCTTTAAACATATATGTCCATATATTTTTAGCACAAATTATTTCTTGGTAAGCTTGATATGGTTCTTAATGTTAATTGTTTTCCAATTGGTATCATATACAAGCTTATGCATTATTTTTATTGGTATTTCATAAAAGGGGAGAAAAATTCTTATTTTATCTTTCAATTGGTTTTATTTTCAATTGATAACTTACTCCCACTCTTTATGATGAAAAATATTTGTTTTGGTATATGCTAACATTTTTCAATATTGGTATCACTAATCTTAAATTGGTATTATTCTCATTTTAGTATCTATATTACAAATGGCTTTAGTGTTTACCTAAAAAATTGGTTTTGCTTTCAATTGATATCATGTTCTTCTATTAGTGTCAATTCATAAAAAGATTATTTCCTTTTCATTGATAAAAAGAATGTTTAATCTTCAATTGATAAAAATATTGTTTCTTTCAATTGGTTCTTTCAATTGATTGTTTATTGGTGTATCAAATTTTTTGTTCAAAATATGTTTATTGGTATTGTTTGTTTGTCTTTACCCCTTTGTTGATGAGTAACAAAAAGGGGGAGAAGAATTTAGGATTATATATGCATGTTTTATTTAGTGTTTATGCATATATATTTTTTTGATTTGGTATCTTGAGCTATATTGCATATCTTTATTGTTTTATTCATATGCAAAAGTTAAGGGAGAGTTTCTATGAAGCTTACCTTAATTAATGCGTATATAACCTTATAAGTTTTGTCATCATCAAAAAGGGGGAGATTGTTGGCCCAGAGGCCTTTCACCTTAGTTTTGATGATGTCTAACTTATGAAGGTTAGTTTGCTAATGATCTTGTGTTAATAAATTTCAAATATTGATCAAGATCTTAGTAGGTGATTAGTTTCAACAAAAGATTCAAAGCCAGCTTTGAAGCTAACACGGGTAGATTCAAGAGCTCGCACGTCAAGATCATATCTAGCAATTGGAAGGAGTTAAGCTCATTTGAGTCAAGTTTGGATTGAGTCGGCTTGGAAAAGGAATTCTACAAGATGACTTCAGTTTGTTTAGTTTAGTTTTTTTTAGATCTCGTGTACAAATGATTAGTCTTGATATGCTCAAGTTCACACACACACAAGTCAATAGTTTTGATTTCGGTTTAACCGGTTTTGAATTTTCAAGTATACATTTATTAGTTTCATGAACAGATAGAATCAAAAGAAGTTTACATGGCTTTATGTATGTTGGATTTCTTTCATATATATTGTTTGGTTCATAATGTTTAGAAACTTATTTTGATGTATATCTAGTTCATGGTTTCAAGTTTTATTTTTAACAAAACTTAGTTTTGGATTTAATGTCAATAACATAGATATATCTTTTATATGTGTATGGATTCTATCCATACACACTATGCTTCAAAAATGTTTAATTATCTTGTTTTTGTATTTATACGAATTTATAGAAAAATTATATTTTTCTTTAGAAGATTAATTTTTGAAAAATACCGTTTTCGATTTAAAGCTTAATTTCTGTATCACAAAAATAGTTCAAATTGTTTGAAATATGCTTTTAATTTTAGTCACACATACTTTTTCTTCAAATATTTAGGAGAACATATTTTTGTGGATTTTATGTGATTTTATGAGATTTTATAGGTATTAAAAAGACCAAGTTTTCAAACCCAAAATCTCAGCCTGAGCTTACTGGCGGTCAACCGACCAGTCGACTGGACTAGAGCTCGGTCGACCAAGCGATCGACTAATGTGCACAAAACGTGCACACTGCCTTGGCCTATGGGCCGATCGACCAGACGGTCGACCGGTCGAGGGAACTTGCTCTCTAGATCTAGCCCCGGTCGACCGACCGGTTGACCGACCAGAGTGCTTATTCTCTGGTTCTGGCCATGATTGACTGGGCGGTTGAGCGATAAACAGTTTGCCTGGGGCGGTCGAATTCACTCTCTGGTTCTAGCCTCGATCGACCGGGCGGTCGACCGACAGGCAGTTTACCTTGGGCGGTCGAGTTCACTCTCTGGTTCTAGCCTCGGCCGACCGGGCGGTCAACCGACAGGCAGTTTGCCTTGGGGCGGTCGACCGACCAGTCGACCGACAACCCCAACGGTCGGAAATACGGTCGTTGGCGGTCAACCGGGCGATCGACCGATATGTTAATTTTGACCTGTTCTGAACCCCAATGACTATATTTTTAGACTCCTATAAAAATGGGTCTTTGGAGGCTGTTTCTCCGAAGATTTTTGAGAGCCAAATTTTCCATCTTCTATAGAGTTTTTAACAAGTTTTAAAAATAAGTTTTAGAGCTTTAATCTCTCTATCTTTATTTGTTTTCAAAGTTTTAGAAAATCAAAGAAAATCAAGTCTTTGGGTATTCTATTTTATTTTTCATTTTATACATCCATCAAGAAGTTTTTTCAAGTATTTTCTTTGTTGTTTTGTTTTCAGACACTTCATACTTGAGCTATCATCTCAAATCTATCTTTAGAAGCTTTGTATTGTGAGAAAATTATTTGTGATCCTTTGAGATCACCAAGAGGGATATGTGATCATTGGATCATTAAGTTTTATTTCTTCTTTGCTTTGTGCTAGGTTTGTGCCTTCACTCTAGTGTAGATATGATTGTTTTTGAGAGTGGAGTTGTGTACTTCAAGTGCTGAGTTGTAATCCTCAGTGGAGGTCCCTTTGTGGAAAGTCTTGTGTGGTATAGTTGAAATCCTTCTGTGTGAAGGCAGGGACGTAGAGCAATGGCTCGAACCTCAAAACATATCTTTGTGTTTGCGTTTGATCCACTATCTCTCAACTCTCTCTTACTCTCTCATATCTTGCATTGCTTTATATTGTTCATATTCATATGCTAGATATAGTTTGTGTGTGCCTACACTTGTGCTGAACTAAGAAAGCTTTTAAAGTACCTCAACTCTTAGTCTAAAGGAATTTAGAGGAGTAGTTCCAGAGCCTTTCATGAAAAATTCGGGCTCACTCTTGATTACACATAATGTGTTTGCAATTAAAATTCAATTCCGCATCATTTGTCATAGTTAGCTAGTACACCTATTCACCCCCTCTAGGTGCACTTTCACATGACACATGCACCTTTCCAGTGCTTAAAAAATAAATTCCAATTAATCTTTTGTGACCTGAGGATGGGCCATCTAGCAAAAATGAATTTGGACCAATTGGATCATTTGGATTTAATTACATCTCCCATTCTTATATTCTTGCCGCCTTACCAGGACCACTGCTTATTTGTCAAGCCCATACAACTTTCTCCAACTTCTCCCTCTGCCTACACGCTATTCCTATTAATCCTCAGTCTCTCTCCAGCCCCCTGGTCTCTCCCAGTGTCTTGCCTCCAGCCAGGCATGTCCATGGGTTAGATTGGACTCGTATCTGACTCGAACCAGACTCATTACATGGGTTTGGTTAGGCTTATATATAGATGACCCAAATAGGACATGGATCCGATTACCCTATAAATAAATGGATAGAATCTTGTTCTACTTGTAATATGTCTTAAAATTAAATATTTGTTATAGGATATTTGTTGGACTGATAATTTTGAACTTACGTTTGATGTTGGATAGTTGGATTTTTTCTTGAATTTAATCATTTGAAACAGTGTTATTGGAGTAATATGGTTTGTGGGAAATCTAGAATGGACAAGTTAGAAGATAATCGGGTCGGGTAATCGGTCTGGACCCGTGATTAATTGAGATGGATATGGGAACAATGAGTTTGGGCCAGTGGGTAACAGGCTGGGTCTGGTACTTATAATGGAACTAGGTTCGGGTCTGATAATTACTGTACCACCCAAACTCGACCCATTAACAGGCCAATTACCTCCAGCTATATAAAGCAAAGAGAACAAACATATGAAACTGGAGAGGAATTCCGTGGCAAACCAAAAAGAAAAGAAAGAAAGAAAAAGAAAAAAGAAAAGATATGAAATGAAACCTCATAGTGTGTTACTCTCTCAATTCCCCTCCATATTCTCTTCTGCTAATAACCTCATACCCATATTCTCCAACTGTATATAACCTGACTACAATTGCAAAGAGAAGGGTGCATGTAGCAGTTGATTTTCAACGCATGCGCGCAGGCCTAACATGGCTTCAAAAGCCATAGGCCCTGCTCTCCGCTCAAATTCCAAAACTATCTATTCGAATCCTCTAATCAAAACTATACAGTTCCCAAGGGATTTCAGTAATCAGTACGAGGATCATTTCTGGAGTCACTCAAAGCTCCGACATGAAGACCCTCAGAAACCAGCCGCTCCTACGCTGCCCACAACTGGACGGCATAATCCCCGCGATTGTGGATCGAACTATGCTGCCAGATCATTCCCACGTTCAAAATATTACAATGCCCCTATATCAATGTGGGCTATTATGAATAGTAGTGGATATCTCTGCATGACTATCCCAACAGTCAAGTAGAGCAATCAAGACAGTTACAAGAGATTCATAATGTACAAATCATGTAGCTATGAAGATCCAAAATATCCGCATCCATGATAATGGCGGGTATAAATACACACTCCTATCAAACAAGAAAGAGGTTCGCTTCTGATCACCCCTGAGAACATATTTTACAACACTCTTTTTCTCTTATACTTATTCTTTCGCCCGAAGATCTACGACCGGCATCACACTAGTACTCTTAACCTGAAGATGTCTGTATTTTTGGCAGGATCAATGGAGAGTCCATCTGTCTGTGAATAAAAATTCCCACCACAAGATTCTACAAACTTCAGAATTGAACTAATTCAAGGAATTAAAGTCCTGATAACAGTGTTTTTGCCAGTCATGCCTTGCATTAGGCAAGTAAATCATCTTCTGATGGTCAAAATGCTCCTCAAGAGCGACCCAGAGAGCCCAGAGATCCTCATCAGTGAGGTATTCCATCTGGAGTGCGTCAGGCATATGTCTTCGGATGCATATCATAGCTGCGATTTATCAGATTTTTCTATTTCATTATCCGACTTAATGGCAACTCACAACTTCTTGGCAATCAAGTGGAGCTTCACATCTTGCACTCATTTCAAGTAGTTTCTTCCAGAGGCCTCTAAAGTAGTGAAATCTAACTTATTGAGGTTCGACGTTCTCTGTAAGACTGGAACAAGTTGTGTTCGTTAGTGCTTTACGTTAAAATAACATCCATAAGCATCTAAATAAGAACTTCAAGTTCTATGACATAGTATGCTTAACAAATTAATCATGTAAAGTTCTGGTTATGTCATGATTAATGTGTTTTAGGAAAACTACGGGTTTCACATTGGCATACTCGGAATTTCCAGAACAAAATTAAGATGAACTTCCATTTCATTGTACATGCATTCTCAAACACAATATAACAATACATATATATAACGAATGAAGCTAATCATACATGTATGCTCATCATATGTCGTGCGACTGTACATGATTTTAGTGTCAAAACTGACAATTAAGAAGCATTAATAACATCAATCTCATTTAATTTTCCATATCAATTTAACCAAAATAACTTGGCAAACATACTTCACAAGTTTTCATAACATAACGATTTTTTTAAACATAAAAATTCATGCAAAATATCATAGAAAAACTAAAACATGAATCACATGAACATAGTGTAACAACATAAAAATCACACATTTGTTAAGTTTTTAGCTTGCCTTAGCAGCATAGCCTTCCACATCGCAGCCGGTGGGTACACATTCTGGTAAATAGTACTTGCGCCAGTACGACCAGACACCTGACGGAGCATCTCAACCAACGACATCAGGAACCGCTGCATCTGTCCAGACCCCAGTGCCGAGGGACAAAGAAAAGAAGAAGGAGATTTGCTTTGATGAATCCTTGAAGAAGAATCCTTCCAGAGGACTCAATACTCCCTTCCACTTTGACATATTGGCACAACTGGCCAATATCCCAGCTCATATTACTCTGCACGAGCTACTCCGCTTCTCGAAGGAGACGAGAGAGGCACTTAGGGATGCTTTTTCTGATTCAGAACCATTTTTGACACATGTACCCATCCCTACAAAAGAAGATGGAGCTTCATGCCCCTGATGTCATATGGTACAATAGCAGGTACCATGCATTACCTTCACTCCTGAGGATATGCTCCTCAAAGACAATCAAGACGACAAACTCTTGTATTATACACGGTACATCGGGTCTGCATATATAGAGAGAATACAAGTTGATCCATGGTCTACTCTAAGCATTATCCCTATGAGACTGCTTTATTTTCTCGGCATCCCATTGAGCAGGTCGCCAACCATGACTACGATCATATATGACTTCAACGCCAGGTGTAGTCATCCTTTGAGTGAGATTCGTCTCTGGTGTCAAATTGGAGACATGAAATCAGAAGTGACGTGCTACGTCATTGACGCCAACACGTCCTACAAGCTTTTGTTCAAGCAACCTTGAATTCATGCTAACTGGATTGTGCCTTTCACACTCCATCAACGCTTCAAATATATAGATGACAAGGCAATGGTCAGAATGGTGTTCGCCAAAATGCAGCCATTCAAAGGGTGGAGAACTATTTCACTGATTCTCTACTTATAGAGAGAACGGTAAAGTAGTAGAAAAATTGTTACCTGAGGACATCGATAGTGGCAACAAAGCGGATTTAGAATCAAGAGAAGATCCAGAGGTTTCTTTTGATGAAGAACCGATTGTAGCATATCTGAATGATCCTGATTGTAATAATTCTGCCAATAATGGTGACGAATGGGTCCTTAATGAAAATGTCAATTTCGATTATTTCTTGTGTTATGATGATGTAAATAGTCCTATTGACATGAGCCCTCTACACATGTCCCTGCCCATGTCAACGGTTTGCATACTTATAGAAGAGAATGATGGGTCAGTATTTGTTGTTCCATCTTCCAAGAAGGACCAGTCGTCAATTATATTTGGCAGAGTCTGACATTGGATTACTATATCCAACAATTCGGATGAAGAATTGGAGCCCCCATAATTCTTTCATTATGCACGGTTAGCGTATTGTATGTTGAAAGAAATGGGATCAACTTATGTCATGGTGAAGGTTTGAACTTTGGAAAGGGACGATGCATCCCTCTACAACCTTTCGTATCAGAAAGAAAGCCTGCAAACTACTCCGGTCAGACTTGCAGAGGGTTCGGGTACATTACTCCATCTGTTCTATCTAATTTAGAATCTGAAAGGCTTCTACTATCACATTCTTCAGACTCATCAAATTGAGAATCTGATGTATGTGTGCGTCTTGCCTTCTTCGTCAACATGATATCGACCAGTCAGGTGGAACCAGAGAGGACATTGAGCCATTCAACACTGATCCTTGGGCTTAACAACTTAATCTATAATGTTAAAATCATTTTTAATGATGTGGCCCTCCTACAGAAGATAAAGTAATTCAAATTAATGTGGGTGACCAAATGCACCCGAAACTCATCTCCATAAGCGAATGTTTGTCGCCAATGGAGAAGCAAGACCTTATATCCCTGATAAAAGAATATATAGATGTCTTTGCCTGGAGCTATGAGGACATGCCTGGTCTCGACCCTCAGGTGGCTATGCACCATCTCAACATCAAGCCGGATGCTAAGCCAGTCAAATAACAGAAGCAATGATTCTGACCTAATATTATGGAGGCAATTGAAGCTGAGGTTCAGAAACTCACCGAATGTGGCTTCATTCAATTGGATCAACACCCAGACTGGGTTGCTAATATTGTACTCGTCCTTAAAAAGAATGAAAAAAATCTGGGTCTGCATTGACTTTCGTAATCTTAATATAGCCTGTCTTAAAGATGAATTTTTGTTACCTATCACGGATGTCATGATTGACAATACGTGTGGTTTCGATAGGATGTCCTTTATGGATGGCTTTTCAGGGTACAACCAAATCATGATGTACCCGGAGGACTTAAAGCATACATCATTTCGGACACCATTAGGTGTGTTTTGCTATACGGTTATGCCATTTGGCTTGAAGAACGCGGGTACCACCTACCAACGCTCTTTGATCTTTTGCGATCACTTGTGAAAGACAATGGAGAGTTATGTTAACGACATTGCAATCAAAAGTTGCATTAAGAATAACCATCTCCAAGATTTGAGAATGATGTTCGATCTCATGTGGGCTCACTAGCTAAAGATAAATCTGACAAAGTCTTTCTTAGGAGTTTCAAGTGGTAAGTTCCTGGGATTCATTGTCACATCCAAAGAAATTCATCTTGGTCCCGACAAGATCAAAGCCATTCAAGATATGCAGCCTTTAAAGAATCTCAAAAAACTCCAAGGTCTTCAAAGCAAGTTAGCATACACCGTAGGTTTATCGTATGGGTCATTGTCAACCATTCATGTGCATAATAAAGAAAGGCGTATTTTTTGTCTGGGATGACGCTTGTCAAAAAGCTTTTGAGGATATCAAAGCATACCTCACTAAGCCTCCAATCCTGTTTCGAGAAAACCATTCTTACTTTATTTAAGAGCCATGGACCATTCTTTAGGCGCTCTGCTCGCACAGAAGAATGATGAAGGTGCCAAGCAAGCCATTTATTATCTCGGTAGAACCTTGATTGGGGCTGAAAGTCTCTACAACCCAGTTGAAAAGAATGTCTTGCTCTTGCCTTCGCAATCTAGAAGATGCGGCATTACTTAGTTGGGCAGATTATTCACATAAATTCAAGGGTCAATCTCCTATGGGCTCTGGTGACAAAGCCGAGTTCTCTGAATTTCAGGTTAGCTAATTGGGCCATACTGCTGTCCCAATATGATATAACCTTTGTACCCTAAAAAGTCATCAAAGGTCAAATTCTTGCAGACTTCTTAGTAGCTCATCCCGTTCCAGAATCTTCAAAGCTATATGAAGATATTAAGGATGACGTTATCAAAGCCAACATAACTTCAAGCGAAAATGTATGGCAGATGTTCTTTGATGGTGCATCAAGAACCAGACCAAAAGGCAAGATTATCGCCGGAGTGGGGGTAGTATTTGTCTCACCCAAGAATTACATCCTTCCTCGTGCATTCTCTTTAACAGAACCTTTTCCAACAACATAGTCGAGTACAATGCTTTGCTAATTGGCCTCTAGCTCGCCCAACAAATTGGGGTACAATACCTTGTAGCTTATGGCGATTTCAAGTTGATCATCAACTAAATCAAGGTTGAATATGAGGTCCGTCATGAAGACCTCATACCTAATGTCATGCCTCGCTTCTCAAAATACATGGAAACTTAGTCGAGACGAGAGTCAGTGACGTATAAACGCGAAGAGAATACCCTACGTATACACGCTAAGCCTAAAGTAACCTGAACAAGTTATAAAAATCTACTACGGTAAATCAATATCGGTATAAAATGACATATAGATATCTAACACAATGAAAGTATATAAAATAATGAAATAAAATCAATCAATGATCTGATATATGGAATTAAGGAAACTATAGAAACATGAATAAAAGGAAGAAAGAATTCCAAAATAGGTGAGAGAAAACTCCAGCTTCTCGCAAAGCATACGATCTCAATAAACACTTGATCAATTAAATAAAATGTCTAATTTCTGAATGTGCAAATCCAGGGTCGTCAGGAAGCGACCTAATGAGTATAAAAGAAAAGGAAAGGTGTTCGTGCATATACACAGCGTGTACAAAAGATAAATGTACTGGAATAAGACAAAAATAACATATGATACTACATAGAAAAATAATAAGTTAAACAGTAAAGAAATCAAATGTCCAATCAAGTCAGATGTCTATCACAGTCTGTATATATATATCAAGTGTGGGTAGGATAAGTCATGCTAGGGTCCAGTGTACAATCAGATGTCTATTATAACATGTATATATCTATGTTCAGTCTATAATGTCAATGTAGGATTTCAGTTTTGTTATCAATTATGTCAGCGAGCACCAATTGCCACATGTAATAGACGCGTCCCATACTACTCTTATCACACGTGTCAATCAAAGTCCTATATTATTGAAATCAATAGAAGAGACATTGTCCACGTTTTAGGTGGGTTCCGTACATACCCGAGCCATGACCTAGTCACCTGGCGTTGAACCAGGTCCTATCGCTAGGTAGTCAATAACAATAACTATATAAATAATACTGTATGTCAGTCATCCCCCACAACCCTGCAGTGGAACTATATCTCGGCTGCGCAACCTGTATCCTAGGTCTACCCAAATACAGACGCTATCTTCTCCATTAATTTTTCCAATCCCGGTGTAAGTTGTCTATTTACATTATTATTTAGATCAATCAATATCTATGTTATTTTAATTACTGGGATGATATGGTGATAATAACAATTTCAATGATGTAACAATAACAATGTAGATAATATTACCATGTAAACAGTAGAACAATATAACAATACATATGTTACGATCTGACAATATTTTTTTAGTAGCTTTCAATAACATGAATCAATATAATAACGAATCCAGATACTACTCAATAGACAATCTCATCTAGAACTGATCAATATCTCATCCATCTGTACTAAGATACAATAGTAACTGATCCATCAACTTATAGTCTCAATACAATCATCATGAACATCAAGTATCACTCCATGACAAAGTATATGATACAGTAAACCACCATCTCAATGAATTAATAATTAGTTCTCTCATCGCTACCTATCTACTCTAATTCTCTAAGTCATCAATATGTCCCTCCTCTAAATTAGTGGTGTATACAAGTTTCAATAACTAAAATAAACACACATCCACCATATCTAAATAGTTGTCGCTATTCAAATCCAATATAGATCATCAGTTAATCTCAGTTCCATCAAGCTCAATCAAAAGGATCCAAATCCAAGATAACTAATCAAATATGAAAGGAATAATTCAATATTCCTGATCAGTCCAATCAAACACCATTCCTCAACTCAAGGTCAACTCCATTCCAATCGAGTCTACTGATAAGTTCAAGTCCAAGATCCTATCTTTTATAAAGCTACGCCTTTTTAAATAAATTCTCAATATTAAGTTAAATTCTCGTCTAAGTTATCATCAAATAAATGAAGATTAAGTCCGTAATGACTTTCAGAAAATCCATTTACTTAAGTACAATCACCAGCTAATCATTCTCTAGTTTGATAATATTCCAGTTCAAATCCCGCACATCTAGAAATGTAACAAACTAACTAATAACAATTTAAATTTTAATCTCAGTGACAAATATTGAATCCAAATACATCTGACATTGAAGATATCTCTGATCTAACACCACTAAAATAATTTACTCTCTCCCAATAATTATAATTCATTTAAATAAATATTTACAAATCGGTGGAGTCCACTACTCTAGCTAATCTGATCTGCTCTCAAAATCTCAAGTCAAGCTTTATCTCAATAAAATTCATTAGCAGGTCTAAGTATCAACTACTGAATCACTAACTCCAAACATCCAATCGATAATATATCAAATACAGTCTTGTCCCAAACCTTACTACCTGGTATTGATGTCAACTAAGAGAGCAAGGTCATGAACATTATAATGCAGAATAATATAAATATTCGCATGAAATAATAAGATAAAGCGTTGAAATTAAAAATAACCGATAAACAAACACTCACATGAAATGACGCGATTTTGGAACTGAATCGTCGTCTGATCTCCACTGCACGCATCGCTATGAATCTCCGGATCATCCCATGGGTCGGTTCTAAATCGCCAGTGTAGCAGGTCTATAACAAGCACAACTCTAAATCTTTTATAACGAGTTCAGATCTCACCGAACAGGTCTGGATCGCTATACATGCAACCCAAACATACACGTTGATATACAAACACATACGTACACATTATATACATACCCCTTGTGCGTACACATATATTTACTAATATATATATACATACATATATACATATATACATGTTTAAATACTAATACCCATGTATGCACATTAAACACCCACACACACAATCACAATGCACATGCAATAAATACACACTATACACGCATGCATTCACTAACACCCACACATAATAGTCATTCACACTCAACTACAATTAACACACATAATAATTCATACATATATACATAATATATACTAATACATGCACTATAACAAACACACACCCACATGCATTAAACACACACAACACAAAATGAAAGAGAGAGGAACAAAGGAGTCTTACGACAAAAAGGGCATGCTCACGGCCTGGGGAGGGTTTGCCAGCGACGATCGGCGGAGACAGAAGCCGCAGAAGCTACGGTGGCTATTCGAGGCTGCCGCAGAGTGGATCGGGCTATCAAGGACTCACGGAACTTGCCGAAGTGGTGTGCGGCCTGGGGGAGTGCTGTGCGTGAGGAGGAAGGGTGCGCTGCTGCCTATGGTCTGTGAAGAGCAAGGATAGGTAGGTTGTGCGTGGCTTGTTGTTGGCATGGCGGCCATGGGATCCAGGCCATGGTAGGCTCACGGCTAGGCTAGGTGCGCTGGTTTGGGCTTGACAGAGAGGGAGTAACGGCCAGCAGAGGGAGGGTCTTGGTGGTCTGTTGTGCTCAGTGGTGGGGATGTTGGAGTGGAGATGAAGGAGATATGGGCTCGACAGCACTATGGAGGGAGGTTGAAGCGGTGGGAGCTGTGGTCGATGGCGCTCCGGCGGGGTTATGCTATCGCTACCGTGGAGGAGGGCAGGGAAGAATGGCAGGGCTGGTGCCATTGGGAGGTGCCCACGACTGTGAGGTAATGGGGGCCTGGGGGTTGCAATAGGTGCTTGGCTGGCCATGGGGAAAGGGGTGCTCCGGCCAGCAGACCATGGACAGCGACCAGGGGTGTATCTGCAACAAGGGGGAAAAAGAAGGAAAGATGATGGTGATGTTGGTGGAGGCGGCTGTGTTGTGGGAGGCAAAGGAGAGATTAGGGTTAGAGTTAAGATTAGGATTAGAAAGATAATTATATAGGGGAGTAATGGGCTATTGGGTTTGTGGGTTTCGGGTGGAGTTAATGGGTATAGGGTAAATGGGTATGGGTTTAGGAATAGGAAATGGGTAGTGGGTTTGGGAGTTAAGATAATGGGTATGTAAATAGGTATGGATCATGGCTAATAGATTTAGGCTTGAACTGAAGGGTATGGATAAGAATCAAGAAATGGAAAAAATTTGAATAATTATAAATAAATACAAACCATAATAATATTAGTAATTACAATAATAATATATCAATTATTAATAGCTAATACTACTGCTAATAACAAATAATAATAAATAATAGTAACGATAATAAATAATAGTAATAATAATAAAAATAATAATAAATACCAATAATAGTAATTTACAATAACTATAATAATACCAATAATCATAACAATAAATAATAATTACCATAGTAATAGGAAAAATACTAATTAGTAATTAAAATGCTAAAAAGTAATAATGGTAAATATACGAAGCCAAATTACCATTTAGTACTCTAAATAATTTGTGCATTTAATAATGAAATAAATCATAGATCATTTTAATAAATAATAATAAAATAACCAGTTAAACAAAAATAATTTTAAAAAAAATAAAAATACAGTATTATTAACTAGGGATATTACACCTTATCACCATACAACTGTTCAGTTGGCTAATACATTTGAAGGCTTCTACATTAGTCATGTATCCCGCCTCCATAATACAAAGGTAGACGCTCTAGCTGCGCTAGCGGCTACACTGGCTCTACCTGCTGATACCAATTACAACTTCATGGTGGCCACCCGTCATCTCTTTTATCTGAAGAACAGTTTAGCGGTTAGCGAAGTTCATACAACCTCGACAAACTTTGAACTAAGGGATTGACGATTTTCGATCATCGACTAATCCTTGACAGCATATTACGCGATGACCCTAGGAAAGTGGTGACTGTTCAATGAAGGTCTACTCGATTTTACTATGGTGCAATGATATAAACATTGTACCGTCGTTCATATGATGATATACTTTTTTGTTGTCTATCCAATTTAGAGGCACAAGAAGTAATCAATGAGGCTTATGATGGCATATGTGGAGTTCATCAACCAGGTCCAAAACTCAAGGATCGATTACATTGACTTGGCTATAATTGGCCGACTATGATTGCCGATGAGTCAAATACACAGAGAGGTGTAAGGCTTGACAAATTCATGCAGATTTTATACATCAACCCCCCGGGAACTACTCCATCCCACAATCGCAACGTGACCATTCGAAGCTTGGAAAATTGATATAATAGGGCCAATCAGTCCTCTGTCAGCTAAAAGTCATCGGTTCATCATTGCGATAACTGATTACTTCTCAAAGTGGGCAGAGATTGTCCTACTCGCTGAAGTTAAAACTACCAACATAGTCAACTTCATCAAACATCATGTCATCCACCGATTTGGTGTTACCAGACGGATCATCCACGATAGTGGTCCTCAATTCGCAAGTTAATCATTCTATCGGTTTTGCGATAAGTATCAGATTTAGAATGTGGCGTCAACCGCTTACAACCCTGCTGTTAATGGGTTAGTAGAAGCATTCAACAAGATGATCATCAAGCTTCTGAAAAAGTTCATCTCCACAAGCAAATGAGATTTGAATGAGAAGCTTAGTGAATGTCTCTGGGCCTATCAAACTACGGTCCGAACCCCAACAGGCAATACGCCTTTTACTCTAGTATACGGATGTGAAGCAGTTATACCTTTAGAGATTCAAATACTGTCACTTCGTATTGCTTTGGCAACCCAGACGCTGATGAAGATAACGGTCGGTTATGTCTCCAAGAGCTTGAAGCACTAGACGAGAAGCGGCTACAAGCTCGTAGCATATTAAGCTTTATCAGACTCGAATCTCAAAGGCTTTCAACAAGAAGGTCAAAGAGAGAATTTTCCAGAAAGGAGAATTGGTCTTAGCTGTCAGACGACCTATAGTCATGACATACAAGTCCAAAGGCAAATTCTGATCCAAATGGGAAGGGTCATTTGTAGTAGAAGCAGTCTACTCAAATGGAGTGTATCGCCTGTCCACTCTGATCGGTGACATGCAGATGATGCCAATCAATGGCAAATTCCTAAAAAAATATTATCCTTAATCAATTTAACTTTATACCTTTTATTATTGGGGATCCTTGCGGTGTCAAACTGATCGAACATCAAGAGACAACGCTGCACAACGTCAACATTAGAGACGCCATAAAGATTCTATGAGGAACATTAGTTGATAACTGACATTCCCACAGAAGTACATAAAGTAACAAAATGATCCTAAGCCCTTAATGGCTAAGGATAGAGGAAAAAGTTAGTTTTTAAGACCAATGCAAAGTCCTCAATAACTTATCATGCTGAGGGGAATAGAATGGCTAGCCTAACTCAAACGGTAGTTGTGAAAGTTTACCAAATTTGCTGATAGCTCAGGATTTACTAAAAATCCTAAGGGACTTGATTTCATTTCATTCCTCCAGAATCATCTGCCAATTCCCTTCCATGGAATGGCAGATCCACAAGACAAAAAAAGTCATGTTAAAGTTTTCACCTCTGACTTTTTCTTTATTTTAGGAGTATTATTCTCCTATTCCCCAGCAGGAGCGATTTTCGAAATAAATTTTGGGAATACTATCTCCTATTCCCTAGCGGAATTCTCTAGCAATATTCTTATATTTTACAAAGAACGGTCAATCACACCAAAGTCCCTTACCAATTCCCGTCCATGGAATGGTGGGACCACATCAAAACTGTAATCATTTTCTCGATAAATGAACTACAGATCAAGCCTGTCAAGTTAACATTAAACCTCTGACAGTAAAACCTTTGAATATTCTCGGTGAATCCTGCTAATATCCCAGCAGATCAAACTCCACTTGCCATTTTTTTAATAGAATGGTAGGTCCACTCAAATTGCTGTTATGTCCAAACACCTCTATCAGTAAATGAATCTTTGTCAAGTTAACATCTCACCCTGAAAGTCACATTTACAAATCCCCAAACAGAGAAGCTGTCACGATCACTCTGACAAAATCTCCTTATAATTCTCTAGCAAGGAATTTGGTTGTTACGTTAATGATTACCTCTAACAACTTTTTAGGAAACAGTCAATTCCCTGTTGAATCTCCATAGAGTTCTTTATGTCATGTTAATGATTACCTCTGACATCGTAGAGAATGCTAAATTCTCTATAACCTCTTATGGGATTCATTTTATAACTCCCCAGCTAGTTTTTGATAGACTCCCTTGAAGTCTATTATTACTCTTTTCAGTCCCTAGTCGACTTTCCTAGTCACGTTAACAATATACCTCTGTTAATTTCTTCCAAATGATTTCCCAGGGAAATTCCGATTTCCCCATGAAATTTATGATCAAGTCCTATTTCTCCCAGTAGAATTCTTTCTTTTACCATCATGTCCAGCTTGCCACCTCTGAACGGTAAAAATTCTGAGCTTGATGGTTTCTCAATCGTTTATGTCCTTATTATGTAACTAAGATCGAAGAATATTTTCATGGGAGTATAAGAGTAATGTTTGTACTGAGAGTGATACCAGTGTAAGTATTCTTTCTTTCTTTCATTGTTCTTTAATTCAATCAAAGTTTCTTTTCTACTATTGTTTTTGTTGCTTCTCTCTTCTGTATTTATGAAGCCAAACGACTCCAATAGCTTCGAAGTTGCCTCGCCCTTATAAGTGCCGTTGATGGCCTATGGTAATGAACAACCATTTCTATGGTAGTATAGCTTGCACCTTTATTTCGTAGTGTAGATCGAAAATGGGAAAAATCTCATCTGTCATGCTTTGCTCACTGCCAAGCAAAGGTACATCGTTGACAAGGATTTCAAGTAAGTCATCAACTAGAAGAGGTAGGTAAGTTCTTTAGTTTTCTTTTCCTTTCTGTTAATCCTTAGTTTAGATCATCATCAACTCTCAACTCTATTCACTTTTTAACTTTCTTTGTATAATTTCATTTTTTATTTTTCCATCTATTCCAACCTTCCACTTTCACAATTTAACATAACTTATTCTTTTCTTTTTAAAAATAAGAGAAGAACTTTAACGATTTTAATTAACTTAAAAGAGAACTTACAAACACTTTCATCGCTAGTCCCTCCTTGTGGATTATGACCCGCATACCCACTTACTATAGCGGTAGCATTGAGCACCTTGCACACTTCTATTCTAAAATTCTAAAATTCTTTATTTTCTATGTGCAGGTCTGAACTCAATCAAATTTCATAACTCAATACTTACATCGGACTCATTCATGGCTTCTATACTTTTTTCAATTTTAATGGTAATCCATATTACACCCCAACCTCTTTTGACTCAGTTATTACCAACCCGGCATATCATAACTTTAACTAGCCAAGTGTGCCAGATTTGTCTTATCCAAATCAATACATGTCTCAGTCCCAATACTGTGAAAAAGACTGGAATCATCATCACTACTCTTCACAGAGTCAATGGGGATACAATTCCCCTCATATTATCAACCACCATTCAACATTCAGACTATAATTTTTCTAGTTATGATCAACTAATAGAAGAAAATCTAAGGTTAAGAAAAGTATAGAAGCCATGGTTGAGTCCTAAGAACAAAAACTAAAAATGATAGACTCACAATTCCCACAAGACTTCCAAATCCAAGATTCTTACTCCTTGTTCCAAGTCCCACAACAAGAAGAAGAACCATGGACTCAGATAGGAGTATGAAAAACCTGATTCAGTCTGAAAATAATTTTTTCCAATCTATCAATAGGCTAGAAGTACAAATGAGTCGTTATATCAATATAGTAAAAGACAGGAATGAGCAAACTTTACTTAACACATATTCAACCATCCAGACTGCCCTAGCCATGTTGATAGAAATGAAGAATCTTGGTCTTTTGGAGACTTTGATCAAGACTCAATTTCATCATACAAATTTGAACTTGACCATTTCTAAACCTTGAACAAATTAGCAAGTTTTTCATTCAATGACATTGAACTTGAATATGAATGTGACCTTGATCCCCAACCTTGTGATTCAATTTCTATTTTTGAATTTATGTTGACTCCGGATCATTATCTAATTTGGACTAATTTTGGAGCCAACATTTATTCTGGTACCGATAGATATAGAAATTGAATAACCAAATTTGGATAGTCACATTCCATTGATGGGAGAAGAATGTGAATTTCAATTTTTTGATTTGGACTCAACTCTTAAACCAAAGCCGACTCTCGAACCGAAAGTTGATTTTTTTTTGAGTTAGTAATGGTTCCCGAACCCATCACTCTTGAATCCAAGTCAATTATTCTACCAAGTCACATTCTTTTGTTGGATATAAGTATTGACCATACTGTCTCAGTGATGATTTTTCAAGACTGGTCATATAAAAGGAATAAGTTTCATGATAGGATCTTTCATGATGCTATTCATATTGGGGACTGTAATTATGTACATAGAAAAGAGGTCAATAAAGGCGGGTTCCATGAACCACCATATTATCTTGATTGGGTAGCAACGCTTAACCCAATCTGACCACCACCAGAACCACCACCTTATGGTAATATTTCTCTTCTCTTTCTTCTTTTTCAGGCATCTATGCATTCAATCATACATTGAGAAAACATGCATGAGATAGGTGTGGGAGAGGGTTCAAACATAACATAGCTTTTCTTTTATTTAAACTAAAAAATTAAAATTTTCCTATTTTAAAAAGAACTTCTTGAAAAGAGAGCAATATTTTAACATATTTTTTGTAAGAAATTAAGTCAATTTTAAGGAATAGGAGAATCATAATTATGATTTCTTATACTTGGTCAAATAAGATTATTTGTTTGATTTCTAAAGTTAGAAAGAAAATTTGAAAAAGTAATTTAGTCTTGATTTTTACCTTGATAAGATATACATGCTTTATACACTTACACACTTAGGGTTCAACAACAAAGATTCTTATGCCTTAAATAAAAAAAGAAAAAGAAAAAATATATGTATTTATATCAAAAATTCTCTGATTAAGCTGGGTATTTGTGCCTAATAAAGCATAAGTATTCACACTTAAAAGTAGTCCATGTAATAAAATACTTAGCTTTGTGACCTTATTTGCTCGAGTCCTTAAGTCCTTGGGGTGTTTTCTCACCCGGTGCCCTAAGACCGTCCGGTTTGAGAGTCACCGACTAAAGACTCATTACATGGGCATATTAGAAAGCCTAATAGAACTAAGAAATAATAGCACCAAAATAAAAAATAAATAAATAAATAAGACATAAGAGTTAGAGTGAAAAAACCCTTAGTCAAAATTTTATGGTCACGAAGGTGAATATGACTTAGGGTAAAGTAATAGACTAAATGAGAAATATAGTTTGACTCCGTACCTTGATTAATAACAAATTTTTGAATAGAGACTAAGTTTAGGAATGAAAAAAATCGATTTTCCTATAACTTACAGATTACTTGAACTCTTATAATAATACTTCAACTATTTTCTCTCTTTTTCAAAATACTTTTTGAATGCTAACACATTGTTTCTTTTTTTTTTTTATGAATTTTGTGGGTGCAATCCACTAAAAACTCTCACGAGACAAAACTTGTCCTCTATGTGTAATCTAGAGGTTTAACGACTTGTTGCACATGTTCAGTACAATCGCGTGGGCTGCGAAAGTGGTCTAATAAATTCTTAGGTTTAGTTTTGATATTTTGCTCGAGGACGAGCAAAATATAGGTGTTGGGGTGTGATCACACACATGCGTTACATGTTTTCATATCATATGTGTCATACTTCTGCATTTTTAATTAATAAAACTATGCTATTAATGTATTTTCATATTTAATAGCGTGTAGGGTAACTAAGGAAGAAAAAAGAGAGATAGACAAATTTATTCAGTAAATTCAAAAGTTCAAAAAAAGGGGACCAATTCAAATTCAGATGTTGTAAAGGCCATCTTATCTGAAGACCCGGTATATCAGATGAGATAATATCAGTCAAATTCAAAGAAAAATGGATTAGAAAAAGACTCTATCAGTTTCACTGAGGATAAAGAGATATATCATCAAATCTAAATCTGAAATTCAAATCCAGAGGGATAAATGGATAAAGAGAAGATCAACGGATGAGATGAAGCAATTTAGACTCAAATTCAGACTGGATATATCTTAGCATTTGAATCATAACATTCGCTACCGAAACTCAAATCTGATGATTCAAGATGAGCTAGAAAGAAGACTTAAAGGTTTATAACTCTTACGTTGATCACTGTTTCTAATTCTATCATTTGATAAGTTATATTCAGTAACAACAAGCCAACAAGCTGCAAATAAGAATCGAATATCCACATCAAATCAAGTTTGGAGATAAGAGGAGGATTCAAATTCAGAAATAGCCAGCTCCCCCTATCTTTTGACTTGTTTCCTTATCCATTTCTATCCTATAAATATCTCACAAATTAGAAGCAGATGAACGATCAATCAAAGAATAGAAAAGATTTTTGTATAGGTTTAACTTAGGTCTTTCTTTCTCTTTGTAATTTTATTTTTTTATGTAACTGAGACCGAAGAATAGTTTCATTGGAGAACAAGAATGATTCTTGTATGAGAGTGACACCAGTTTAAGTATTCTTCCTTTCTTTTATTGTTATTAAATTCAATCGAAGTTTCTTTTTTACTCTTGTTTTTGTTGGTACTCTCTTCTATGTTTGTTAATCCAAACGACTCCAATAACTTCGAAGTTGCCTCACCCTTGTAATTATAGTTGATGGCCTATGGTGATGAACAACCATTTCTATGGCAGTATAACTTGCACCTTCATTTCGTAGTATGGATCAGAAATGGGGAAGATCTCATCTGTCATGCTTCACTCGCCTTCAAGCAAAGGTACATCGTTGATAAGGATTTCAGGTAAGTCATCAACCAGAAGAGGTATGTAAGTTTTCTTTTCCTTTTTTTTAATTCTTAGTTTAGATCATCATTAACACTCAACTCTATTCACTTTTTCACTCTCTTTGTATAATTTCATTTTCTATTTTCTCCATCTACCATAACCTACTACTTTCACAATTTAGCATAATTTATTTTTTCATTTTCTTTTTAAGAACTAAAAGAAGAACTTTAACTATTTCAAGTGAACTAAAGAGAACTTACTAAAAACTTTCATCGATAGTCCATCCTTGTGGATCACGATCCACATAGCCACTTGCTATAGCGGTAGTATTGAGTAACTTGTACATTCCATTCTTTAAATCTAAACTATCTTTTTCTTGTGCATGTGCCAACTCAATCAAGAATCATATGTAACTCATAACATCTACCCTATCATGCACATGTTAAAGAGATTCATTGAGAGCACACAAGGCATGGTCGCCCAACTAACCGGCTTTATAGGTAGAAGTTTTCAAAAATATATTTTAAAATAATTATAGACTGAAAATACTACCAAGTGAAGAATGAAAACTAGTTTAAAATTAGTTTTGAAAACTAGTTAAAAATCCTTCAAATATGAAACCAAATAATATATCTCATGAAATATACTAATTACACAAAAATTGACACTCAAGATCTATAAAGCACATAAAAGAGCTCATTAAAACAAAATCATGAGTAAATAAAAATATATCGAGTGTACAAGAATCGTGTAAGAAATATATCATAGAGATAAGACAATGAAGCTCAATCAAAATATATGAATTTTTTTTCATAAATATGATATCACAAAACATGAAAAATTTTATTATCATCAAACTATTCAAGAAACATAAACTTCAAGGTATATGTATGTTTTGTCAAAACTAAATTATACATATCTATCCAAACATGAATTTAGTCCATGATGTTGCGAATTGGCAAGTGCATCAATCGTTTACAAGTAATAAAATAGTGAGTAGAGTATTGCTCCCACGAGGATTAACGCCTATTGAGTACCAAACTAATTTTTCCTAATTTTATTTGAATAATTGATTAAGAAGATGATTTAAAATAAACCACTAATAAGAAACTAAAAGAATTGATTTTTATAGAAGAAAAGTGCTCAGGCAATTGATTTCGGTAAATATAATCAGATATAAAATTGTGCTTGTGCTAGTGAATTCTAACTATTCATGTTAACAATCGAAAGTCTTTAACCTAACTATTATTCTTTCTCGAGCAATACTAATTCTATCTTTTAATTCAAGAATCTATAATCTCTCGATCTAGTAGATTTACAAGTTAGAAGAAGCATTAAATACGGTAGATCTTTCATATGATTGCACAACTTTTACGTCTCAACTTATCAAGTTGTGATTTTTATTCCTATGATGTTATCCTAGGTTATCTCCTTTTAGTCTCAAATCTAATCATCCGTATAATTGTTGGCCACCAATTAATAACAAGAAATTTAGAAATAAAAACTTAACATAAAAAGATTTAAACTTGAAGAACAAAATAGTAGCATAGCACAAAGCAATAATTATATTGTCATAATATTTAACCTACATCAATACCTTAACTATGGAGAATTAGTTCATATTAGAAGAGATGCAAAACACGATAAATAGTATGAGCTTCAAGAAATAATAAATTAGTAAGAGAAAAAGATTAGAAAACACCAATTTAGGAACCATAGATGATGCCTCCTCGCTGTTCTTCTTCAACTTCAATACGCAGAATTTATTCTCCAAAAGTCAAGAAAACTGAAATCTAAAATAAAATAATTTTTTTTTATCTAATTAGAGTCGTGAGATTCATGAGATTGATATAATTACAAGAGATTGCAGCCCTTTATATAGACCTCAAAGGAAATTCAATCAGGAATACATTAGGACTTCTAATCCTACTTCAGTTTGCTATGGGAATTCAATCCTGAATTGATCTGTAGATTGCTGTCATTGATTGCTGA